>JANHMN010000011.1:27279837-27339429 GCA_030674055.1 Rhabdomys pumilio
TCTCTCTCTCTCTCTCTCTCTCTCTCTCTCTCTCTCTCTCTCTCTCTTCCTTTCTTCCTTTCTTTCTTTTTTATAAAGGAAAGCATTTAATTAGGGCTGGCTTACAGTTTCAGAGGTTTAGTCCGTTATAGTTATGGCAGAAAATGGTGGCATCCAGGCAGACATGGTATTAGAGGAGCCAAGAGTCCTACATTTTGATCCACAGGCAGCAAAAGGAGACTGACCCACTAGGCATAGCTTGAGCACAGGAGACCTCAAAGCTCGCCCTAGTAGTGACACGCTTCCTCCAACAAGGCCATACCTACTCTAACAAGGTCACATCTATACTTCCTAATAGTGTCACTTCCTATAGGACAACCATTCCAACACATGAGTCTACGGTGGTCATACCTATTCAAACCACTACAGATGTCATCTCTGTCCCTATACTATGTGTGCAAACCTTTAAGGGTTGTACTTTTTTTTTTAATTGGACATTTTATTTACATTTCAGATGTTATCCCCTTACCCCATTCTCCCCCACACACACCCAGGAACCTCCTATCCCATCCCACCTCCTCCTGCTTCCATAAGGATGCACCTCCACCCACCACCCACTCCCACCTCCCACCTTCAGATTCTTCCACACCAGAGGATCTCCTCTCCCACCTATGCCCAACAAGGCCATTCTCCCCTACATATACAGCTGGAGCCATGGGTCCCTCCCTATGTGCTCCCAGACTCTGGGAGCTCTGGTGGTTGGTATTGTTGCTGGCCTCATGGGGCTGCCAACACTTTCAACTCCTTCAGTCTTCTCTCTCACTCCTCCATTGGGAGACTCTTGATCAGCTCAGTGATTAGCTGTGAGCATCTGCCTCTGAATATGTCAGACTCTGGCAGAGGCTCTCAGGAGACAGCTATATCAAGCTCCTGTCAGCATGCACTTCCTGACATCCACACCAGCGTCTACCTTTGGTGGCTGACTGCACATGGGATGGATACCCAGGTGGAACAGTTTCCAGATGACCCCTCCTTCTGTTTTTGTTCCACACTTTGTCTCCATATTTGCTCCCTTGAGTATTTTGTTACTCCCTCTAAGAAGGACTGAAAGACCTACACTTGGTCTTCCTTCTTCTTGAGCTTCATGTGGTCTGTGAGTTAAATCTTGGGTATTGTGAGCTTCTGGACTAATATCTAATTATCAATGAGTGAATACAATGTGTGTTCTTTTGTGATTGGGTTACCTCACTCAGGATGATTTTTTTTCTAGTTCTATCCATTTGTCTAAGAATTTCTTGAATTCATTTTTTAATAGCTGAGTAATACTCCATTGTGTAGATGTACCACATTTTCTGTATCCATTCCTCTGTTGAAGAACATCTGAATTCTTTCCAGCTTCTGGCTATTATAAATAAAGCTGTTATAAACATAGTGGAGCATATGTCCTTGTTATATGATGGAGCATCTTCTGGGTATATGCCCAGGAGTGGTATAGCTGGGTCCTCAGGTAATTCTATGTCCAATTTTCTGAGGAACCGCCAGATTGATTTCCAGAGTGGTTGCACCATCTTGCAATCCCACCAACAATGGAGGAGTGTTCCTCTTTCTCCACATCCTCATCAGCATCTACTATCCCCTGAGTTTTTGATCTTAGCCATTCTGACTGGTATGAGGTGGAATTTCAGAGTTGTTTTAATTTGCATTTCCCTGATGACTAAGAATATTGAACATTTCTTTAGGTGCTTCTTGGCCATTCGAGTTTCCTCAGTTGAGAATTCTTTGTTTACTTATGAACCTCATTTTTAATAGGGTTATTTGGTCATCTGGAGTCTAATTTCTTGAGTTCTTTGTATATATATTGGATGTTAGCCCTCTATCAGATGTGGGATTGGTAAAGATCTTTTCCCAATCTGTTGGTTACTCTTTTGTCCTATTGACAGTGTCCTTTGCCTTACAGAAACTTTGCAATTTTATGAGTTCCCATTTGTCAATTCTTAATCTTAGAGCATAAGCCATTGGTGTTCTGTTCAGGAACTTTTCCCCTGTGCCCAAGTATTCAAGGTTCTTCCCTACCTTCTCTTCTATTAGTTTCAGTGTATTTGGTTTTATGTGAAGGTCCTTTATCCATTTGGACTTGAGCTTTGTACACGGAGATAAGAATGGATCAATTTCATGCTCAGTTCCCTCAATAACAAACTGGTCTTTATCTGCTGTTTTCCTGTCTCCAATATTCATGTGTACATGGCTAGAATGACCAAGTGCCCATAATGGTGGACACATGAATCCAGAAGGAATTTATATAGTAGCTACACCAAGGAGGAGTGAGTAACTATGCTATTCAGTTCCAAGGCACACAGGCTGACCTCATTGACATCCATTTCTCACAATTGTGTGAGTCATTTCTTGTTTAAAAATCTTTCCAGATTCAAGTAGCCTACAAGGGATGTATTCCGTGATTATCATAGTTTCCTATATTAGGCCATTGTTAAGTCCCCCAACTATATGATGAATCGTGGGTTTTCCCTTGCTCTGTACTAAAGATTGAACCTGAGGTATTGCTTCTTTCCTTCCTACCTCATTCTCACTGTCAAATTCTCAGAGGTGCAGAAGAAATCTCTGCACCCTGAAAGCTGTATGAAATGGTAGCCAGTATGACACCTCTCCTCTTTTCCCAACTTTCCTGCCAAATTAGAGGCCAGTGCAAAGGAGAGTATCATATAGCTCCCCCATCTACATTGTAATTTCTCCCTTACATTCCTGAAATGTGGCTTACAATTCCTGGAAAGCAGCTTAGCCTCAGTTCCAAGTCCCATTGCCTGTGACAAAGGCCATGCTAATTCCATCATAGTCTACTTAGAAACCTGTTCTATATGTGCTACTTTAAAGGTTTCTAAAATAATCTCCCATCTTCCCACTGTATTCAGAGCATCCCCATACACAGGAAACAAACCCCACTTACCAAGGAGATGTGCCACCCCAAACCTAGAGAAAATATATACTTTGGGGTTCTCCCAAGTATGTGCTACCCTCAGATTTCAGCCTCCACTACTTTTCTTATGACCTATAAAGGATGCAAGAAACCTCCACCATAGCAGGAAGGCATTCCATTTTATACCACATGAGGGAGGATAGACTTATTAAAACTTATTCCATGGATACTCCACCCTCAGATGCCTCAGCCTCAGCCATGTATCTTATCCCCCTAATAATTGCTCTCCACTCACCTATTGCTTTGTTAGTCCCAGTTCAGGCACCGGTTTGTTGCATCAATTCACTTTGTGAAATATTATTAAAAGTCTATTCACCCCAAGTAGAGAGCCAACAAACTAAGGAAATTATTTCATCCAAGTCCAGAGATTGGTAAACCAATTAGTTAATTGTGGATATTTACAAGACCACAGGTAACTCAAATGCAGTTAGAACACTAAAACATTCAACCCCAGCATGAGTTATGTTTCCTTCAAGCAAATTAAATAAAATACCTTTGGCAATTTGGAGGCAGCTATACAACTGAAGAATCTTTCTCCACTCCCAGCAATTGTTTATTAATTTCTTCCAAAGATTATTTATTTATTTATTGTATGTGTTTGTGCCTGAAAAGATTGTGTGTGTGTGTGTGTGTGTGTGTGTGTGTGTGTGTGTGTGTGTTCTGTTTGTGAGCATACATGCATCAACACATGCATGCAGGTGCCCTCAGGGGCCAGAAGAGGGCATCAGACCCCTAAGACAGGAATTAGATGCAGTTGTGAACCACTTGATATGGATGCCAGAAACTCAATCTTGGTCCCCTGCAACAACAGTAAGTGATTTTAAGCACTGAATCATCTTTCCAGCCCATTTACTTTTTATAGAAGGCCAGAGAGGGGCCTCATAGGGCTTCAGGGTTTCATCAGCCTCTTGAGCTTCCCCATTTCCTCCATCAGTGAATGTTCCAATCCAAAGTAAACACTACAAAACAGCCTTTGTCACTAACAGAAGAATATAATCACATACTCTCACTTTAGCTACATTCCATGTTTTGATGTATCCTGTTCTTACTTTTAGTGCACTCAAAATATTTTCTAATTTTATATTTTGCTAACTTGTTAACTTATGGATTATGCAGAATGTGTTGTTTACCTTATAAGATGTGTGTGGGTTTTCCAAATGCCTTCCTATTACAAATTTCTGATTAAATTCCATTTTGGCCAAGAGCATATTCTACAGGATTCAACTCTCATTTCTATAGGTTTACTATATATCTCAGAATATAGTCAACCTGTATTGAATGATCACATGAATATGTATAGAACATATATTCTGTTGGTGGTAGTCTTCTACAAATGTCAAGTAGTTCAAATTAAATGACATTTGTTATGTCCCTGATTACTATGTTATGTTTCTTATATCCTCACTTTTTTCCTTCCTAGTTTTTTAAGTTAGTAACTATTGGATTCCTCACCTATATTTGCAGATATATACCTTTTCATTTATTTCTGTCAAATTTTGCATCTTGTAATCGAAGCCTTATTATTAAGCATATATGTTTAAGATGATTATGCCTCTTCCACTAATTCTTTATAATTATTTGATATCTATGAGGAGGTTTTGATGTCCTTCCTTCCTTTTCACATACAATTAGGAATAAGGCCTGACAGCTTTTGATTTTCATCACTACATATTGGTTTTCTTTGTCAAGGAAACTTTAATACTTACTAAAAATTAACCCAGTTGTGGTGGCTTAAATGAGAAATGTCCCCCATAGGTATCCAAACCCTTGCTTCCTAGTTCGTGGCACTGTTTGAAGATGATTAAGTGTTATAGCCTTGCTAGAGGAAGTATGTTTTGGAGACAGATTTTTGAGACTTAAAGACCTTTTTTCCTTTCTAGTTTTTTTAAGTTAGTAAGTATTGGATTCTTCACCTATATTTACGGATTTATACTTTTTCATTTATTTCTGTTTGAAAGAAACACCTCCAGTTTACTCTTCCTGCTTCATGTTTTCAGTCCAAGAAGTAAGCCTTCAGCTTTCTGTTTCTGCCACCATGCCGACAACTGGTTGCTAGGCTTTCTCACCCATGATGGACTCTGAACCTCTGAGATCATAATGCTCAATTCACTTTTTTTTTCTTATAAGTTGTTGTTGGCTGTGGTATTTTATCACAGTGACAGAAAAGTAACTAAAGTACTAGTCTAAGATGTTTTTTCATAAACTTTGGAATAGTCAGCTGTGACAAAATGTTGTTATAGCATTTTCTAGAACAACATTGCACCATCCTGGAGATTATATTATTTGATTTAAAAAGGTTGAGAACAATTTGATTAGAATTTGAGATAAAAAGAGAAAACAGGCAAGATGTAACTCCAACCAGCTGCTGAATGAAGGGAAATAAATAAGAGAGAGTCGTGCCTTCTGAGCTAAAGTCCAAGAGAGCCAGTATGTTCAGCAATGGAGGTCAACAAACAGTTGCATGGTAAAAGGGCAAGAGGCATCAAAGAGAGAGCCCAGAGTGCCACAGAAAGCATGCCAAGGCTTTTAGACAGCATCCAAAAAAAAATTTAGCTAGATAGGAGGAAAAGAAAAAGCTTTGCTATTTTCTGAGGTAGAATGTCAAGAAACAGACAGGCTAAACAGTGCTGCCACGAAGTGCTGCAAGTGGCTATACCAAAGAAGTTTCTGGGGAGCATATGTACATTATCTCTGTGAGATGATTCTTTCTCCTCCTTAACATATCTTCAGGTGAATCAGTTTTTCTGGAGCATGGTCTCCTGCCTGGCCAGGTGATGGATAGACTCAACTAGATTAACTCTTGAAAGAAGAGTCAGTAGTTGATACCAGGCTCAATAGTTTGGACCAGATCACTGTGTTTCCATCCAGGGTCCAAGGTGATCCCCTTCTTTTGATCAGGATCTTTGGGGTGGGAGACAACTGTGTTGTTTCTTCTTCTAGTGTAATTGGGAGAGAAATAAGGGATGGGTCCAAAAATAACTACGAGAGAGGAATCTTTCCTCAATGGCCTCCAATAATTCCTGTCTAGCTATCTAACATTACATTCTCAAAAGTTAAGGTCCAGGAATCATTTAAGAGATGGGTTGTACTGGGGAGTAGCCGTAGCTATTTTCACTATTGAAATCCAGAGATCTAACTCCAAAATTACTCACCAGAAGGAATCAGTGCCACTATTAGGGTTTGGCCTTACTCAGTAAAGCTTCTAGGCAGGAGTGATTCATTCAGGAGAAGAGAGAGATAACAAGAAACCAGAGATTCCTTCTGGCATTCCTAACCTCTAGCCAAGACAAGAGGACAAATTTAGCTTCTGGCTGAGGACAAGAATGGAGATGCTGCTTTCAGGGTCCCTCTCCCTAATATTACCTATCTCCTATTATTATCACTATCACAATGACCTGCTGGTCTAAGTTTAATATGTTTCCTGAGAACCTAGGAAAATACATTGGGAATAATTGGGAAAAAATTTAATTCCACATAAAATTTATAATTTGCATAGGTCAAAGTTTTTCACATTGTGAAATAAGGCAGTTAGACTAAATGACCTCCAAGGCCTTGTCAAAGGAGGGTTGCCCATATGTACCAGTTTGCCTGATATTGTCCTCATTTTGCAACCAAAACGTGTACATCCTGGAGAGAATTTTCAGACCCTAGCATCCCAAGATAGGATGGTCTATGTTAAATTTCAAATTCTGGGACAAATAGTTGATGTGCTTATTTAACATATCAAAGCAAACCTGACTTCCATGTTCTCCCAGCATCCCTCTGCCCCTACTAGTTACAAGATCCTCCTGGTTTGTATATCTGCCACCCACCCTGAACTCTCTTGCCCAGGAGGCTGGGCCGCTCATCCCTATATAATCCTGCCATTTTAGTTACCCACACTTTTTGTATCTTTGCCCTATTGGCTGTTGCACCTGGTTCCCTCTCTCTCCTCTCCCTTCTCTTCCCACCCCTACTCATATGGCTCAGGGTCATGTCTACTCTGGATTCTCCCAGATGTCTCTGAGTCCAGCTAAGCTCTCCCTTTTATTTACAATAAAATCCCTCCTCTACCATACCTAGGAGTGGTATGTCTTTTCCTTTTTATTTCTTTTTATTTTTCACTCAGTCTACGGCATCACTTGATAAACCTATCTGAAAGCACTGTTTGGTTTAAGTAGTAGTGGTTTCCAAACCCTGAGGGTTAATTTCAAAAGAAATGAAAATATTTTTTGTCTTATTTCTCAAATGAGCTTGAAACGTTATATGTTGCAGCATTTATGTGACTTAATGCTGAAAGAGTTAAAAGTTGAAGGCTTTGTATTGCCTCTGTGAAGTCCTGGATAGGATCTGACCTCAACTGTGGCATGTGACAAGGGCTTTGCAGCTTCACATCACAGCTGCATGATGTCATTGGTAATCCTTTCAGGAGCCGGTCCCTCGGCCTCATTTCCTTGACAGAGTAAAGCATTTTACTAGATCTAAGATTAGACGTATTTGTAACTGTTACACAAATTATCAGTTATTATTTGGTATTCATATTAATGCCCTGGTTTCTGTGATTCATACAATTCAATCTGCTCTGTGTAAAAAGCAATGACCTCATTCTTTGCTGGCTCTAAAATCAGTCGTGGTGACTAAAACCCCTTGTTCTACACAAAAGAAAGAAATCAGATGACCTTTGCTCTGACCCTTGACTTGATATTTACAGAAGCTAATTATGGGGAGGGCCAACTCTCCTTTATCATTCAAGGACATTTGGTTAAGGTCTACTCCTTAAATAAAAAAGCAAAAAGTCATTCAGAGTGCTATTTAAGGCTGTATACAGTATGAGGAAATCTACTCTGATAGTTAATTTGGCTTTTTGGACATCAACATTGATTTTTCTCTAAGTCAATCAAGTAAAACAAGGGAGGGGTTATATGTCTCTCATTAAAATCAAAGTGGTTCACTAACAAAAGGGAATCGGTTATCTGGAGGTCTGGCAGTTGGAGGTCAGAGAGACACATGGTCTGATAGCTCCAGCTTTAAACCTTTCTCCGTTTTCACTACCTACCACCACGCCCCTGCCACTGCATCTGCAGGAAAAGAACTACAAACCACTGTGCATTGCTTAAACTCTAAAGGTTACTTGAATGATAGGGAGACCACCCCTAGGACAGAATGCAGTCACTAATTCCCAGTGGGATTACTTAGTTACCTTTATTATAATCTCAATGCTTACAAATATAGGTTTAAAGTAAACAAACATTCAGAAGAAAAAAGAAAGCATCAGATAATTAGAACAATAGTGGAGACACAAATTCCTTTTTGGGGGTGGGGCTGGCTAGCCTTTTCTTTGGGGAAAAGTAGAAGTCTGAATTCTTTTGTTCACTTCAGCCACCGCCCTTTTGCAATTTGAGTCTGAGCAAGGCTGCCACGCCCAGTAAAGGGACAAAGGCAGAAAAAGGGGCTCTCTGGGCATTGACACAGTTCCACTTACTTAAAGAGGACTCATTTGTTGGTCTCACTAACATAGCTTGTGCACATCAGTTACCATCTCTATAAACAAACAATTAAAACAGTGACTTAAAATATATGCATGCTCTGGAATTCTGATTAAAGTATTCTTTTCCTAGAAAGACAGGCAGCCAGAGGGTTCTATGAGTTTCAGAAAAAGGATGAATGCTGCCCCCTTTTGACTAAGTGCTGTATGCGCTGTACAGCCATAAAGTCCAATGGCCAGCCAGTGGGAGTAAAAACCCTACTTTTGTACAGAGAAATCCGATTAAATCTTCGAAGCTGGAAGGTTAAAAAGAGCTCAGAGTTTATCTTAATGGGACTTTTATAGGTTTCTGGGAAGAGGTTGGTTATCTTTTATCCATGCACCTACATTTTCTCAGCTGTTTCTCTTTTGCAGATTCCTAATTTTACCTGGAATAATCATTGAGTTTACTGCTCTGTTTCTCCCAAAAGTGACAGACTAATAGACTCCTTGAGAATATGAGCCACGATCACCACTTCCTCTTCCTCCTTCTCCTCCTCCTTTTTCCTGCTTCCTCCTCTTCTTGCCTTCATAACTACCAGAGCACCTACAAAGATTCATGCATAGAGGGTGTTCAACAATAAATAAGCAACATCTAGCTGCCGTCACTATACTTTATAGCTACTAGTTCTCGCTGAACTAATAAGTGCTGCTTGGGTTTAAAGTCAAGACATTCAAATGAATGTTGTCATTCATTAATCTGAGAATCGTTTACACTCGGAAGCTCACATACTCAGTTTGCCGACAGGCTCCAAGCACCTATATGTATGTTATATACATAAAACTATTTCTAAAAATAAAAATATACGGAAAAAAACCTTAGTCATGTTGCACACAGGTATAAATGTTGAGTGTAAGAAAATTGACTTAAGACAAAAAACAAACCTGACACCAAAAAACCCAAACAAACAAACAAACAAATAAACAAAAAACCAAAACTGCATGCTGCATGATTCCTTGCTCTAAAGCCTCCAAACAGTGAAGTAACACATAATGCTAGGAGCCTCTTTGGAAGAGCATTGGTTGGAAGGGAACACACAAATGACTTCTAGAATGTTACCAACTTTATTATTATTGTTGAATCTGGAGACACAGCTGCATTGACTATGAGGAGTCTCATTAAGCTATGTGCTTATGATATGTCTACTTTTGTATACTATGCTTCATTAAAAACACTTAAGTGATATTTTCCTCAAGCCCCAAGAAACAGATTTGCATATTAGCTAGCGCACATTCTCTCCATTGTAGGTACCTCTGCTTTAATTAATGAAGCTAATCAAACTCTCTAAGCTATCGATCAGACAGCAAGACATCTTCAATCTGTGGAAATTTTCTAGCTGGGCTATCTGTACATCGGTTTCCAGTTTCTATGGCAACTACCAGGCAACTACTCTCCTTGAAAAGGAGCATGTTCTTCTTCCTGCCCCTCTCAGGCCACTGATATATTAACACTCAAACAATAAAGTTATTTCATGCGTGTGAGCCTGCTTTGTGGAATAAGGGGAGTGCTTTCACAGTAAAATCTCATTTGTAGATCTCCATCTGCAAAATGGCTACATGTCCATGAGTTTGAGAGAGACCAACAGGAGACATATGGGAGGGTTCGGATGAGTAAAGGGAAAGAGGAAATAATGTAATTTTCTTATAATCTCTTAAATAAAAGATGTACTTTTTTTTAAAAGGTAGCCTCACAAGGTTTTGTGAGGAGAATTTATTACATTAAAATGTGAAGCAAACAAGACCTGGCAAGCTGATGCCAATAAATTTCAATTACTGGGGAAACAGTCTTTCCTGATCTAAGTCAGAAGACCCATGTCCTAGGCATGGTTTTGCCAGTCTTTAAGGTGAAACTTGGCCTTAGTTACTTCAACTGTGAAATGATCCGATGACTTTGAAGTCACAAAGGCTCGCAGTTAGAAGTGAGTAATGACTGGAAGAACAATGTGAAACTCTGCAGGCGACTGAGCTTCAATTTGTCCCTGCCACATGATTAGGGTTTTATGACTTGCAGGCCAGTTACTTCCTTGGCTTTTCGCTTTATTACTACAATTTCCTGTGAGAGTATAATTTCCTGTTTTTCTCTTGCCTTCCTTTTACTCTGCCTTACCACATTGTGTTGGTGGACCATGACGTGGTTTTAAGGAAAAGATTCTGCAGAGTCCTTTGTGACTGGCTTAGTCAATTCTAGATGAGTCCCCTGGCACACTGGATGAAATTTTTGGTAATAAGGGGTGTGGGGGAAGATTGGCTTATGTTCAAAGGCACAACGGGGAGAGGATATTTAAAAGGAGGATGTTCGTTATTAACTTTTGCAGAAGCAAGTAAGAAAGATGAAAACCAATTGCTATTAAAAACTATTCTAGTCAAGAAAATTCTATGGCATATTTTAAACAGATGAAGCATAAGCTAGAAAAACAGGACACTTTTTAAAACAAGAAGGGACATTGTTAGGATTGGGTGTAACTTCTGAAACTATATGAAAGTCAAATCTTCAACAGCTAATAGAACTAGATATAGAAAAATAAAACATAAAAAAGATTGGAAGATATGTTATGATGCTCTCCACAACTAAAGACCCTGTGACACTGAATAAAAATAACAAAGAAGAACATGGTAAAGAAATAGCAACATGGTGTGGCCTTATTGTCACTGTGGAGACAAGCTTTGAGGGCTCCTATGCTCAAGGTACACCCAGTATGGCACACAGCCCCTTCCAGCTGCCTTCAGATCAAGATGTAGAACTTTCAGATCCTTCTCTAACATGTCTACCTGGACACTTCTTCCCACCATGGTGATAATGGGCTAAACTTCTGAAACTGTAAACCAGACTCAATTAAATGTTTGTCTTTATGAGAGTTGCTTTGGTCTTGGTGTCTCTTCACATCAGTAAAACCATAACTAGGACACCAAGCTAAGCATCAGTGGAGACAAGGACTGATAGCACAAGAGTGAGAATCTCCATCTCTAAGACCAGCACACATGCGGGGACTGTCCCTCAGGGAAGGGCAGGGCTCTGATGAATGAGGCTGACTTACTTTCTCAGGATGGTTACTTTACCCTTCCCTTAGAGAAGTTTTCATGTCAACACTACCTGCATTCAGATAAACACATTTCTCTGGCAAAGGTGAATATTTCTTTGGTGAAATTACCATTGACTTTTCACATAAAGTCATATTTTTCTGGCTGGTGGAGAAAGCTTACAGACTCTTGAAGCCACAGACTTCATTGAAGTATGTATGAAGCTATATACATCACAAACATGAGACAGTGATGATGAGTTTTTGAACATCTTAAATGAATCTATTAGATGGCATACCTTGTAGACCTATACTTCTTCATCCTGAATAACCACCAGAAATCCTGTTAAGATTCAGTTTCCCTTGAACTAGAGCCTGAGCTTCTGAATTCTGAAGCCCTTGAAGATGCCTATACACAGGTGGCATCTATACCACAGTGGTGATGCACTATTTATATCCAATCAACACGCAGATTTTAAAAGGAGAAAGAAAGCATTAAGGATAGGAGACATATGCTAGGTCACTATTAATTATAGCTAGAGACTGAGCTACTTACTTAACAATGAAGGTAGTTATGTAGAAGAAGTGAAATCTTACTTGAACATATGAATTAACTGCCAATCAATGAAAAGTTTCAGAAGAGATTTAGGGGATATGTATATGTATGTGTGTGTGTATATATATATATATATATATATATATATATATTGCTCCATTGATTTGAAATATGTTGGTATTATTTTGTTTCATTTTTTAACTGAGGTATATCGATCATAATAGCAACTGAAACTTTTCTTTTCTCTTCTGTTTTTCTTTCGTTTTCCTCCCCCACCCCCCTCTCTATTTGAGACATTATCTCACTAGCACTGGCTAGCCTTGAACTCACTGAGATCTACTTGCCCCCAAACTGCTTTCTCTATTAAAACCTCATTTAATATAATCTGTAAGAGCACATCCCAATTCCCTGATCATGGGGTACACAGCACTATTTCCTGAACACATCCACTGAACTCACCATTTGTAGATATGGCCCTGGCCTCTCTTTTATGGTTGTTGCCTTCAGTTAATATCTGTTCCCCCACATCTCCCCTCCGCCCTGCCCAAACATTACCACAATACCAGCACTGAATATTCATTGCTCTATTGGTATCCCAGCTACTCTCTCAGGAGCCATTTCTGTTCCCAGTAATAGGCACTGCTGTTTCTTCAACTACTCTGAAACCTCAGAACCTACTCCCTCCTAGCCACAACATGGTAACAAGTGGGCCAGTCCCTGCCCCTGGCCTGTACACAGTCTTCTCTGCCATGGCTTTTGATCCTGTACTGACTGGTTTTGTGTGTCAACTTGACACGAGCTGGAGTTATCACAGAGAAAGGAGCCTCCCTTGAGGAAATGCCTCCATGAGTTCCAGCTGTAAGACATTTTCTCAATTGGTGATCAAGAGTGGGAAGGCCCTGCCCATTGTGGCTGGTTCCATCCCTGGGCTGATTGTCCTGGGTTCTATAAGAAAGCAAGCTGAACAAGCCATGGGAAACAAACCAGTAAACAGCATTTCTCCATGGCCTCTGTATCAGCTCCTGCCTCCAGGTTCCTACTCTTGAGTTCCTTTGGTGAGTTCCTGTCTTGACTTCCTTTGGTGATGGACATTAATGTGCAAGTATAAGCTGAATAAACTCTTTCCTCCCCAACTTACTTCTCGGTCATATTTTGTGCAGGAATACAAACCCTGATTAAGACAGCTCCCAATCATTTTTTTCCTATTCTCACTTTCAAATTTTACTTGCAGTCTTATTTAGCCATCCTTCTTTCCATTACTACTTCATCAAACAGAAATCCAAGTGTTGGCTGAGATCTCACCTGAGGCTCTACAGAAGATTCTGTCTTCAAACTTATAGGAGTCTTTGGTACAATTCATTTCCCTGTGCATGTAAGACACATAGTCTTTTGACAAATGGTCCCCTTTATCTTTGAATCAATCATCTCCAGTTCCTTGAGACTTCAAATGTCTACTATGAAACAGAGAATTCTCTCTGCTTTCTGGACTTGAATGATTGAATTAATTCTACATGGATAATACAGATAAATTCCGTATTCCGAGGTCTGAAGACTATCAGACTTAACTACTGTTATCAAAGTCCGCTTGCCACCTGATATAGCATACTCATTAGAATAACCCCAGGAAGTCAAGATCATGAGAACCAAACTTCTGCCCAACACATTGAACATCCATGTTGGGCACTAATGTTCTTCTCTACTAAGGTTTTCAACACTAATTAAGAATTATAACCAAGTGGAGAACATTAGCAATTAGTGTCTAATCCTTCAAATAAGGCCATCTAAAGTTGAATATCCAAGATTGACGGCTGTCTCTGTTTGTGTGCTAAGTTCAGGGGACAGCTGTCTACATGTATGCAGGTGAACATGTATGTATGTATGTAAAGAACAAAGATCAACCTCATATATTGTTTTTCAGGTGCCATCCATCTTGTGTTTTGCAACAGAATTTCTCACTGCCCTGGAACTCCCCAATTAGGCTAGAGTAACTGGCCACCTGTTAATATAACATCCTCCATTATATTATAACTGGCCACCAAGCACTGGAATCACAAGCACGTGACACTACACATGACTTTCTCATGTGACTTCTGTGGGTTAACCTTAGGTTGTCACTCTTGCATGATAAGTCTTATATTTTTAACTGCCAGCTTATTCAAATCCTATCCCAAATGAAGACTCATTGTTCATTATTCTTCCTAGACAGTTTCTTGGCAAATCTACTTTTGATCATCCTTTCTATACCACTAGGTCTCCAGTCTACTTCCTTATCCCTGGTAGGTCTTGCTGCTACTTCTGTCGGCAACGAGGAAATGAAAACTTCACAATTATCAGATCTTCCCATCACATGCTCTAAGCGTTTAACTCATAGTGGAAGAGTATTTTCAACAGCATTCATCTCCTGGGAAACTATTCTAATTCTTTTATAGAACCCAAATATTTATAAAGCTGTATGGTCACTTTAAAGTGTACAATTCAGTAGTCTTTTCAAAGTAATATTTGAAATTAGCAAACATTTCCTTCTCTGGTGCGCTTGATTTGATTTCCTATCCCCTATCTGAGTATCATTCACAAGACTTTGTCTCAGAGTACAAAATAATTCTCAAGGACTTGTATAAAATTTAGTTTAAAAGTTTAGTATAAAAGAACATATGCACCACGAGATTTTAAAGAACTGTATGTGTCAGTCCCCAGACTTTGGCCGTGAACACTCTCCTCTTTCAATGCTCACTTTCAAGAAGTAGTCCTTATTTAATACTGAATGTGTGATTTTGCCCATTATAATTATATACTAGAATAATTCAACATAGATATCCTGTACTGGCTTCAAGTTCAAACAAACTTGCCAGCTAATATTTGGTTTACTCAATCACCCATTTATCCTTCTTAATGACCACATTTTCATACAATTTTAACTTTGTACAGGGCTCTCAGCTGGGTTAAATGTTACTTGAAAATATCTGGAAATACATGTTTTGGAACTATGAGAGAAAGAAAGTGCCCAATGCCTACTATTTATTTTTATTATTTGACAAAAAAAAAAAAAAAAAAAAAAAACTGTCTAGAAGGAAGCCAAGGTAAAGGAGGAATGTCCTCATTGAGCTTTGTGACTTTTTTAGTTTAAAACTCACCAAACCCATCTCATTCATTCCCTTTTGGCACTGTCTGTGGTGGAAAGTTAAGAGTTATATAATCCATAAGTTGGTCATTCTTTTATTAAATACTAGAGGTGCTAAACATATAAACTATTTACTATAGCCGAGAGACTCTGCAAAAATTAACTCCCCTCTCTTAAAATCATATTTAGAGCTATTACCACTCTGTCATACCAACTGATCCTTCAGTCCCTAAAACACAACTGTCTCCACCCTAGAGGTTTTGCCTATGTCCATGTTTATGTCTAGATTTCTCCTATTAAATTGTTAACTTCATATCCTGAGCTCAAATGATGTTTCTTCAAAGAATTTCTCCTTCGCCCCTCTGAACAAAATCAAATAATGAGTATCACATTGCTTTGCTACTAGACTCTGTAGTTCTGATGCTGTGTCACTATTCACAATGTTAATTATCATAATTACTAATCTTTAATGTGCATTAAATGCACCACTAGATTATAATCAGTAGCCTGTAGGGAACTATGTGTTTTTACTCTCTCTTATATAGAATGCCTTCTACAGTTCTTAGTATTGAATGAATATTCTCCTTGCTAAATAAATAAATAAACATATATTCATCTCTTTATTTGACTTTTCAAATTTCTTAAAGAGGTTAATATAGCTTGCTATGGTACTGTTTTTGTGCACAAAAAATGGTAATTTTGCTTTCTGATAGTGGACCTATTAACAGAAGAGTGTATCTGTTTAAGTAAATCACCTAAAATTTATCATATATATTTAATTATATATACATATGGTTGGAAACTCCTTGATTAGTAATCAGATTACACATCTACAATGTTGGTCATTGTCATCTGATCAAATCTTATTCTGCTTGTTCATGTTTCAATGGCCTTTCACAAAGGCCCTTCATTCATTCATTAATGGTGGTAGATAGTTCTTGATGATAGTGACTTCCTGAAATCCAGTATTAACTGATAGCTTTCCTCTAGGGAAAATAAACATTTTAACATTTTACAGTTTCTATCAAAAATGTCCTCCCTTACCCTCTCCCATTATTGCTTATTTTATTTTTGGTAATAAATTGATAAGGCTACCTTTACTATAACTGAGTCATGCTGCTAACTTCTCCAACTGAAAAAAGTCCCAAGGACAGAGTACTTGTCCACTTGTAGTGAAGCAGCAGATAGCTCAGTGTACCTAGGATTATTAGGAATTCTGAGCACAGCAATACCTTTTTTTTTTTTTTTTGGATATTTTATTTATTTACAATACAGATGTCAATCACTTTCCTCATTTCCCCTCCCTAGAACCCCCTATTCTATACTCCCTCTTCATTTATGTTTTAATTTCATTTTGACTGCATGCATGTAATAAGGTTAGTTCCAGGTTGAGGGTCTAGCAATACAATAGATGCAAATAGTCAAGGAACAAGCAAGACAATAAATACAAATAGTTAAAGAAAAAGCAAGGCATTAAACACAGTTACATGAACACTCCTATGATCACTGTTTCTAAAGGCTTATCAGAATGACCAAAGTATCTGAGCCTACTTCCCTATCCTAGCCCAAGGTCATTTTCATGTCTGAGGCCTACTTCCTTGTTCTACACTAAAATTTAGATTCCTTTCTGAAAGTACTTCTTTGTTCTGGCCTAATATTTAGATTCCTGCTTGACATTTTCTTTGTTGTAGCCTATGATTTAGACTCCTACCTGAAATTACTTCGTTGTTCTAGTATAATGTCAGATTCCTCTTTGAAGCCTACTTCCTTGTCCTTGGCCAATGTCATATTCCTGCCAAGCAGCCCCTTTCCTTGTCCTTGGCCCATGTCAGCTTCTTGCCAAGAAGCCCCAAAGGCTCTGCACCTCTCCCCCTTTTTTTGTTTTGTTAATAAGACTGAGCCTGTCTTAGGTCATTCTGACAAGAATGCCTTCCTTACCCATTATGGAATATGCATTATCAAAGGCAATGCACTTCTGTCTTAGGTTGGTAAGGCTCTGTGCAGAATCTTACCCATCCTTGCCAGCCTGTTAAATTAATAACTCTGTCTGGGGGTCCATTTTCAGGTTTAAGCCATGTACTTTGGCTGCCAACAAGTTGATGTTGTTAAAGATAAGCTTTAACATGATGGGCAGGAATATTCACAGGACAAGAAGGGATAGCCTGATCAAGCTATATATGCCATTCCTGAGGTTTGTCCAAAATGAAAATACTGAGCTCAGGCCATGGATAATTTTATCAGCATTATCTGCAGCATCAAAGGTCAACAGAACAGCATTCTTTAAATTCATAATCTCACTATGCAAAGTTAACACGCCCAGAGAAGTATGAGGATTTTGTATACCCAATACATTAGTATCATTTTTTTGCTAGATTGTTAGCAAAAATAGTTGTCTTAACTCCTTGTGTCAATGCTATTGCAGAAGCAGAGGTGCTAGCAATTGATGGAATTAAAGCTGTTATACCAGAAATAATCAAGCCTGCTACCCTCTTGCTTCTGGTCAAAGCCTAACTCACTTCCTCCAGCACTTTCAAGCTTTTTTTCAGAGAATCAAGGTTTTCTAATACTCAGGGCAGTGAGACAGAAGCTGGTTGATAGACCCCATAACAGACATGCCAGGTTTCAACACACTAACATAATTGGAAATTATATAGTCAATTCACTTACAGTAAATACTGTAGAAGAGACAGAACCAATTTTAGCTTGACAATTAAAAGAGCCTTAAAACATGCACTAACCCTTGTTTGAAATCCAGATCCTGTCCCAACATTATCTCTTGCTATCTTAACATCATAGTGAGCTACAGGTAACTTCCTGTATGAGAAACTTCCAAATATGTCTCTGACAAAGTCCAGATCCAGTCTTCCAAAAGTAGACTGTTATTTCCCATATTGGATTGATTTCTAGTCCAGTACATGATTGAGTCCTAATAGCTGGTCACCTTTAAGAAAAATACAAGAAACATAGTTTCTCTTTTTGATTCTTTATCCCATAAGGTCTAAAAACTTGAGGCAAGGCAGCTCTTCCCGTCTAGGATATAGTCAAGCAAAGGTGGGTCAGGAACATATGTCCAATATAGCTCCCCAGTCACCCTTGTCAGGGCACTCAGCAAGCTCACAGGTTGGCGTTATTCTTTGTCTCAGGAACAGAATGTCTCACCAATCTTTTTAAAGTTCCCTGGGCCTCTTCCACAATATCTTGTCCTTGAAGATTATACAAAATTCCCGTAATAAATTGTTGACAAAAGTCTCAACTGCTCAACTACAAATGCCAGACCCATTATCTGTTTTTTTTTTTTAAATTGGATATTTTATTTATTTACCTTTCAATGTTATCTCCTTTCTCATTCCCCCTAAAACCCATTATCCCATCCCCCCTCCTCCTATTTCTATGAGGGTGTGCTCCCACCATCCTCCCCTTCCCACCTCCCTGCTCTTGCATTCCCTAACACAAGGGAATCCAAACTTTTCAGGCACCAAGGTGGAGTCATGATTCCCTCCCTTTTGTGTTCTCAGGCTAGAGGTTTTAGAATGGCTACTCCAGCTTGTTTCTTAGGATCATTTGCTTGAAAAATTGTTTTCCAGCCTCTTACTCTAAGGTAGAGTCTGTCTTTGTCACTGAGGTGGGTTTCCTATATGCAGCAAAATGCTGGGTCCTGTTTAGGTATCCAGTCAGTTAGCCAGTGTCTTTTTATTGTTCATTTTAAGTTAAATTAAGTTCATTGATGTTAAGAGATATTAAGAAGAAATTGTTGCTTCCTGTTATTTTTGTTATTAGCAGTGGCATTGTTTGTGTGGCTA
Source organism: Rhabdomys pumilio (assembly GCA_030674055.1). Taxonomy (NCBI): domain Eukaryota; kingdom Metazoa; phylum Chordata; class Mammalia; order Rodentia; family Muridae; genus Rhabdomys; species Rhabdomys pumilio. The sequence goes on from JANHMN010000011.1 coordinate 27,298,800, forward strand.
TATTCTTTTGGATTTGTTGGAAGAAGATTAGTTTCTTGTTCTGTCTAGGGTGTTATTCCTTGTATTGGAGCTTTCCCACCTTTTTCCTTTGTGGTGCTGGGTTTGTGGAAAGATATTGTGTAAATTTGGTTTTGTCATGGAATATCTTGGTTTCTTCATCTATGGTAATTGAGAGTTTTGCTGGGTATAGTAGCCTGGGCTAGCATTTGTGTTCTCTTAGGGTCTATATGACATCTGTCCAGGATCTTCTCGCTTTTATAGTATCTGGTGAGAAGTCTAGTGTAATTCTGATAGGTCTGCCTTTATATGTTACTTGGCCTTTTTCCATTACTGAATTTAATATTCTTTCTTTGTTTTGTGCATTTGGTGTTTTGATTATTATGTGACGGGAGATATTTCTTTTCTGGTCTAGTCTATTTGGTGTTCTGTAGGCTAATTGTATGTTTATGGGCATCTCGTTCTTTAGGTTAGGGATGTTTTCTTCTATAATTTTGTTGAAGATATTTATTGGCCCTTTAAGTTGGGAATCTTCACTCTCTTCTATACCTATTATCCTTAGGTTTGATCTTCTCATTGTGTCCTGGATTTCCTGGATGTTTTGTGTTAAGAACTTTTTGCATTTTGCATTTTCTTTGACAGTTGTGTCAATATTTTCTATGGTATCTTCTGCACCTGAGATTCTCTCTTCTATCTCTTGTATTCTGTTGGTGATGCTTGCATCTATGACTCCTGATTTCTTTCCTAAGTTTTCTATCTCCAGGGTAGTCTCCCTTTGTGATTTCTTTATTGTTTCTACTTCCATTTTTATGTCCTGGATGGTTTTGTTCAATTCCTTCACCTGTTTGGTTGTGTTTTCTTGCAATTCTTTAAGGAATTTTTGTGTTTCTTCTTTAAGGGCTTCTACCTGTTTACCTGTGTTCTCAATTTCTTTGAGAGTGTTATTTATGTCCTTCTTAAAGTCCTCTATCATCATCATAAGAAGTAATTTTAAATCTTAATCTTGCTTTCCTGGTGACATGGGGAATTCAGGACTTTCTAGTGTGGGAGAACTAGGTTCTGATGATGCCAAGTACCCTGGGTTGCTGATGCTTATGTTCTTGCTCTTGCCTTTTGCCATCTGGCTCTCCTTAGTGCTACCTCCCCTGTCTCTGACTGGAGCCTGTCTTTCCTATTATTTTGGTTATATCAGAACTGTGTGGGGTGGGTGTTGCTACTGGGGTTAGAGATGAGGCCCAATATCTGCTCAGTGCTAGGGTGCAGATCAGAAGGAACCTGTGCTCTTGGCCAAGAGTGAATTCCTGGGTCCCTTTGGGTCCCAGTTACTCCCTGTTTGGGGCGAGGTGTTGCTGTCTCCTTACCTAAGATACTGCCTGGTTTATTGCTCCTAGGAGCCCTGCTTCCTCTGCACAGCAATACCTAATTGTCATTTTCATCAAAATTCTCTTGCTCTCTCACACTGTTTTCTAACTATTTCAGTTCTATGATTCAATAACACACAACTATTCTCATTATCTCATTCTGTTTCCAAATATTTCGATGTGTCCTAAAACATGAGGACTCCAAACTTAGGCATACTATACTACCATACTATGAAAAAAAAAAGATGATAGAACTGTGGCTGGAGCCAGAGAAACTAATTAGGCAGTAGTGATACTCCTTAAAGCGAGATGTAAAATTGAACTCAGGCATCATGTTTGTTAACAATCAGAGGATCCCATCTAAGAGGGCAGGTTACTATAAGAAAAATCTTTGGATAGTAGTAGTATAGTGACAATTACTATATTACGATTCTGAAGGCAGTTAGGCTAATCCACGTCAAAATGAGCTTCAAACTAAGACCCAACTCCCAGGGAACACAAGCTAAGTGGGTGGGTTGAGGAGGGAGGAGATCAAGTACCAGGTAAATGGCTTGGAGATTAAACCAAAGCTATTGCCTCAGCAGGAAGCTAGATGGCAAGCCAGAAAGGAAACAGAATTTGGCACATGAGCAGCTACATATGTTGAGCATTACCAGGCATATTGCTCCTTACTGCAGAAGCAGGTGCAGAGGGTTCTGCCTGGGACACTGAATGACAGACTAGAAACCATAGACTATTTCCAGACTCTCCCTACCTGGAAATTTGAGCAATTAAAATAATGACAAGTATGGCCAGTGGTTCATAGTGTTGTAAAATTAAATCTATAAGCAGAAGGTTGTTGGTGCTGGAGTCTGGGTAAGAGAAGGAAAAAGTAAAAAACCAATTATTAGATACTCCTGAGAAAATGGAAGTCAAAAACCTAGGATATATGCATGCTTTTGCAACAGTACTAGCTATAACTGCTATTCCACAAAACTGAAACTCTGTATGACAGAGATACACACACACACACACACACACGTATATGTATATATATATATATATATGTATATATATATATCACACACGTATATATATATATATATATATATATCACACACACACACACATATATATATACATATACGTGTGTGTGTGTGTGTGTGTGTGTGTGTGTGTGTGTGTGTGTACGGCTGGGGGTATAGCTAGGTTGATAGAGAATATATATCTGAGTTTAGAATCTATATAAAAAGTGCTAGGTGTGGTAATCCACATTTATAAACCCACATAAAAACAGGAGGATTCCTGGAATTTGGTGGCCAGGAAGTCTAGAATAATTGCTGAGCCCCAGGCCAAAGATAGCCTCTGTCTCAAAGGAGAAGTACTGTGTTTCTGAGACACCGAGGATTGTCCTCTGGCTCCTTCTCAGAAGGGAACACACAGGTATCTGTACTCAGATATACATGTGAACACACACACACACACACACACACACACACTATAAAAAGTATATTCCTTTTTCTTTGTGAACACATTTATGTGTTTTAATCTGAATATTTCTCCATTGTACTCCCATTATATAAAGCTTTTAAGAATATTTTGTGCCTCTGTCTCCTGGGAACAGGCTTAAAATGATAGGCAATTCATTTGGTTAATTGGTATACTGTGAGATACACAGGGTATTTCCTTTCTAACACTACACAAATCTATAGCAACTCCACAGTAACAGCAATACATCATCTGTCTGGCTTCTTGCCTTGGCATCTTCAATATTTTAGTACAGATTACCCGAAGCTCACCCATGTTCTGTAGCCTTTAGTTTTGGAAATAATTGAGAAGCCCAAGCAATACCTAATTAACTTTACTGTTATTCTTCCACCTGCAACTTTATGAGAAGGGCTTCAGTTAATTTTATATAGGAGTATTGCTAGCTAGTAGGAATAACTGAGATTCTGTCTCTGATTGATTACCAATCCTACCTCCTACTATGGGTCCAATAACTGGATTTACTGTGTTATATCTACTTGATTTTTATATTTCTTCTGGGTTTTTTTTTTCTTCCTTTTCCCTTTTTTTTTTTTTTTTTTTTTTTTGTGCTGGTGATTGGTTATGTACTTCTCCATTCTGCATTTAAGAACTATTAACTGGACTGGAAAGGTAGGTCAGTAGTGTACTGGCCTAGTGTATACAACATTTAATCTCCAATACCTGCAAAACTGAGCATGGTAGCACACACCAATGACCCTGGCACTCAGGAGGTGGTGGTAAAAAGATCAGACATCCCATGTCGTGCTTCACTAGTATGGTCTTTACAGTGAGTTTGAGGTCAATTTGAACAATGTGAGACAATGTCTCAAATTAAAAAGGGCAAAACTAGTCGTTGATGCCTATTTTTGTGCCAGGTATTAAATGTAGATATTGGGAACTTAACAATGAGTAAAGTAATGTTCCCTTCCTGTAATTTTGTCCCCTTTGCAAATATTCCAAGGAGGCATTGTGACTGGAGAAGAGTGTTTCAGGAGAAACATGAAACAAGAGGAATCAGTGTCAGCAGTCAGTTGTCTAGTGTCCTTTTTTTCTACCACAATAGGAATTGTGGGTAGCCTAGGAGAAACTTGCTAGCAAACCCTTTGCTGGGCCTAAGGCCTAGGGTCTGAATGGCAGATGTAGAAGCTTATAACCTGACATCTGGAAAGCTACAAGCTTTAGAATCCAGACTTTTAGGTCCAGGCATTCCAGTTGGAGGGTTACATCCCTCTGGACATTAACCACCAGTGGTCCCACTATTTCACAGCTAATATTCTTAGCTCCCAGCCATAGTCAAGTCATGAGTGTAATTTGTCTAGTGTGATGGCTCTCAATACCCATCTCAAGCACTAGAATCCTCAGTTATATGGGAATAATAGTGTTCTGGTCCAGGTTATCTGAGATTGTTGGTCATTAAACTTTGGCAGCTCTTGAGAACTGGGCCCCAGGACTCATTGTTTCTCATCTTTAGTCCCTCATAGTCCTTGTCTTCATTACCTCTACCCCACATCATCTCTACCCCTGCACTGTCTGGAGTTTCTCAGTTGTACTCTGGTCATTACTATGGCTATCTCTGCTGTTGCTTCTGCTAATACTGCCACATTTGGTGTGTGCTGCTACAGCTCTGATGTCACTTCTGCCAACTTCTGCTTATGATATGAGACCCCATCCAAGTATACTAATGATAAAGATCAAATGTAAACAAGAAAAGACAAACTCAGAAACATCTTCTAATGTTGTAGCATCGGGAACAGCACAGAAGGGTGTCTGTAAAGACAGAAGGAGGATATGGCAAGAATATCTGCACCAATCTATCAGTCTGTCATGCAGATGAAGGACTGTGTTTGGGCCAATCATTGACCATTCTCCCTCCAGTCTCTATGAAAACAGCAGCAGAGTCTATTAATGTTCATCAAAGCTTATGATGGCAAAAAGTGTGGGTGCAGGTATGGGGAGAGGGTGATGGACTGTGAAATCATTATGAACATCTTGCTGCTCATTGCATGACCCTTCTTTATAAAAAAAGTTCAGAGTTAATATTCAAAGTTCTACTATAGTAGCTGATACGCTTGCTTTTATTTCCTTTATCTCCATAAGACATGCAGATTTGATATCCTGATGATACTCGAGGGCTTTGCAGTGGTAATTTATTAACTCTGTAGCTGCTTTCACTGATGAGGATTCTGCCTCAGCTGCACTCGCATCTTCTGTTTCCATTGTCACACTTTTATTACAATGTTCCTGGGCATTCACACTATCCACCTATGATTATACAATAACAAGAGAGGGGAAATTTATAAATATTAATGCCATTCTTAGGGGGAAAGGCATGCCAACTTTTATTTCATGGAAGTAAACATTGGCTGCTCATTAAAATATTGGCTCAGAGTTGTGGTCCAGAAAGCCAAAGGGTCTTGAGATGAAATGTAGATCTGCTTCTGAATATCTCCTTTCTCCTAAATAACTCCCATGACCCCCTCAATAAGTTGTCTTTTTAAAAGTAAATCCTCCTGGAAATTAATCTAGGAGGTATGATTTAAGAAAATGTAGACACTGCAATAAAAAAGTGTGGTTGTTCCTTAAGTGACTATATTAGAATTATCTCTGAAGGTAATAAAATACAGGCTCTATGTCGACTGCAGACTTGCCAAATGATAACCCCAAGCCCAAGAGTCTGCACTGAAAAATAGCTCCTTAGGTAAATCTTTGTACATTAAGCTGCAATATGGTTGTACTGAAGATTTTAATTTGAAGTTTCATTTTTATTGATATCAGTACCAATTTTCAATGAGTAAGCTAAAATTCATGTTTATTGATTCACATTATATTGGTTTAGACTCTCTGAGAGTATCATTGCAATGACAGTCTGTCAAGTGCAGGGCTTAATCTTATGTAGAATTTTCTAAAGTGGTCAAGAAAATTCCCTTATCTAAGATGGGGAATTGGCATTTGTAGAACAACACTGACTTACCCTGTGGTAGAGGAAAAAGGAAAACAAAACTAGAAAAAGTTATCAATATTTAATATTTCAAAATAGAAAAAATTATCAGTCATCTGACTTAGAATACAACTTGGCACCATAGAGACGGCTCAGTAGTTAAGAGCACTGAATAGTCTTCCAGAGGACCCAGATTCAATTCCCAGAACCCACTGACTCATAACTGTACGTAACTGTAGTTCCTGGGAATTCAACATCTTCTTTTGACAGAGCACAACACATACATGGCATACAGACATACATGCAGACAAAGCACATGTACACATACATAAAATTTGAAAATAAAAAAACTAGAACAAAACATTTCTCAAACCAATGTTTCTTATTTTTCCACAATACTTGCTTTTAGGGAGGAGTGTTGTTTTTGTTTTTTCAAGGCAGGTTTTCTCTATGTAGCCCTGGCTGTCCTAGAACTCACTCTGAAGACCAGTCTGGCCTCCAACTCAGAAATTCGCTTGCCTCTGCCACCCAAGTGCTGGGATTAAAGGCGTGCACCATCACTGCCCAAGAATACTTGCTTTTTAAATCCAAAATACAGAAAAGACAATTGTTTCCCTTTACACGGTACATAAAATAATGTGAATATCTATGGGCAGTGGCTCTATTATATTTGGCACACGGTGCAAAATATTTTTATATTGCTTGAATAAATATATTTTTTGCACAGTATGTAAATTTTACATCCTTTTTGTTACCAACATACTATGGAAGTAAATTTCTTGAGGGAATAATAGTCTATTATTTCTACAACAGTTGATTCATAAAATACTAGATTTGATATTAAATAATTTACTTATTCAGTGTTCCACTGATGGACATTTACTTTCAGTTTTTACTATGAACAGATAATATGAAACAGCCAGTGATATATTTTCTTCTGGTTATTTCTTGAGACAAATCCCTAAAGCAAAATTTTTGAGTAAAAGATTGTATATACTTAAAATAGTATACTTTTAAATTCATGGCCCTCCTGAATTGAGTCAACAGTACATAATAAATTCTATTAGAACTATTTTTTCATAATTGATACTTCTAGCAATATAATATTATATATACATTTCATTATTTTTATTCAGATCTGTTTAATTAATAGTGAAAACATATCTATTTTATACTCTTATTAGCTAGTTTGTATTTTCTGTTATGACTTTCCCTGTCTTGAAAAACCAATATATATATATATATATATATATATATATATATATATATATTAAAAGATTAAATAGAGAAATAAAATAAAAATTGAGAGAGAGAGAGATGTAAAACAAAATAAAAGAATAAACTCAAAACTCAAAACAAAAAATGTTGTGTAGACACAATGACACACTGACATATGCATTGATAATGGCACAGGGCAGAGATCAAAAATATCTAAAGACACATAGCAGCAGATAACATGATCCACATGAAAAGGTACCTACAGAATAGAAAAAATCTTTACCAACTATATATCCAACAGAGGACTAGTGTCTAGAATATACAAATATATTTACTGGACTGGGTAAGACAAGCAACCCAATTTTAAAATGAGGCATGGAACTAAACAGAGAATATACAAAGAGATGAAATAAAAGTGGTTGAGATGTGATTTTTTGATTGTTTTATTTTGTTTTGTTAACTTAAGTCATCAAGAAAATGGAGATGAAAACTATGTTGATATATCATCTACTGAGTCAGAATGACTAAGATCAAACAAACAAAAAAAACAAAAAAACCTAACAACAACAAAACAAAAAAACACAAAGCAAATAGTAACAAGTCCTGGTATGGATATGGAGAAAATTAAACACTTATTCACTGCTATTGCGAATGCAAACTGATACAGCCATTATGGAAGTCAAAGACACTATTTAAGAGCAGTGCAGGGAGAGAGAGTCATTAAGTGCAGAGCCAGTTCCATTGAGTTCAGTTGAATTGAGTTCAGTCAGCTCAACTGCCAGTAAGTTGAGAGTATAATCAGTTGGGAGTCAGTGTAGTACAGTAGAGTTGAGTTCATTCTTGAGTTAGTGCAGTTTGGTGCAGATCAGCAGAGGCAGTTGAAACCAGAAAATAAGGAGCTAGAAGATTAGAACAAATTGCCAGAGTTAGTTTGAGGCCAAACAGAACAATTCAGTGAGAAGTTGAGAGAAGCCAGATTGAATCAGTCAGCTTGGAGAGGAGTTTGGGGCAGAACATCTGAGCTGAACCAGCCAGCTAGAGTTCAGAAAGAAATAGAAAAGGTGAACTTGTTCAGCAGTAAGCCTTTGAGGCAACAACTACATCTAGCAAATAAAAGTTACTTTTACACCAAGTGATTTACTAAGGAGGATAAGATAGAATTCATTAATGGAGAAGGAGAAATGGAAATAGTAAAACAGGAAGGGTTAAATTGATGATTATGAGAAAGCAGGGTAGAGGAGAGAATATGAGGAGGGATAACTAACATTTAACACTTTCAGAAAAATATGAAGATTACAACTACAGAAATTTCATAAAATATAAACACATACATATATAAAAAGTTTAAATGGAGTTATCCCATAATGAAGCAACAATGCCCCTGTCTCCCCACCAAAAAGTCAGAATGGGTTCCATCTATTGGAGTTGTTAAACAGTGACATCACTATTAACATTGCTCTTGGTTACTCTCCAGAAAAGTGAAAAGGGATCAGAGGTTACCGTCAAGCATTAGTCTCACCTTCCACCATGTTTGAAGCAATCTTTTTGCTGCTTACCATTGTGTATTCAGGGCTACCAGATCTACAACCTTCCAGGGATTGTCTTGTCTCTGTCTTCAGTCTTACCATAAGTGCACCGAATTATAGATATAAATTCTACTTTATAGTATTCTGTTTTACATGATGGGTTTTCAGAATCCAAACTCAGATCTTCATGTTTGCAAATCAAGTGCTTTATCCATTGAGCCTTCTCTGCAGCCCATATGACACATATGGATTATCTATCTATCTATCTATCTATCTATCTATCTATCTATCTATCATCTATCCATCATCTGTCTATTTCTATATAGTTATATATGTAATAGATACATATATAGACATATATGACACATAAAGTACACACGCATGCTCACATACATAGGCAAAAAAGTTTCAAAATAAGAGAAAAATGGTCACACAGCAACAGACTTAGCAACATATGATAAGCAGACTCAGAGAAGAGCATTTCATGAATCAAAACCTAATAGTATGACAAATATTTTATAATAATAAGATATACTTACTCATGACTTAAAAGTATGTGACATTGTTGCATCTAGGAGCCAGAACTAAAGTAAATATTTCTATCCCTTTGCAGATGAGATAAATTAAAATTGATGCCCAGATATAATTATAGAATTAAGTTTCTGTGTTTATTTTGAGAACACACACACACAAAGTCCTGTTAAGAAAACACACACATAACTCCCCCAAAGTTTTATTTATGTTCCTCATAAATGTACAGATAAGTTACCCATTTTATTTCTTTAGACATAGTGGTGGAAAATTTTAAATCTTTCAAAATTTGTGTAAACCCCATAGGAAAAAACCACAGGTCACACTAGAGCTACATTTGTTACTAAATAGTAACTCAAAATAACAGATACAAATTCATCACTTTATGAATTATGTTTGAGAAGGAGAGGGGACAACAAAAATTCATCACCTGACAAGACTATGGTAAAATTCATCTCATTAGTTTATAAAAGTCACTTCTTTGAAGAGAAACTTTTATGCCTCCCTGTGGGTGAAGCCACCCTACTATTTAAGCTAATGATGTGTGCTGTGTGGAAGCTCTATCAAGGACTCATTAATCAGCCACTATGAATGACCAAAGCAAACAAACAAGAAGACTGAACTACAGAACCATCAATTCAGCCTCACACTACAGGATTGTAGGGACACATAAATATTTTGAAATATGTTTAAATAATGTGTCCAAACTACTAGTAAGAATTTTCCAAGCAAATGCTATTTAAAAAATGTTTGGGCTATCCACAAATGTTTTTATAAGCATTCCAACCAGGCAAATCCTGAAACCTCAGGGGGGGAAAAATTTGGCCAACAGGAGAACTCTTAAGAAAGCTTAGTGTTGGAGAGAAGGTTACCTATGAAAATGTAGACAGAAATGTTTGAGCCATCAGGATGGTCTAAAAACAAATGCATGTTTCACAGATGTTTTGAACAAATAATTCTTCCCCAAAGCAAGCATTTGGATGGTGAGTACACAACCAACAAAAAAGGTTTGTTTGCCAATACATTTTACTTGGTGCATACTTGCCAGGGCCAAAGTAGGCAAAAGAAAAAGAAATACAAATGTTTTACTCAAAATAAAGTTGCTATACATCTACAAGTGTAGAAAGGATGAGAACATTTGCTTACTGAGCATATAGCAAAAAAAAAAAAAGATTTTTTAATAATTTATTTAAAGTATTAAAAATTTCACCAGCATAAGATCAGAAGCACAAAAATATTCCTAAACATCAATTATAAATCAGAGATTTTCCATTGATATGCTGCTACATAATTCTTTTATTTTTTATTAAAAATATTTTTCATACAATATATTCTAATCACGGTTTCACCACCCTCTTTTACTTCTATATCTTTCCCACCTCTCCCCCTTCTGTCTCTCTCTGTCTCTCTCTCTTTTTCTTTCTCTATCTCTCACAAAAATAAACAGGCAAACTAAAATAAAAAATAGAATGAAACAAAAGAAAAGGCATAAAACACACACACCATAAAAACACAAAGTCAAAAATCAGAATTAGAATATAAACACAGAAGACCAGTAAGGTTAAAAATGTCCAAACAACACATTATGAGACAGAACAAAACAAAACAAACAAAAATAAAAAAAAATCAAAAAAAGCTAAAACTCCCCAAACACAATTGAGTTCATTTTGTATTGACATCTACTGCTGAGTATAGGGTCTGCCATCTGTATACCCAGTGAGACTCCATCACAGAAACTACTTTTTCCTTTGCAAGCAGTTGTCAATGAGAGCTGGCTTCTCAGTTAGGAATAGGAGCTCATGTCCACTTCCCCCTCTCAACCCTAGACATTACTATTAGTCTTTTGATTAGGTCTCATAATCTGATGGCAAACATCATTATAACTATTTCATAGGCTGAATAAATTAGCTAGTTAAGTGTTTTTACAGCATGTGTGCCTCCTGACATTATAAAATAGACTTTGAAAACATCACATTCTTTTATTCTCTTAAGAAAAAATATAGAATAAACCAATGGCAAATACTAAGATGTCTTATGTAATACAGGAGCAAAGCCAGGAAATGTGAGGGAATATATAAAGTTTTATTGATGGTTTGTTTTGTTTTGAATTTATTTTTAGATAAATGTTTACTGTCTGACTTTTATGTAGATTGTGCTGGCCTAGAACACACAGAAATCTGTCCACCTTTCCTTTCAGAGTGCTCGCCTTAAAAGCTTGTTCTACCACTCACAGTGGATGTATTTCCTTAACGACAATTTTTAAGACATCTGCTAGCCATTCACTATTTTTATCCTATATCATTGTCAACGTCATATTATACTGTAAGACACAGCCCTCTTTTCCCAGTTTCTTTCTTAGCTCCCTGACCTAATGAGGTCCAAATTTCAGATGTTGGATTTCAGATGTTCAGATGAAGGTCACAGCAAGACAACTGCTTGATTTGCCTAAACTTCCAGAACTTTCACTTCTGCTTCTTGTCCATCTCACTCTGCCTCCAAATGCAGACAGTTTCGAAAGCTCTGAGATCTGTCTTTTTCTTCCATGCTGACTCCCAACCATTTAGACTGTATAATAAGGTCACAGTAGCTTGAAGGGACAGGTTTGGCTTTTTTTTTTTTTTTTTTGGTGGTCACACAGAACTCCGAGCTTCAGCTCTGAGTTCCCCAACTCGATGCTGAACATATTCACTTGTTCCCTGTTAACACATAACACTCAAAAATGCCTAAAGCAGTATTTCTCAACCTGAGGGTCATAACATGGAAGGTTGACAGGCCCTTTCACAGAGGCTGCATACCAGACATCCTGCACATCAGGTATTTACATTACAATTTATAACAGTAGCAAAAATTACAGTAATGAAGTAACAGCAAAAATAATTTCACAGTCAGGGGTCACCACAACATGAAAAATTGTATTAAAAGAATCATAGCATTAGGAAGGTTAAGAGCCACTGGTTTAAAGAAAGGTTTGTTTATTAACTTTCCTTCAACAAGCTGAATGTCCTCATTTCCACAGATACCAATGCTATCTCCAGTGATCTTTTAAAAATACACCTGGAGCTGGAGAGATGGCTCTTAGGTAGGGCACTTGCCTTACAAGCTCGATGATCTGAATTTGATCCCCAGAACAGACATGAAAGTAGAAGAAGAGAACTACCTCCAGGGTTGTCCTCTAAAACCAGGCTGTCTTAGGGTTTTATTGCTGAGAAGAGACAGCATGACCAAGGCAACTCTTATAAAAGCAAACAGTTCATTAGAGCTGGTTTACAGTTTCAGAGTTTCAGTGTATTATCATCACAGTGGGAAGTGTGGCAGGTAGACTTAGTGATGGAGGAGCTGAGAGTTCTAAGGCAGCCAGGAGGCTCTCTTTCCACACTGGGCAGACCTTGAGCATAGAGTCTTTAAAGCCTACTCTCACAGCGACACACTTTCTCCAACAATGCCACATGTACTCTGCCAAGACCACACCTCTTAATAGTGCCACTCCCCATGGGCCAAGCATTCAAACAAATAAGTCTAAGGGGGCCAAACCTATGTAAGTCACCACACTGGCCATGGCATATGCTTGATGATACACACACATGCACATGTACGTGCATGCACGAACAAAGAATCATAATAAATAAAGTTTAAAAATATATTTGCTAGGAAGACTTCTGGGAAAATAGAATAGGATCATGGAGGGGGTGGGGTTGGTGTGTGACTTAGTTAGGGATTTTAGAGCTGTGAACAGACACCATGACCAAGGGAACTCTTATAAGGACAACATTTAATTGGGGCTGGCTTACAGAGGTTCATCAAGGTGAGAGCATGGCAGCATTCAGGCAGGCATGATATAGAAGGAATTGAGAGTTCTACATCTTCATCTGAAGGCCACTAAGAAAAGACTGGCTTCCAGGCAGCTAATATAAGGGTCTTAAAGCCCCCCCACACACACACACACAGAAACACACCTATTCCAACAAGGCCACGCCTATTCCAACAGGACCACATCTTCTAATAGTGCCACTCCTTGGACCAAGCATATATAAACCATCACATTCTACACATGAGCCTATGGGGGACACACCTAAACACAGCATAATGCAACAAACTTCTTTGTCCTGGACTGGTGCCACCTCCTGTTAGCAGCTTTACTGAGCAGATATCTCATGGCTCTGTCATCTTGAACACCTTGAGGTCTCCAAGGTAACTTCTACATTACAGCTTTTTGTTCCAATGTCTGAGATCCACACATGATATTCTGGGCTTCTCCAAAGGGTTTGCAACACTTCTCCAGCTCTGCACTCTGTAGAACTCTAGGCTATGGTTGACTCCACTCCACTGCTGCTGCTTTTCTACCATAGTTATACTATGGTACTGGCATCTTCAATATACTAAGGTCTTCCACTACAACTCAGTTTCACCATAGCTTCTTTTCATGGTGCCAAATCTCAACTTCTTTGCAGGATCCCTTTAGTCGTGGGCCATCAACTGCAACTGAGGCTGCACCTTCAGCAATGGTCTTCCATGGCCTCTTATAGTGCCAGGCCTCAGCTCCTCTCCATGACCCCTTTATACTTTCAAAACCAGTATCACTGGGTGATTCTTATACATTACCAAGTTCAGCTGTAGCATGAGGTATAACTTTGGCTACCTCGCGAACATAGCTTCTTTGTGCTCTCAGAAAACACTTCCCAAAGGATTTCACTTCAGTGATGCTAGTCTCTTCTTAATCATCATTAATTTCTTAGCTTCTGTTAACCAGCATCAATTGTCCCAGTAGTCTCCTTCTCCTCTTGACTAAAAGGCCAGAGCCAAATGTTTTCTAACTCTTTTACCACCTAAACTTGGCTGTTCTGAAACTTGCTCTCTGGTTGAGTTTGACCTCAGAAATCTGCATGCTTATTTCCTAAAAGCTGGGATTAAAGGTGTGGTCCACCACACCTGAACTTAAACGGTTTTCTCTACATGGAACATGCACTCTACCAGGATGGCCTTGAACTCAGAGAACTGTTTGGCTTTGTCTCCTGGGATTAAAGATGTGTACCACCATGCCTGGACCTAAATTTATCTGAGTGGTATCTTTCCCTAAAATCCCACTTCCTTAATCTGTTAAATCCTACAACATAAGATTCAGCTCCATTCTACTGGTACCCCTTAAATATTTGAACCATATATTTTGTATTTTTCTTTTCTCAGCTTGCTCCTTTTCATTAAAACACTCTTCATAAGAGTGAACTTTAATAACTGCACAACAGAATTTATACCAGGCTGTTTGAAACTTCCTCTTTCAAAGCAATTAATCTAAGTCTCTTCACCATAGCCTCAGGCAGACTCTTCAGACATTGGTTAAAAAGTAGCTACATTCTTTACCATAATACCACAAAAAACAGTCTCAATGCCACAGACTGAAATTCTTTTCCACTGAAACCTTTTGGGTCAGGTCTGCACAGTTCAAATCACCCTCAGCAACAAAGTCTTCTATATTCCTACTAGAATAGCCCATTAAGACCCACTTAAAGGATCTTACCACTTTCCAAATCCAAAGTTCCCAAATCCACATTCTTCTAAATAAAAGGCCCATCACAGCAATACCAGAGTCCCTGGTACCAACTTCTGCCTTAATTACGGTTTTACTGTTGTTTAGAGACACCATGACCAAGGCAACTCTTATAAGGACAACATTTAACTGGGGCTGACTTACAGGTTTAGAGGTTCATCAGTGTGACAGCATGGTAACATCCAGGCAGGCATGGTATAGGAGGTGCTGAGAGTGCTACATCTTCATCTGAAGACCACTAGGAAAAGACTGGCTTCTAGACAGCTAAGATGAGGCTCTTAAAACCCACACCCACAGTGACACACTTTCTCCAACAAGGCCACACCTACTTCAAAAGGCCATGCCTCCAAATAGTGCCACTCCCTGGGCCAAGCATGTATAAACCATCACAGTGTGGAAAACAGCAGTGTGTGTGTGTATGTGTGTGTGTGTGTGTGTGTGTGTGTGTGTGTGTGTGTGTGTGACTTGGGGGGGCATATAAGAACAAAGTCAAATAATATAAATGTATGAAACGCATTATTCTTAATGCTAACCAAAACATTAATAAGCAATTGTGATGAAAGAAATAATTAAAATACCTCTGCTAGATTAAATTGTTAACTCCTATTAATTTGCCACTCAAGACACACCCCTTCTCTGTATTTCAACCAACACTAACCCAGTTTGGCCAACAGCCATTATCCATTTACTACAGCTTCCTTGCCAAATCTTTGGTTTCTTGTCTCCCCTTATTGTTGTTAGGGCAACTGTCCAGTGGCAGTGAGCCATAGTCCAGGTGTAAAGAGAATCTCTAAAAACGACACTTCAGCTTCATGTCAGTCAGAAGTTAGAAGCTGGCTTGTAGAACTTCTGGTGCTTTCTTTCAGTTCCCCAAGGATGGAGCAATCCAGCTTGAGCAGCAGGAGCTCTGAAGGCTCCACTTTCGAAAGACTCATCTGTCTTCCCCACTGGCAGTTTCATGTCACAGACCCTGTCAAACAGAAAGCTCCTTGCATTCCAACTGGACTCTATACTCCCAGAATTTTGTTTTGGTTCCAAGTATTCATTTGAACAACAGTAGTTTTTATTTGTCTTTGAAAAATATATTTAGAGGGTCTGGAGTGATGGCTCAGAAGGTTAAGAGCACTGCCTGATCTTCCTGAGAACCCAGGTTCAATTTCCAACTCAGAAGTATCTCTAAATTCAGTTTCACAATAACCAATGTTCTTTCCTTGTCTCTTGGGGCAGTGTGCACATGTGATATATAGATATACATGCAGGCAAAATACACATATACACAAAATAAAAAATGTTTAATATAATGAAAAAGATAGTTTTAACTATTACATGAAAGTGTATGTAATATATATATATATATATATATATATATATATATATGGACATCATATGGTATTTTGAAATATTTACACATTGTTTAAATCAAACTAAAGATATTTTCCTTATTTATCATCTTAATTACTTATTATTGTTTGTATGTGTATGTTTATGATGAGGGGGTAGGAAATGTAATGGATAGCGGTCAGAGAAGAACTTTTATGGAATCAGTTCTCTTTTTTCAGGTTTGGAATGGAACTTAGGTTACTAGAACTGTCCAGCAAGCACTTTTACTTGATGAACCGTTTTGCTGGCACACATTTACCATCTTAAAAATATTTTAGATTTATTAATTTTATTTAATGTACTAGTATTTTGCCTGTGTGTGTGTGTGTGTGTGTGTGTGTGTGTGTGTGTGTGTGTGTACTATGTGCCTGCTTGGTGTTTATGGAGGTCAGAAGAAGGTATTAGATCCCTTGGAACTGGAGTTTTGAATGGCTGTGAATCACCATCTGGATGCTAGAAATTTGAACCTAGGTCCTCAGCAAGAGCAACAAGAGCTCTTAAACACTGAACCCTCTCTCTCCAACCTTATTACATTTATCATCTTAATGGTAAACACATTGAAAAGTCATTGCTTTTTTGAAACATGCAGTACAGTTACTATCAGTAGTTTCAAGACCACTGGTTGCAATGGAACACCAGACCTTCTTTCTCCTAGCTCACTATAACTTAGCTTCCCATTGCTCAGTCTTTCCTCATTTCCATTTTGTTCTCACCAGCTGCTAGGAACCACCACTGTCTTCTTGCTCCCATGAGATCTGCTTTTTTTCTAGATTCCACAGTTCATGCCTGCATGATATTACTTATTTTACTTAATAATTAATCATTGTCACAAGTAACAGGATTTCATTTATGTTATGGTTGCCAAGATTTCTATAGTGTATAAGTATCACCGCTTCATTACCCATTCATCATTCGAAAGGCACTGTGATTGCTTCTATTGTTTAACTTTTGCAAATAGTGCTAATGGGGGTGTAAATGTCTCATCAACACACTAGCTTCATTCCCTCCAGATATATACCCAATAGTGACACTGGTGAGTGGTATGGTGGCTCTAGTAGTGTTTGAGAAACCTTCACAGTCTTTTCCAAATTAGGTGCACTAATTTAGCCTTCTACCAATAATACTCAAGGGTTTCCCTTTCTCCAGTGTGTGTGTGTGTGTGTGTGTGTGTGTGTGTGTGTGTGTGTGTGTCTGTATGTGTAATTTTTTTTCCTTATAGTCCTGGAGAATTGAACCTGAATCTTGAGCAAGATTGGCAAACTCTCTACTACCAAATCAGATCCACAGTTTATCTTTTTTGCATTTGATTCATATTCCTCTGATGATTACTGATGACAATATTTGCATGTATCTGTTGGTCTTCTTTTAAGAACTTCCGTATTATTGCTCTAATTGGTGGCATGAACCTGGGAGGGCCTAAAAATGAGGTGGACTAAAGTCTCATGAAACAGCCAACTTTATTCAGAGCATCAGACAATTTATACTCCAAGGGTTAAGAAGGTAAAGTGTACACTCACAAAGAGAAGCTAAACACGCCAAAAATGTTTTTTCAAAGAGGCATATTAACAAATAACAATATCTAGCTGTAATGAATAATCTAAAGTAAACTCACTTCTATCTACTACAACTGGGAGGGGCACAAACTACATTCCAAGAACAGCCAGGCTATAGAGAAACAGAGATTACAAGATTCTTCTCCTGTTTACTCAGAGTTTTCTGACAAGGTCTCAGAAATCTCCCAAGCTTTGTTCATGGACTGTGTTCTGACACTTAGGTTGGTGTCTTTTTTTTTTTTTTTAAATCAGGTTATTTGGTTTTGAAAGGGTTAAAATTTTTCAAAATCTCCTAGCAGGCTGGGCAGAACCAAGAGTGCAAGTCAGCTTGGTCGTGAGCTCTGTGTTTCAGGAACTTGGCTGACCATAAGATAGATGGTTGATTCTTTGAGAATAGTCTACACAAAATGTTCCCCATGACTGTTCCTTGGACCCTGTCACAAACTGAATAATAGGCTGAAACTTTGCACAGGTATTCTCTAATAACCCTCCTTCACTCCCCCTGGGTTGTGGTTTTGGCCTTTAAATTTTCTCTGCCTCCAAAGCCCTGGGGTTAGACCCTATTGCCCCTGCGTGGGTCATGGGTCTTGACTTCAACATGTTGATCAAAATATACCTCTTGCTGATTGCATCAAGTTTGGTGTCTTGTGAGTTAATGGGTGGCCACGAATTCCTGAGGCTTGGGTGAGGTCCTTCCTTCTGGGGGCCTTACAGTTTTATGCTATTAAGTTTAGGGAGCCCTTACATAGGATTATGACTTCTATCCTCCAAATCCTGACTGAGGTGACAAAGAAATGAAAAAAGGGCAGACACAGACACAGACACATACACAGGTATGCTTAAATCAAGTGGGCCATATTTGCTCTGCTGAAGTGTCACTAACTACAGTAGCTATCTTGTACTTTGGTATCATATGCTACACAAGGAACATGGTTAGTTTAAGTAGGAAGTCTCTGTAGGGGAACAGTCTTAAATTGTGGTCATCCCCGAGAAGGAAGTTGCAGTAGCTGTTCTTATACACACTGGTCAAGTGTTTGTAAACACTCATACCTGGGTCAGATGAAAGCTTTGCCCTTGCCTCTCGGCCTCACCTGGGAGAAGGCTTTGCCAGTTCACACAGGTTTGAGATATTAGTGTCCTTAACATGACTGTCCCCAAGTCAACAATTTACATTTATTCAGGATGCCATCCACATTACACACTTACTTAGTGCTTCCTGGGCTCCTGAACTTTATCAGATTAAGTTTTAAAATATTTTCTATAATCTTGTAGGTTTTTGTTTTATTTATTTATTTATTTATTTATTATTTGTCAAGACAGGGTTTTTCTGTGTAGCTCTGGCTGTCCTGGAACTCACTCTGTAGACCAGGCTGGCCTCAAACTCAGAAATCCACCTACCTCTGCCTCCCAAGTGAGGCGTGCACCACCACTGCCCCAGTTTATTTTAATGATTGTATCCTTTGCTGAGAAGACACATTTTGCTGTAGGTGCTCACAGAGAAACCAGAAATGTCAACCACTCAGGGTTGTCTCCTCAAAAGAGGAAATGAGCACCTGTTTTCTACCTAGAAGACTGGGAGTGGATGTTATTAATGACCTATGACCTTTTCGTCTGTAGAGCCAAATCTCACCCAAATTCCTCAGAATGTCTATCTCAGACTCTGCTTTTCTATATCTTTATCTTTTCTTCTCAGTCAATAGTACCCATCCTATCCTGAGGGAAGAAGTCACATGTACTTTATAGATTGTTATCTGTATGATGGAGACCATTCCAGATCCTTCCCTAGGCCTTTAAGCTAGTATAAGTCTATATCTAGAATTCATCTTCTTTGAAGAAATAACAGTAGTTTGAGTTTAGATTTAGTATATTATGCCTCCTAATGTACCTGGGATTGGATTACACCAGAAAACTTTTTCCAAATTATACTGTATTCTAATCTCCCAATGTATTTTCCTTACGAGTTCTTCTATTAGTTGTATGTCTTATATTTAACTCTAATCTAGTTTGGTTCTGCTTTTATTATTAATGAAAGAGGAATCTTGTTTCATTCTTCTGTATGTGGAATCCAGTTTTTCCAATGGCATTAATTGAAAAACATATCTTTTCTTCAATTTGCATTTTAAATACTTCCGTTGAAAATTAGTTGATTGTAGATGTAGTAGTTACTATTAGGCCATCTATTCTGTTGCTGTGTGTGTGTGTGTGTGTGTATGTGTGTGTGTATGTGTGTGTGTATGTGTGTGTGTGTGTATGTGTGTGTATATGTGTGTGTGTGTATGTGTGTATACCAATAACATCCTTTTCAGATTATTACAACTTTAAAATATATATTTGAAGTCAACTAGTGTACTGTCATCTGCTTATCTCTTTTTATTTAATAGTGATTTACAAATTCTAGGGTTATTGTTTCTGGTTATATTCTGATAGGGCTCAGTGAACAGTAGGCATATTTTAAACTTTTTAAATGTGTGTCCTCTGAAATTTTTTTCACTGATATTTAGACTTTTCATTATGGAGTTTTGGGCCAACTTTATTCCTAGAGACATGTTTCTGTGTCTATTGTAAGTGAGATTATATCCTTCATTTCTATGACAGATAATTTGTTATTGGTATTTGGAAATACTGCTGATTTGTGCAGGTTGATTTTGTGTTGTATAAACTTGTAGAATTCCTTAATCAACTCTAATATTGAGAGGCAAAATGAAAAGCCTTGACATTACCACAAAAACCAAGAGTTCTAAACTTCCTTTTGTTTTTGCCATATTTCTTGTGGTTTTCATGATATAGAGCACACCACAAGATTTTATTCATGCATCCTGTGTTCATGAAATAAAATAATCAATAATGTTATAAAATTTCACACTGTACAGAGAGATGTACATTCACTGACAATACAGGAAGCAATGTTAATGCCTAAAGTCTGTTTTTCCAATCTCATTTAACTTTTAAAATCCATTCTAATGTATAACCATCCTACACATGGTACCACACCTACTGGGGTCAGTGGAATAAATGGACGCAAGCACCTCACAGCTACTGTTGTATGAATCATAGCTTCCTGAGCCACAAGAGTTTCTCTATATTCACAAAATCTGTAGAGACGGTCAGGCTGTTCAACTACCCCACTAATACAATAATTTCCAAACCATAAACTACAGCAGAACAACCCACATAAAGACTAAAGTACTTAAGTTGAACAAGAAACAGTATAGCTTACAAAAATAACCAGCTTAAGACACATTTTCAGGAGAAAGTCCTTTGCTATGAAAGTCATCTTATAAAATTGGAAGAGATAAGAGATCTTCCAGATATGCAAATATAATGCCTTTCAAGAGATGGTAACCAAATTGAAATTAACAAAATATTTGAAATTCAAAAAATTCTAAGTGAATTCGATGAAAGACAAGAGTAAGGATAGGAAATTCAGTGAAATTAAGTACATCATTCATTATGTTAATAAGAAAAAGATAGAAATTAGAAGAACCAATGTGTGTGTGTGTGTGTGTGTGTGTGTGTGTGTGTGTGTGTGTGTGCGCGTGCCTTCATCTTAGCACATGTAATATTTTCTGGACTAGAACTTGTATTAAGGCATAAAACTAGTCTCTGCAATGATTTAAAAAGTAAAATCATACTATCTATCTTTTTCTACAATATAAAAAACCCTAAAAGTTAACAATGAAGGGATTCTAGAAATTATACAAATACATGAAAGTTAGCCAGATAGCTTTGAATAAATGATTGGTCATAAGAAATAACTAAAAGGTAAGTTTAAAATTTTTTTGAAAGAATTTAAAATGTCCATAGAGGCCGGGCGGTGGTGGCGCACGCCTTTAATCCCAGCACTTGGGAGGCAGAGGTAGGTGGATTTCTGAGTTCGAGGCCAGCCTGGTCTACAGAGTGAGTTCCAGGACAGCCAGGGCTACACAGAGAAACCCTGTCTCGAAAAACCAAAAATAAAAATAAAAAATAAAAAAATATAAAATGTCCATAGAATCAAAAGAAATGGAAAATAATAAAGGGAATTACATAATCTTGTGTAGCAATAAATGCTCAGTTTGTCAAGGTGAATTGGATGCACTTAAATATATGACAGAAACATCTGGAGACTTAAAAGAAGCTACACTACAATATGAGACCATTAGAATATTTCGTAACTCTTTAAAACGGTGAATAAAGTCCAGGCACAAAATAAATGAGGAAACATTAGATTAAAGCTACTTAAAATAAGACATGTCTGATGGACATTTAAAACAATATACCCTATGAAGGCAAAATACATGTTCATCTGAAGAACACATGAAGTGTCATATGGTAGGCCACAAAACAAGACTTAACAAAGTTACAAATACCAAAGTAATTAAGTATATTTTCCAAACATGATTATGTTAACTTTTTAGTTACATTATCAGAAACAATTTGGAGCAAAAATAATAAAGCTGGAAGTATCACACTACAAGGATCCAAAATATTTTATAAGGCCATAGTAATCAAGGCACAGAGATGTGTATCTGTCTCCACAGCTACTGGGATGCTGAAGCAGGAGGTTTGAAACCCAAAGTTTGAGATAAGGGAGGAACTCAATTTGAAAAACAAACTGGCACAAAAAGTAAAATATATCTTTATGTTTTGTTAAAAGAAGCATCAACCTCAAATAGATTAAAGACTTAAATGAAGTATTTTAAACTATTAAAACATAATGTTAAAAGGGCAAAAGACAAAAACTCTATGGCATTGGTATAAAAAAAGGTTACTTGATCATAACTCCTAAAGCATAGTGAAGAAAATAAAAATAAGTAAACAGCATTATACCAATTAACAATCTCTGAACAACAAGAAAAAAAACCTTGAGTCATGATACAGTCAATTTGTCTTAATTACTTTTCTATTGAAGGGACAAAGCACCATGATTAAAGCAATTTATAAACCAGAGCATTTAATTGGGCTTACAGTTTCAGAGGTCTCAAGTCCATGATGAGGGAACAAATGTACCCTGGCAGGAACAGCTGAGAGCTCATTTCTTGATCCATAGATAGGAGGCAAAGAGACACATTGAGAATAGCACAAGTCTTTGAAACTGTAAAGACCGACTCCTGTGACACACATTTTTCAATAAGGTCACACCTCCCAATCTTTCCCAACAGTCCCACCAACTGGCAATGGTATCAAATATTTGAGTCAATGGGGACCATTCTCATCTAAACTATAACACCATGGGTTAGAGTAAAGATTTGCAAATCCTGCATAAAACAAGGATACAATAAACTCAAACTAGGAACAAGAAAATAAACAGCTCCATTTAAAAACACAGTGGCCAACACATATTCAATATCCTATCAATGAGATATCAATTAAAACTACAGTGTAACATCAATTCATATCTGTTAGGCTGTGTATCAAAAAGATTTATATCATAATATTAAAATTGACATGTAAAAAGCTGAAATCTTTGTACATTGTTAGTGAGTGGTATTATAAATTGGTGCAGTCATTTCTGAAAACAGAATATTCTAAAAAAAAAAAAAACCTAAGAATTATCATGTTATGATCTAGCAATCTCACTTCCGCCCGCATATGAAAGGAACTAAAATCAGTAAATCTGGAAGTAGCTGGAAGGAAGATGTCTGCATTTACATGAATGATGTATGATAGTCAAAACATAGAAATACAACAAGTGTCCATCAATAGAAAACCAGATGTTAAACTATGGGACATAGACACAAAATAGACTAGTGTTCAGCTTGAGAAAAAGAAATTTCATCATTTGCCAATATGAAGTGAATGAATCTGAAGAATATTATGTTAAGTCAAAGAATCCAGGCACAAAAATATGTGACATTTGTTCTCATCTGTGGTAGATAAAAGTGGCCAAACTTGTAGACAGTAGTATAGTGTTTACCAAAAGGAGTTACAGAGGCAGGGAGAACGAAGCACCAGCCAAAAGTATAAAGAATAAGTTGGGTTACTGGACTGGAGAGATAGCTTAGCAGTTGAACACATCTGTTTTTGTCCCTATACTACAAAATGTTGGAGCATTCAATCTTCAGCCTTCTGGCCCAGGATCATCTGACAGACTGAGTGTTACAGAATTATTAAGGGCTAATTATTCTGTATTGGCAGATATAATCAATCAACTATTCTGTAAGTGTGTTCTTTTCTGGACAGTGATTTGTCTGTAGATGGAAAGAAGTAATTCTTGCCTGGTGGCTGTCTCACCACAACTGGAATAACTCCAAAGGTGCTTAATTTCTTCTTAGAATCTAAGACAGGAAAATATCAGGAGCAGACAGGTCTCTAATCAAAATGAACATTAATATAGGAATGTTTATAACGTTAATTCTGTGAACTTCTGATGTTTTGAAAACTAACTATCCATGTAAGGCAATCTGGACTGTTGTCTGTTAACGCCTCTCAGCTATTTCTAAATAAAATAAAGAAAACATTCTAACAATAAACTCAGAGCCATGAATTTGCTATAGGCCCTTAACTCACAGGCTAACTATCTCGAATCAGTTTAAAAAGTTAAAGAAGACTGGGTCTAGCCTTGTATTCCTAAATCTGTTATGTGGGCATAATGCCTATGAGAGTAACAATATTAATCTCATTTTTATATCAATAGGAAGCTCATACCAATGAAAACTTTAAATTTGAAATCAAAGTAAATTTTGTACCATTTAAGAAATTATAACTTCATCTTAACAATTGTGCATATTTCTATGAATAGGTTATGGCTATGCAATAAATCCTAGCTTATCCTCCCTATTCCAATAAAACCACTATTTTTCCCTAGAAAGACAGCCCATTATTAACCACCTCAGTCCCCAAGCCCAGGGAATAGGGGCGCCGACTCTTCATTAACCTCTTCAAGCTGATTATGGGCATTGAGATATTAGAAGAGGGCTAGGGGGAAGAGAAAACTGATAAGCCTCTGACGTTTGTGTCTTCACTGCATCCAGCTGGAATTCCAGGACATCAGAGGTTCGAGCTGGTCTGTTCAACTCACTTGATGCATAGATACACTGAGGCTGTATATTCTGCAATACACAATTCTCAAAACAAATTTTAGTATCAAGATAATTTTTTGTTTGAATTCTGGAATCTAGTCTTCTCATGGCCTGCCTCTGTCATGATTGATCCATATATTCTGGCAGTTTCTATGAGGGTGTGCTCCCATCCTCCTCCCATTTTTGCCCCCCTGCTCTCAAATTCCCCAACACTAGGGAATCCAAACTTTCAGGCACCAAGACTCTCCACTTCAGCTGATGCCTAACCCTTTACCCCATCCCTCCTCCTCCAGTTACTATGAGGGTGTGCTCCCACCATCCTTCTCATTCCCACCTGCCTGCTCTTGAAATTCCCCAACACTAGGGAATCCAAACTTTCAGGTACCAAGGCTGTCCACTTCCACTGATGCCTGGCAAGGCCACCCTCAACTACCTATACAGGTGGAGCCATGAGTCCCTCCCTTTGTGTTCTCAGGCTGGAGATTTTAGAGTGGCTACTCCAGCTTGTTTCTTAGGACCATTTGCTTGAAAACTTGTTTTCCAGCCTTTTACTCTAAGGTAGAGTCTGTCCTTGTTACTGAGGTGAGTTTCCTGTATGCAGCAAAATGCTGTGTCCTGTTTACATATCCAGTCCATTATCCTATGTCTTTTAATTGGGGGATTGAGTCCATTGATGTTAAGAGATATTAAGTAAAGTGATTGTTGCTTCCTGTTATTTTTGTTATTAGAGGTGAAATTATCTTTGTGTGACTATCTTCTTTTGGATTTGTGTCTATGATTCCTTATTTCTTTCCTAGGTTTTCTATCTCCAGGGTAGTCTCCATTTGTGATTTCTTTATCGTTTGTACTTCCATTTTTATGTGATTGATGGTTTTGTTCAATACCTTTACCTGTTTGAATTGTGTTCTCTTGTAATTCTTTAAGCGATTTTTTTTTTGTTTCCACTTTAAGGGCTTCTACCTGTTTACCTGTGTTCTCCTCAAATTCTTTGAGAGTGTTATTTATATCTTTCTTAAAGTCCTCTATCATTATCATTAGAAGTGATTTTAAATCTGAATCTTGCTTTCTTAGTAATATGGGGAATTCAGGACTTTCTTGTGTGAGAGAACTAGGTTCTAATGATGCCAGGCACCATGGGTTGCTGATGCTTATGTTCTTGAGCTTGCCTTTTGCCATCTGGATCTTCTTAGAGCTACCTTCCCTGTCTCTGACTGGAGCCTGTCTTTTCTATTATCTTGGTTGTATCAGAACTGTGTGGGGTGGTGATACTACTGGGGTACGAGCTGGGGCCCAAAATCTGCTCAGTGCTCAGGGCCAGGAGTGACTTCCTGGGTCCTTATGGGTCCCAGTTACTCCCTGTTTGGGGCGGGGTGTTGCTGTCTGCTTACCTAAGATACTGCCCGGGTTAGAGCTCCTGGAGCCCAGCTTCCTCTGAGTTCTTAGAGATCCCGGGATCTGCTTAGTGCTCAGGCCCAGACAGGAAGAAACCAGTGCTGTGGGCCAGGAGTGACTTCCTGGGTCTTTGTGGGTCCCAGTTACTCCCTGTTTGGGGCAGGGTGTTGCTGTTTGCTTACCTAAGATACTGCCCAGGTTAGAGCTCTTGGAAGCCCCACTTCCTCTGGGTTCTGTGAGATTGGGGGGCAGAGCTGCTGCCCAGGATCTGCTCAGTGCTTGGGCCCAGACCGGAAGGAGTGTTAAAGACATCCTACAGAGGACTCAGGTTTTATTGCCATCACCCACACTGTATTTCTAGGGGATCCAATACCCTCTTTTTACTTCCAGAGGTATCAAGAACACACGGTACAAATGACATGCATGAAGGCAAAACATTCACATGTAAGATTAAGTGAATACAACTAAATAGTAAAAGTGAATAAGACTAGTGTTGTATTGCCCTGAAGAGGTCTATAATTAACAATGTATTGTAAATTTCAAAATACCTATAAGAGAGGATACTAAATGTCTTTATCATAAAATTTATAATGTTTGAGATGATAGGTACATTAAATTCCCTGATTTGATCATTTCACAATGTAAATATGTAACAAAATAATGAATTACACCTTGCAAACATATGTAATTTGTATTTATCAATTGAAATTAAAATCAAATAAAAATATGATATATCTGCAAAATGAAAATTACTCAGCAACCAGAGAGAAAACCACTAATACATGCTACAATTAGGCTATAGTCAAAAGTATAAGCTAAGTAGAAGGCATTATACCTTAAAGGCTATATATTGTGTATTTTTATTCCTATTGAATATCCATAAAGGTAAAATTTTAGACAGAATATTAATTATTTCCTATGGTTGGAAGTATGGATTCATATACTGCAAGTGGGCACAGGAGATGGTTCATATATTCTAAAATGGGTTATAGCCACTTATTTTACAATTTTCTAAGCTTAATAAAGGTCATTGAATGATCTACTTGGAATGGGTATATTTAAGGTACAAAAATTATACTTTACTAAGTCTTTTGAAAAAGGATAATATTGCATCTGGTTTGCCAGCTCTTGCTTCTCTGTGTGCAGATGTCCAGTTACATACCATTTAGGATTATTTTTATTTCTGAGAAATAAAATACACCTTTATATACTGAATTAAAATTCTTCTGGCAAGACTTTCTATTCTGCCTATTTATAAGAGGTAAAATTACTATTAAATGTGTTTCTTATAATTTCATGGCATTTTAAATTTAAGACATAAAAGTTTAACAACTTAGAATGCCATACAATCCTGAATTGTATGACAGAATTATTTTTAAATAGTTTCACAATATCTTAGTTATTGATGAATTATCGTAGTTCTTAGAAAATATGTGGCTTATAGTTCATAAACTTTCATCTAACAAATCAATATTTGCTTTGTATGGACTACACCTATGATTTTGTTTTCATATTCCATGAAATGGATTATTCATTCTTTAAAATTGTTTTTCTTTAAAATAAATGGACCCTATACTTGTCTTTTTTATTTTTATTTAAAGTTCCAAAATTATCATTTCTGTTAAACCAGACAATCTTTTAAATGTAGATTTTATTTTGGAGTAATTTTTTATTTCTGCCAGCAGATGGAACCCTTTAGATTTATTTTGCCTCAGTGCTAGCTAAACCAACCCTCTGTGAGCCATTTTCATTTTGAAGAATAGTTTTATCTAATGTTTGTTTCTGAAACGGGATGAGTATATGAGAATAGTCAACATATATTTCCTTCCAAATTTCAACATTAATGGAACGCACATGAATATATTTAATTGAACTTACAACTTCACAAACACTTGATCAAATTACACTGGTCAAAGTGTAAATTCTCAAGATATTCTTTGTACCTCCAATGGTAAGGAAACACATAACCTAAAGGAGTCTCCATTCTATAAAATAAAGGTTTGAAAGTATTTTATGTAGTCAGATAGTAAATATTTACATTCGATGAGCTGAATGTGCTCATCGAGACTATTTCTTACTACAGTGGCTCAAAAACACCCACAGATAATATGTGGGCAGGTTTGGTCTTTGGACCATGATATTTATCTTATCCCTGCTCTTGGACAGAACATCCTGAACTTGCTTGTGAATTTGAATCAATAGGATATTTTAAATTTTAGATAGCATGGTCTGTTCTTCAGAGCATATGATTAGGCAGCTCTCTGGAAGGACTTGAAGATATGTATCACTAATTAGTTTCTAAGTGGTGCTGATGTTGTTGGTTCCAGGTACAGACTTTATCCTAAAAACATACTCTAGGCCATATCAGTACCCCCCCCCCCCCCTCTCTCTCTCTCTCTCTCTCTCTCTCTCTCTCTCTCTCTGTGTGTGTGTGTGTGTGTGTGTGTGTGTGTATGTGTGTGTGTTTGTGTGTGTGTGTGTGTGTGTGTGTGTGTGTGTGTATGAGTCTGTGGATATTTGCCACATGAGTGTTGGTACTCAAAAGAGAGCATTAGCTTCTCTGAAACTGGAGTGAGAAGTGGTTTTGAACTGCCTGATGTGGGTACTGAGAACAGAAGCCAAGATCTCTGGAAGAGCAGCAAGTGCCTGGAACAATTGAGTCATCTCTCCAGGTCCCTGTTGCTTTATTTCTAGAATATTCTTTAAACAGGTAAAACAGATATCAAAACATGAACTTGCAATATTTCCTAAAAAGACAATTTATGAAGTAGTAGATTGGGTCAATGGGAAGTAAGACTTTATATTGTGACATACACGGTTCAATTATCACCATCTATTAGAAGAGTGTAGTATTTTTTTTTTTATTAAGAATGATGCTATAGAAAATACCTCTTGCAGAGGCTCACAGGCTGAAAATGTGTTGACATTAGTATGAGAAGGTGAGAAAAGAATCACCCACCAGTGCTTTCATCCTGACATAATCCCTATATTTTAATGCATGCTTTTACATAGCTAAAATCACACTGCACATTTAACTGTGAAATACAGTTTTTTAAGTGTAGTGATCAGAATTGCTACCCTTGTAATTAAATACTATTTGTAAACACCATTTTAATAGATATGTAATTTCCATTACATATAAGTATATTTTAACAACTATTCCTACCCCATTTATAATTCCTGGACATTTTTGCCTTGGTGTTTATTTAGAAATAATCTTCCAGTGAACATTTTGGTGCATAAATTTGTCTTTATATGAAATTTCTTTCAAAACCCACAGTAACATCATTATTGATACTTTTGAGAAAAATTCCTCATAGTTCTGGAAGCTGAAGATTAAAATCAAGGCACTGACATGTTGTGAACTCAGGGGTGCTGAGGCTGTGTTTTGGTTTTTAGATGATAGCCTCAATCCCCTTTTATAAAGGTTCAAATACCATTCATGAGGCCTTTGACGACTGGTTTTAATGTCAACTTGCTACAAGTCATAATCACTTCAGTAGAGAACCTCAATTGAGGGACTATCCTGATTGCCTTAACTGATGAGAGAAGTCACCCCCCAAATGTGGAGGGGGGCACCTTCTAGAAGCAGCCCAGATTAAAGGGCAAGGTAGAAGGAAGATGACTCATCTTTTGCTCCCATAATCTTTCCTCTTGCCTTTGAGTAGATTTTCTACCATTGCTGTAGCTGATTCCTTGATTGGTACCAGAAACAGTATCTCAAGGGTTCCACTGTGAACTGAAGATCAGTAGCTCCTTGAAACCCTCCAGGTTCCCAAGACCAGATGTGAACTGCTGAGGCACACATCCCCAGGGACAGGGCAACTACAGGATTCATGGCTGTTCTGGTGTGAGACAACCATTGTGAAAGTACTATTCTGGTTGAGACACCCAGCCTTAAGAACGGAAGCAACAAATAGTTCTCAGCCACTCAAGTGTGAGACAACTGTCGTTACTATTTCAGAGTAAGATGATTTGATAAATTCTTTATATATATACTGTGTATACACACACACACACACACACACACACACACACAGAGAGAGAGAGAGAGAGAGACAGAGAGAGAGAGAGAGAGAGAGAGAGAGAGAGAGAGAGAGAGATTTTTTCATCTTATCAGTCTGTTCCCTAGAACCCTGACTAATTCCATGCCAAGGAGACTTATTTAAAATTCCATCCATAATACCATTGCACAAAGAATTAGGTTTCAATCTAATTAGGACACAAAAAATTCAGATCACAATACTCATTCACTCTCTCTTATTCCCTCCAATCCCTACACACACACACATGCACTTTCAAGACATTGCCACTACAATGGCAAGTAAAGTATTTTTTGAGATGGTTTGGTACATGGCAGAAATATTCCTGTGCACATCTACAAAGGTGGAGAGCAGAAGCCATTCTCAGGCAAAGCTACATTTGAGAATGGTTAAGGCACAGAGGTCTTCAGCAGCTTCTCTCCCTGCATACAGCATGGCTTACGTCAAGCCTTGTGTGCTGGGCTGAGACAAAAATGGAAGAAAGGATGCTTTCAGTTCTGTAAGAACCACAGATGTGTGGCTGTCACTCTAATAGTTCTTACCTCAGGAAAATTCCCCAAAAGACCATGGTGAAGACAGAAGCACTATGAACCTCTGCTTCATTTGGGTTTGAACAGTTTTTGGTGGTGACTGGTTCTTCGTCACCTATCTTAGTTTGGGCTGGAGTTTCTTTATGGACAAGTCTGTAGTTCTCTTCTTGCAGAACTTTTTGTCCTGAGGCCCAGGGAAGATCATTTCACAGACTTACAAGTTCAACAGAGAACTGGAAATGCATCTGTCTTCATTACAATTTATGATAGAGGTATGATGGGAAAGAAGCATCGTTAACTATACTAAAATAAAAAATGGTGTCCGTATCATAAATTTTAGAGCTGTTCTTCTCTGTTTTATACTTCTCACAAATTGTTTTTGGTCAAAAGTCTGAGGAAAACTCATTACAGCACAAGAGAAAAAACAGCCCTGACCCTAGGAAAATTCTACCAGTGTGTCTCATCCAATGTGTTAGACCTTATGTTCCATTATTCCCCAGTAGAAGCTAACACTACAATCAAGTCAGTCTCCTTATTGTCCTTGAGTCAACAGCCATGCCCCTGTCTCATTGCACCAGCCTCTACTTCTTGGCTCCTGTGATTTCTGACCCCTAGAATCATTCTTTTTAACACTTCCTCATAATATCTAACTCCTTTAAGATCCAGTATAAAGTCTAGACACTAAAAGAAATAGCCTTTCTCGGGGTTCTTGGGGATTCTACCTAAGAAAAAAGCTGAATTCCAAGTTACCAGGCATTAGCTCATTGTTGAAGACATTTGTAGAGCCCCGAAGATGGGAATGCAAATGGAGCATTAAGTTGGTATGGTCACATAGTCTGGCGAGAGATTGACTGGATGCCCTTTCAAAATATTTCCCCAGCATGATAAAGAATGGTAGGGTAATTCTAGCATGCATAAGGGAACTAAGAAGATGCTGAACATTAAACTCACTCAGCACAGTTCTTAACAGGGTATAATCCTGAAGCAACAGAGCAAATACATGTGCCTAAGAGAGGCACCTCAGTACATCTGTGGCATGACTTGGATATATTTTATTGTCAGGAAAAGTAAGAGCCCAAAGTACTCTTCTTGACAGAGTGATTGCTAAATAGCAGAGAGAAAAGAAGCTGCCTCTGATGATGCTCAGGCTGATACATGCAATACTGGGCAAATGAACTGAATATTGGGAGAACAGGGAAGTAATCTCCAGTGATTTGATTGGGTTTCTGCACCTCAGCAGAATAGTCTCAGCACAAACTAAATTTAATTGTAAAACAAATGACAGCTGTATTTCTTAGAAACTGACTATATAGACTGAGACCCAGTACCAAAGTTTTTTCATTTCTAATATTCTACTACCAGGTATAACTATCTTCACCTTCTGTTAAATGGATATTCAAAATTGATGAGCAAAGTTTAGGCAAATATATTTACATCATGTGAATGTTTTGAACAGATGGTAGAAATACGTTTGTATCATGAGTTTAACTGAGGTTGTAGTCGTAGGAAGCCAAAATTATTCATCTACTATGGTCATGTCTTTGCTAGCTTGATCAAATTTGTAGAAAGAACAACAGTGGCAGACACAAGTTTCTGTATTTACATTTCTTCTCAAACTTCATGACGAAAAACATGAAACTGTTCAGAGTTATTTTAACATTTAAACACATTCATCCTCAGAATTGGAAAATGCTAACGCTTTTCTATGCCCATATGCTGAATAAAATTTAAAGTAAATAGAGCTAGCATATTTTTGGAATTGCTACTATCAAAGCAATTAAAATCTCATCTCAAGGTGGCTATTATAGAAGTATTTATTGTTATTTATGTGTCTGAAGAAGAGACATTTCTGTACTGGTATTATAGTACACATCTGAAACATTAAAACGAAAAGAAAATATTATGTTTCAAAATTTTCAGGATTTGTTTTAAGGTAAGGCTTTCCAATACAATATCTCATGGAGGAAGTTCTTTCTGTGCTATGATATGTTTACTATTTTAAAATAAAATTATATTTATGGACATAAAAGAATAGTTGGATTAAAAATAATATTTGATTATTTGACTTATACCCATGAGCCTTAATTTATTTGACTAGTTCCCATGACCTTCTCATAAATTAAATGGCTTTAAAATTGATTAGCATAGTGTATCCTATGATATCACCTAGTTTATGATTTTTAATATACTTACCGATACAAGAATAAACACATGTACACTCTGCTGTGGCCATCTTACCTCTATTAGGTTGGATATTATTATCCTAAAGAATAAAATTTTCAGGATTAATTTTTATAGTTATACAATTATTCTCACATGAGATATTTTAGTATAGAGAATATCTTATAGTGTCCTTTATATTGCCACATATTTTCATAGGTTTGAAGCATACTATGTGCCTGGGAAATTTTCATTATTATCTTGAGATGGTTTCCAGGAACTCTACCTCATTTCCTTGAAATATGTAAACCATAGTTTACCACAGAAACATATTAACTAAATATAAATCAAGTGAAGATTATTAAATAACTTATAGTAGCCACATTGAAGAACTGGCTGCCATGTTTTCCAATGCCCCACATGTAGTAATGGTGGTGATCATTCTTTAAGCCCCAAGAATATAAATGCTGTGGATATAAAAGAAGCCTTAGTGCAGCCTGTACCTTCTCCAGCATACTGTATTAGCTATGCTGACATTTCTTGTCAACCCCATAAAGCCAAGATTCTTCCCCTTCTGGACTCTTGATCTCAGATGTTAGGTTTTAACCTGTATTGCTCTACAATTCACATGTGCCTATTTATGTTCAAGTATCTATGCTACCCTGCATTTTTCCACAGTGCCTCTGAGTATTAGTTGACATTATAGAAAGGAATGAGGGCAATCTCAGCTACCAATAGATTTTTCTCTTCCAAAGGTATCTGAAAGTCTTTTTTTTTTTTCTAAATATCATATTGAATGTATCAACAATACTTAGAGCCTAGATAGCCAAGGATTAAAATTGTTGATCATGAACTTATACATGCAGAAACATTTCTTCTTGGTTTTTTTTGCCTGTATCAGTTTTCTGGGTTGAGTGGAGTTTGTTTGGATGGTACCTCTTTGTTGCACTGAAGCCCATGACACTGAATGCCTGACATGTTCACAGCCTCATACTGGTAAAAGTGAGAACATCTATAGACTCACTTTGAAGATGGCTGCCTGTTCCTACTGTTCCTATTAGCTTTTACTGTGTGAATAAAAAAACAAAAACAAAAACAAAAACAAAAACAAAAAAACCAAAAAAAAAAAACCTAAAACCACACCACACCTTTATCTCTTAGTGATATTGTGTTGGTTTAGCTCATCTACCAATAGGTACATTGGAAGTAAGCTGATCTAGGATGATCCCACAGAGGTGACTCAGCTAAGACACTTATACCTTAGAAGTGTCTTACACTATTTTCCTGGGCCCTGTAAACTGGTCTCAGCAATGGTGAGGTACATTAAAGAAGGAACAGGAGTTCCTTTAACCATAACCAAGGCCACAAAGTGGTGTATTGGCATGTCTACTCATTCTTTTAACAACAGCAACAAAAGGTTATATGGGCAGGCTCAAATTAGGAGGGAAAGAAATAAATAATTCTGCATCTTGAAACAGGAGGAAAGTGAATCAAATGGCATTGATTCTGGAGGGCACAATGGTTTTCAACACCACCATAAGTTTTTCTTTACTTATCAAGTGCTGTGTACCACATGTTCACTACTCTTGTAACACAGCCTGGGGTAAGAATCAATGTCTGGTTGGATAGTAGTCGTCTATTGTGGCTATCAGTTTATGAGGTAAGGAAAAGTGAAGATTCTGTATAAAAAGAGAACTTTGGGTTTAATGATAACTTACTGATAGAATTTGATATTTTTGAGAGGCACAGATTTCTGAGGGATACACAGAACTGAACAACCAA
The DNA here is from genome assembly GCA_030674055.1 of Rhabdomys pumilio. Lineage (NCBI taxonomy): Eukaryota > Metazoa > Chordata > Mammalia > Rodentia > Muridae > Rhabdomys > Rhabdomys pumilio. The sequence continues at coordinate 27,333,260 of JANHMN010000011.1, forward strand.
AGCAGGCATAATCTGAGCAACAGAATGTAAAGAAAATGGACAGAGAGCATCAGGCACAGAGAGTATTGGTCCCAAAGATGTCTACATTCTAATTTACTAAAGCCTGTGGATATTGCTGTAATAAAAGAACTTTCCAGATGCATTGAAATTAAAGATTTTGAGATGGATTACCTATGGATGGATGATGTTATCATAGTGGTCCTTAGGAGAGGAATTCCAAAGCTAGTTAAAAAGAATGCAACAAATAATGTAAGAATAAATCTGTGCTATTTCATCCGCAGTGATAATTTGTTATGGCTATAATCAAGAAACTAACACAGAAGCATGAGACACAGAAGTACTAAAGCCTTCAGTCAGAAGAAGGAAAGTACAGATGAAGAGACTGCATTAACTGACACTAGTAGTAACTACAGAAATAGCAGTAGGTGAGAGAGGGAGTAGTTGAGTCTCCACCAGGTATTACTATAGGAAGCAATGTTTTTTAATTGGATATTTTGTTTATTTACGTTTCAAATGTTGTCCCCTTTCCTGCTTTCCTCTCTGCAAATTCCCTATCCCATCCCTCTCTTCCTGCTTCTATGATGGTAGTACTCCCACACACATCCACCCATTTCCACCTCACTGCCCTGACATTCCCCTACACTGGGGCATCGAGCCTTCACAGGACCAAGGGCCTCTCTTCCCAATGATGCCAGATAAGGCCGTCCTTTGCTAAATATGCAGCTGGAGCCATGGGTCCATCCATGTTTTGCTGTTATTCTAAGTACTCTACAGTCAGAAGGGTCTTACATTTCTAAAAAGGCCTTTAGCATCTGCTATTAATATTACATTAATTTCTCTTTAACTTACCTATATGCATATTTGAATACCAATCATTTGAAATAAGCTGAATGAGATGGTGTTTATTAAAACCCAGAAGAGGTTAGTCTATAGTAAAGTAACTAGGTCAGATAAGGATTTTATTACAGTGACATTAACATTAACATTTTGCTATTTAATTCTTCATTCTGGGGTCTTTTCCAAGCACTGTAGGATTTTTAGCTCTATCCATTAAAACCTCCTTGTTTGCAACCCTAGTTGCAAATAGTTATGAAAATAAAAAAAAATCTCCAGATATTGCTCAATGTATCCTGGTTGTCAAACTCATGCCTGGTCAAGAACTACTGAGTCTTATTGTATTAGTTAAATTTCAGTTATTGTAACATAGTTGGGAAATTATATATTCTTAAACTCATGTTTTCAGGGTTTTTCCCACAGCCTTAAGTTGTGGTTGTGAATGGTACACAGCCTGTACCATTTTGCTTAGATACTAGACATACCCTCACCTTCCAGACTTCCAGACTTGCACTGATTCTAATTATCATGTAGTCATTAGCCTTGGCAGGGAGAACATGTCCTGAAGGAGGAACATGAAGTGTGTGTGTGTATATATATATATATATATATATATATATATATATATATATATAATACACTTTATATAAATATATATATATTATACAAACAAGCCTTATACCCAGCAACTGTCAATACTTGTGGAGGCCCATGTTCTACCATCTCTGTTCCAGTGGATGGTTTATGTTACTTTGTTCCTTCCATGACCATGCAGGACTTGGCAATTTATACAGGAGATAAGTCCTTTTCCTCACATTAGAAGTCTTGTCTCTCTTAAAGAAATGACAAGGTATGGGTCAGAATCTTACTAATTTAAAAAAGGTGCCTGCAATAGGCCTGGGATAGCATTCCTACAGTATTGGTTCTCCAGGAACAAACAAAAATGTCAAACTCTCTTTACTCATTGTCTCCAAAGATAAGTCCTAGAGAACTTTGAGCTAGTCATGGTGGCACTTAGATTCTAAATGATGCACAGTCAAAACTAAGCCCCAAATAGGAGATACACTGAATAATTTACTGGTGTAAAATGCATCACTAATACTTTCTTTTACTTTCTGTTTGTTCAGTACACTTTTTTCCAAGCACCTTTCTTCCTGTCCCAGCCAGCCAGTAATTTTCAGGGAGAGAAGTCTTGTTTTTAAAGTATGACCCATTTCCTAGATGCTATTGATTTGCTTCTGGGGTAAAGTTATGGTCCTACTTTGGCAAATATTTCTGTGCTCTTCATGGGGATCCTCCATGTCCTCCTCTAATCTGCATTAGTGTGTGAAGTGGCACTACAATCAACTCATGCTTATCTCTGCTCTGAGACCATGTAGTTATATAAAGACCCACTTAGTACTGTGGAAAAAAAGAAAACCTACTTCTAGCTTTACCTCCACAAGCAGAAAATTAGCCCTTAATTAGTGTAATTAATTCTTATACATGGTTTTGGGCTTATAGTCAAGTTTTTAAAAGTTACATTAAAAATCTGTCTCAATTACTATGAGGAACAATAAAGGCTGTTTTGTCGCTATTATTCAGGCCAAGGCCCTTATGTAGAATCCTGCCCTCCGTGTTCCTTAGAACTGTATTCATCGCTCACCACTCATCTCATAGTCCAGATCCTTCCTGCTATGAGATCTTACTTGGTGTACTAGTCCATTTTCCTTTTCAAATAATTTAATTATTTATGTGTGTGTGTGTGTGTACACATGTATATATGCACATGCATGTGGCTATCTGTGGAGGCCACGAGTGGGCAGTTGATCCCCTGGGACAAGACTTATGAGTAATTATGAGCCTCTGGATGTAGATGCTCAAAACTGAACTCTGGCCCCCTGCAAAAGCAGTATTCGTTCTTCATGAAGAGCTAATTTCTCCAGCTTTGCTACTTGGGTTTTTTGTTGTTGTTGTTGTTGCTGATATGACAAGATACTTGGTATCATAGCTTTAGCTGTCAACACACAAATCTAGAGGTGATGGGGAAAAGGGATCCTCAACTGAAGAGTTGCTTCAGTAGGAATGGCCATATCTGTGAGGCTTTGTTCTCATCTACTGATTGATGTATGATGACTCAGCCCCACTCTGTTCCATCCCTGGGCAGGTGGGCCTGGGTTTATAAGGAAGGTAGCTGAACAAGCCAGAAGGAGCAAGCTAGTAGAACCTTCCCCCATTCTTCCCACCTCCCACGGTGAGAGATTCTGCTCTGATGGTCTTTAATGAAACCTTTTCTTCTCCGACATTGCTTTCTGGTCAGTGTTTTTTTATCACAATGATGCAAAGTAAAAATTAAACAAAAGTATTTAATTTGGCTCACAGTCTGAAGGTACAGTCTTCTAAGGAAGGGAACTTTTGGAGGCAGAGGCTCAGAAGGGCAGCCAGGACATAGAAAGCAATGAACCTTAGTATTCAGCTCTGTCATTTTTATCTACTCCCAAACCCATGCCTACAGAATGGTGTTGCTCACACTTAGGGTGAGTCTTCCCACCTGAGTGAACTGAGTAATGCAGCTCCCTCACTGCTGTTGCTCATTGTCTCCGTGTTGATTTAACTCCCATCAAGTTGACAGTCAAGATTACTTAGTACACTCACTAGGTTTTGCAAAGCACTTATGCTATGTGCTTACTGCTATACTCACACTGGACCTGGTGCCCCATACTGCTTACTAACTCAGCGAAGCAGTCCAGGCGAGCAGCATATTTCATCACAGATTATGTCTTACTTCTCTCAAAGCTAACAAGTTCTCCTACCTATTGAGTAGAGGAAAGAAGCTCAGCCTAAATGAGGTTTGAGTACTTAGCTAAATTAAACAGAATATCCTAGAAATATGAACTGCAGGAGATACTCAAAGACAAAGATAAAAAATAGACTCACTGAGTAGCTACATCACATTAATTGTAGAACTTGGTACTGGGTCCTTCTAGCTACTTGAATCCAGAACAAGCTGCCATCACACCATAACATAGAGCTTTATCCCAGAACTCATCTCTTGCATTGTGTGAGTTCAAATGAAAACAGCCACTGAGTCCATTTGATTTGAAATGAAAATACCTTACTAAAACAGTCTTTATTATAAGTGCACGTGTGTTCTGTGGTACACAGCACACATGTCTTTTTATTCTGTAAGATTATGGGTTCTTTTTCTTTGTTAAGGGCAGGAATATTATGCATCCTCCCCAAGGAGTTAGCTCAGTCTTCCAACACTGAGATCCTCAGAAACAACATAATAAATTGGACTGACAGCAGTCCCAATGTGCTTTCTAAATTCAATTTTTTAATTATACCAAAATGTATTTGCTATCTATTATAAGAAAAAAAGTGACAGCTGAATTTTTCTTTCATATGTGAGAAGTCCTCCAAGATGTCTTCTAAGACTAAAAATGAACAGAACAGGTTATCTGTTATTTCCTTCTCCACATTTGATTTACTTTCACTGGAGAGAGAAATCAGTCAGTAACTTCCTCAAGCAACAGCTATGTATTCATAGAAACAAATGTCTGTTGGAAAAACTTTATACTCCTCGGTTCTCTGTAGAAATAAAAATCATACCCGGAGGTGTTAAAAAAAAAAAAAAAGAAAGAAAAGAAACAGCCAGTAACCAAACTATCCAGCACTGTAGTTAGAAATTTGGGTGACATAGAAAATACTGAATGACTATATCATTAGCTGTATAGCCCCCTACCCATCAACCACATTCACTCTGGGGGTTTATCTATGAGCCTTCAAGCCCACCCACAACATGAGAGCACACCAGTGGCTCCTATAAAGTATACAGAATAATTCTGCAATGTTTAAGTTTTTCCAAACTCTGTGCTGTTTTGACATTTTCAACAGTTATTCATTAATAGAAAACATGTAGCAAAGGAAAGGCACCTTGGAAGTACCTTATCTGGCAATATTCTTAAGTTATATTTCATAACTTTGATTCTTTTCTGGAAGATCCTCGAATCTCAAAGTTTTACAGTATTTTAAGCATCAACTTTAACTTAAAAAAATTGCTCAGTAAAGATTCTAGAAAAACAATCAAAAAATGATTTTTGTTGTTTTGTGGAGGGTTTTTTTGCGTTTGTTTTTTGTTTAGTTGTGTGAGTTTTTTTTTTTTTCTTTCAAGACAGGGTTTCTCTGTGCTATAGTATTTACTGTTCTGGAACTCTCTTTATATACCAGGCTGGTCTCGAACTCACAGAGATCCACTTTCCTCTGCCTCCCAAGTGTTGGGATTAAAAATGTATGTATGATCAAATTATTGTTAGTATTTTTTCTAATTAAAAATTGACCTGATTATTCCCCTTAATCCCAGAAACTAGCCATGTGCCCTTTCCCATTTCTGTATCCCCATGTCTCAGGAATCAGGGCACCTAGGCTTCTGAAACCTAGGTTAAGTTTTACACAACAAAAAAATGATTGGGAAAATCTTTCTTATTCAACCAGTCTTTCCTACACCATGATTTTTTTCTTAAACTTTTTATTTTCCAGAAAAACAGATGTTTTCTTTTGCATAGCAGTATTATTACCAATCTCAAATATCACTTCCTATCAGAAACTATTAGTTAATTCTTTTATACGCCAAGTAAAAATTCAGCTTTTTACAGTTCAAAACTTCTAAAATGTAATTATTTTGGTCAGTATGTCTATGGCAGTAGACAAGACTAATTTTCATTGAGGACATTAAATAGGGCAATTAGAGATGTGATCTAAAAGCCTATTCAGGCTTTTACATCATTTTTTTCTTGCTTTAATGCACTTTGCAGATACTGATTAAAACCAAAACAAAACATGTCCCCTCCCCCAAATTGAAGTTTATGATCGCCTTGTCTCAAATAAGTCTGATGTTGCTATAGTTTGGGCAGTAGATGCTGACTTATGTTTATGTCACATTTTGGTAATTGCCACAATATTTTAAATATTTTCACTACTATTATAATATCTGATATGGTGATTTTTTATATTATTGCAGAAACTGGGAGCCCAAAAAATAGGTCCTATATTGGAATGGTGAACTTAGCTAGCACATGTGTGTGCTCCATCAACCAGCATTTCTACACCTTTGCATCTTCTTGGCCCTTCCTATCCACTGAGATACAGCAATATTGAACTTTGGCCAATTAAAAGCTCTGTGTGCTCAAGTGAAAGGAAGAATCATGTTCTTCTATTTTTAATAAAGACTACAAATAAGGGCTAGGGGGTAGCTCAGTGGTTAGAAGGCTTGCCTAGCATATATGAGATTCTAGGTTCAAATCCAAATCTCACACACACACACACACACACACACACACACACACACACACACACAC
>JANHMN010000011.1:27339439-27358958 GCA_030674055.1 Rhabdomys pumilio
ACACACACACACACACACACACACACACACACACACACACACACACAAGCACGCACGCACGCACACACGCACGCATGCACGCACGCGAAAAATATGTCAAAAGCTAAGAGTTGCTGTCTGGCACCAAAGGATTAGTTAAGCTATGTCTGAGAAGAGAACGTTTCTGGAAGAAATTAGAGGTTCTGCTTCAGAGAGCATGCACAGTTGATAAGAAAGTAAAACAAAATGATTGCAATTGCTGATGTGGAGAAAGTTTTAGTTGTCTAAAGAGATTATCCAGCTACAGAATGACCTTAGGCCAAAGCCAAATCAGAGAAGTCCTAAGTACCTCTGATTTTATGAAGGTGGAGAGTTAAGGAAGGGGCAGGAGAAAAGTTAGAAGGTAATAGAGGTCAGATTCTTGGGTGTAGGGGAAGAGGACACTGCTGTCAGATGGGATAGCAAGTGCTGATACAGAAGCAGCAGTAAGTTCTTGGAGTTGAGTCAGGACTGTGTACAGGAAGAATGCTATACACAACCTGCAGAGTTCAGTGTGTACAAGGAGCCCACATAGAGGAAGGTGTCACCTGAGACTACTTTCTCTCCTGATGAGAAGCCAGAGCCCGGGTTCAAAGCTTCAGACACAGGCTGTGTCTTTGTATGGGCTAATGCAGCTGTTGACTTCAAATTGAAGCCAGTGCTCAGTTACCGTTGTTGAGAGGCCTCCAGCCTTTTAAGAATTATACTAAGTCTACTCTGCCTATGTTCTATAAATGGAACAGCAGAGCCTGGATGGTGACACATCTGTTTACAATATGGTTTGCTAAATATTATAAGCCCACTGTTGAGACCTACTGCACAGGCAAAAAACCCAAAAACACAAGCAGGTTTCTTTCATAGAATGACTGCTAGGGAGATTAGGCTTTGGTCACCCAAGAACTCTGAAGGAGATGTATTGTGATTCTTTATTTCCGCCAGTGAAACATCCATCTGCATCCCACAAAGGGGTCACTTTGAATTTTAATTATATTACCCTTTTCTTTTAATTCTTCTCTTTCTCTTTCTTTCTCTCTCTCTCTCTCTCTCTCTCTCTCTCTCTCTTTCTTTCTCTCTCTTTCTCTTTCTTTCTTTCTCTCTCTCTTTCTTTCTGTCTTTCTTTCTTTCTTTCTTTCTTTCTTTCTTTCTTTCTTTCTTTCATCTAGGTTAATATTGAACTCCAGTCAATCATCCTGCCTCTACCTTCTAAGTACGGGGATTTCTAGAATGTGCCCATATCCCTCAGTTACATTTTTTTAAAAAAATCTTCAATCATTTTTTTACAGTCCAGTTATTAACTGAACTCTAAAAGTTCCTGTTCTGCCCTCTGACAGTTCCTCCTTCCATTTCTCCTGCCCCCCACTCCATCTCTAAGAGGATGTCCTCCCCCAACCCACACACCATCAGACCTTCCCATTCCCTGGAGCCTCAAGTCTCTCAAGGGTTATGTACCTCTTCTCTCACTGAGGCCAGACCAGGGAGTCCTCTGCTTTTTATGTGTTGGAGGCCTTGTACCAGCTAGTGTATGCTGCCTGGGTGGTTCAGTGTCTGAGAGATCTCAGGGGTCCAGGTTAGTTGAGACTGCTGGTTTTCCTATGGGTCACCCTCTTCCTCAACTTTTTCTAGCCTTTCCCTAATTCAACTACAGGGGTCCCTGGCTTCAGTCCATTGATTAGATGTAAGTATCTGCTTCTGTCTCAGTCAGCTGTTTGCTGGGCCTCTCAGAGGGCAGCTAAGCTAGGCCCCTGTCTGTAAGCACACCATAGCATCAGTAATAGTGTCAGGCCTTGAAGCCTCCCCTTGAGATGGATCCCAATTTGGGCCTGTCATTGAACCTCCTTTCCCTCTTCAGGATCTTCTCCACTTTTGTCCCTGCATTTCTTTTAGACAGAAACAATTCTGGGTCAGAGTTTTTGACTGTGGGATGGCAACTCCATCTCTCCACTTGATACCTGGTCTTTCTACCTGAGATAGATTCTACAAGTTCCCTCTCCCCACTGTTGGGCATTTCATCTAAGGTCCTTCCCTTTGAGGCTTAAGATTCTCTCAGTTCCCAGGAGATAACTCAGCTAAAAGTGCTTGCCTCACAAGGATGAGGACTTGAATTCAGATTCCCAAACGCACACATGAAACACCACGTGGGCCATGTGAATTTAGCATCCCAGTGCTGGAGTCCTGCAGGAAGAGGATTCCTGGGACTCACCAGTCATCTTGTCTTGTCACATTGTTGATATCCAGGTTAGATGAAACATATTGTTTCAAAAAACAAAACAAGACAAAACAGAAAACAGTAGGAAGTGCAAGGAGAAAAACAGCTGACATCAGCCTCTGACACTGACACACACACACACACACACACACACACACACACACACACACACACGAGCACACACTCATACACTACACACTCATACAGAAACTGGAATTTGCCCCAGTGCTTCACACTTAGAAAGACTCACCACTCTAGGTTCCATTGAGATTACCTATGATTGATGAAAAAGAGTCAAAATAGAAACACAGATAGGCATTTGGAAGAAGTTGATGCTGATCTTTATGAATGACTGGGGGATCCAAGACTACAGTGGAAGAATTAATTGCAGATGGGTAGAAATAGAATTAGAAGCAGATTTGACTAAATTGCTACATTTTTATCATGAAACTTGAAGATATTGAGTAGCTATTTACATATAGGCAAAGAATGTTATTATTATTATTATTATTATTATTATTATTATTATTATTATTATCTAGAATCCCCTTGTGAATATACTGTGAAGGTTGTTGAAATGACAATTTATGTCATTGTATCCATTTAATTGACAAAGTAGCAGTAGGATTTTCAAAGACTGTCTTCAGTTTTCAAAAGAAACTTGACTGGGGACAAAATACTATCAAATTTCATCGTGTTACTCAGAAAGCTTTCACAGAATGGTCAATTGATGAAACAACCTTCATTGCTGTTTTATTTTAAGAAAATACCACAGGAGAATCCTCCAAAAAAACCTCAATGTTCTCAATGATGAGTTCCCATCACCACTGAGCCTTCCACTAGCAAAACTACAGAGTCTCTAAAGCTCAGATGGCCATTAGAACTTCAGCAACTGAGTCCTTTTTATGTACCTTGCTTTCACAGACATGACGCTTAATAAATAACTTTTATGTGCATTGGTACAGGAAACCAAAACGTTTTGGGACTTGCTTTATTGAGAAATGTACTTTACTCTGGCAGTCTGGAACCGAATCTCAAGGGTCTCTGAAAGTACCTGTGTAGAATGCAGCTATTGTTTGGATTCCCTTCCAAACACCTTCCTGCCTACAGGGATCCTTTCAACACCCACTCTGAGTCCAATGGAACCTGGAAGACCTTGAGGTTTGAGAGAAAGCCTTAGCAGAGGAACTATTCCTGTGCCAGCTTCCAGCTCCAGGACTTGATAAAACAATGAACAATTTATCATTCTGGGACCACGAGCCCTTACTTTGTCCTTATTCAGTCTCACATTTTATCTATCATACAGAAGCCACTGGGCTTGGGTGGCACTAATAAAACCTAATAAAACTCCTATTCCAAAGGGTTCTTTAGAAGAAACCAGTCAGCAGAGTTCAGATACTCTTTTTCCAAGACACTAGATTCAGGATAGGCAATGCATGACATTGGTATTTATGGAATATAGGACTCCTGCCCAACCGTTCAAAGATTTGCCATATTACTCTGGGGTCATGTGTGTCTACAAGGATGTGAACCATCACAACAGCTTCAAGTGACACACAGACAGTAGCTAAATGCGTCCCAGAATTTTGATCAAACCATATCTAACTTACCACCACATCTGGACTTCTGTTGCATGGACCAATAAACTTATATTTACTTGCTCAAGATCACATACCTTATACCTGAAGCTTTTTTTAAACCATTTTTATTATTGTATAATAATTATGTCAAAGTGAAATTAAGCAAAGCCACAGTATAAAATACCAAGAACATTTGATTTCTGGTGACATTACTTGAGGTACCTTCTTTAGTGCAAAACAACGTAGTGTCTTTTATCATTGGGGTTTATTCCACTTGCAAAATGCAGTCCTTCCTAATTCAGCAGTGTGTCTAAATTGTATGATACTGGGACCCTGAGAAATTATTCATGTATTCTTTTATTGAAAGGTTTATCATGAAAAATAAAATTGAAAACAGAACAAAGAAATGAAGCAAACACCATGTTCTTTCAGAACTGAATATAAAATAACTACTGGTCAGAAAAAATTCCATTTTTTTTTCAGCCCAAATAATCAATTTCCTATTTTAATGACTAGTACTGACCAAAATGTTTGTACAAAGTAAAAAACTGGCTTAAATTCTACTGCCTTCTTAGTATCTACTTAATGCTCCTTCTGTTTGTTCCCACAGGGTAATTATAGGTTACTCTAGACTCTAGGCTCCAAAGGAGGCTTACAGCCTCCCATTTCTATAAGCACCATCCAGACAGAGAAAGACTGTATGTATTAATATTAAGAGCTTTGTTAGGCTTCAGGCTAAGAGCTAAGTCTTCTAATATAGGTTTGCTACCCAAGTGGCTTCATTTTTTTTCTTGTTGATTTTTTTTCCTTAAATCTCCTCTCTGGAAACTTCCTTTTGAAAATTAAAAAACCAAATTGCTTGTTTACGTTTATTAATTAGTGTATGTGTGTGTGTGTGTGTGTGTGTGTGCGTGTGCGTCTGCATGTGTGTGTGTGTGTGTGTGTGTGTGTGTATGTATGTGTGTGTGTACCGGCCATGGTGCCTGTGGACTCCAGAAGACAACTCATGGGAATCTGCTTTCTACTTCTACCATGTGAGGTGTAGGAACTCAGATTGTCAGGTTTTTGTGGTGTATGCCTTTATCTGCTGAGCCATGTCACCAGCCCCACTTCTATAAGAAAGTTCTCTTCTTTATAGGATGATACTACTCTTGACTTGCCTTCCACAAACTTAATGCTTCCAGAGGAGCTTTGATTTCTTTGTGCTACTTTTATTTGCTGTGGCAGAAACTGGCGACAGGAATAACTGCAAGAATAAAGGGTTTAGCTTAGCTTATGGTTTTAGAGACTTCAGTCCATCAGGAGAGAGTTGTCTTTGGCAGTGGAGTTGTGTGGCCATGGCTCTTCACATCATGGCTGACCAAGAAACAGAAATGTTTGGACTGGGACCAGGATGTTTGCCCTGCATAACCTGCTTCCATCAGTCAGGAAGGACTTCGTCTTCTAAGGCTCCACAGCATTTAAAGAGTACCATAAGCTGGAGAGCAAACATTAAAACAAAGCCTATGTTGGATGTTTGAAATTCAAATCTTAACTGCCTCCTAAGAGATTTTTCTGTCCCTCTATACTTTGTCACTGCAACTCCTACACACTGACAAATGAGCAGAGAACATGATGGGAATCAGACAAGCAGACCATAAATACACTGTCCCTGAGGCACAACAGAAAAAGTACATTTTATTTTATTTTTTTACAATTTATCCAAATCACATTTAAATCATCATGTATATTTATAAATAATAGCAAAGTGATACAGTGAAAATTTTAAGATATGTTTTCTGTACTCTAGTAAATCAAAATTTTATATGACCTGTGAAATTGGGCTAAACATAACAAACAACAACAACAACTAAATCAAACATTTGTTTAGTATGTAAAAATTCGAGTAAACAATGGTGCTCACAATTAATTAGGAGGTAGATCATAGGAAGTAGATGTTAGGTCTGTCCTTTGATTTCCTGTTCCTACATGGGGTAACTAGAATTTTTTCCCTGTCACTACTAATATAGGAAGCACTAAAATGGCTCAGGATTGAAAAATATTAGGGTCTAGTAAAAACAGGTTACATACTCCTAGACCTATCTACTTGCAAAGTAGGTTGTCTGGCCTTGTGGAACATGCAACCTTACTGTAAAAACACGTGTAATAATCCCATTCAATCATTATTAAATGTCTAGTGGCTCCATATACAATTAGTTTTTACACATACTTCATAAGGTAGGTATACTCTTTTGCTTGTTTTCCAAATTTAAACCATACCAGGTTCCCAAGAATATAATTACCTAATTCAAGCACGTAGTTCCAATATGCTTTAAACAGTATTAGTTGTTTGTCTGTTTTTTTTTAATCCTTGGACATTTAAAATCTCCTAGCACCAAAATTAGTCTCCTGCCCACAAATCAGTTTATTAGTATCAATCATGACATATACATATGTGTGTATATGCATGTGTGTTCAGTGATAATTTTTATTGAAATTACAGTATTGCAGTTGCAGAATTTTCAGTATGCAGGCTATAAGAGCTTATAGAACATGGTAAATTTAAAAGACAAGGAAACAAAAATCCTAATTTCTCATGTATAACTACAGGGAATGGGCATGACTTCTCAATGCCCCAAGTTAAGGAAAGTCAAATAGTACATACTTTCATATTTACTACTTGTACCTCAGGTAGGCATCTTGTTTATAAACTTTAAAATAACTTGCTATCTGAAATGTCACTCATAAAGGTGCATTTCGTAAGCCTGGAGACATTAAATTTCTAACAGAGACATTAAACATAGCAGTTACTGAAAAGAGTTTTTAACAAATCTTCATTGGAGAAGTATAATCTGTTTTCAGCATTGTTCACAGAGTTAGCGACCTCTGCCATCATGTAAAGTCAGGTTCTTCAAGAAAAACAAATCACAATGGTACTCTGCTCCTTCTGATAATGATAAGTGAGTAGAAAAGAAAATGTTCTCAAGTTACAGGCTTGCAGAATTTAATGAGGAAGAGAAAGAAAGGATGTGACAGAGCTCATATCTTCCTGAAGAAAACTCTTGGTCTGAACCCATTCTGGTTTCACGTGCAGAAGATATGTAATTAATCTTTGATTCACTGAGATATTTTTTCAACCTGAAGCCAGTTTAATGGTTTTTAAAATTTTTGGTTTCTCTTCTAAAAAACATATTGATAAACAAATGTATATATATATATATATATATATATATATATATATATATATATAAAACTTTACCTCATTCATCTCCATTCTGCTAATTTCTATACATTGGGAAATAACCCAGACATTCAGTCATAGAAACTCAGGGATTCTGTCCTTAAGTTATAAAATTGTTGCTATTGTTTTCCTAGAAAATTAAGGTTAATTTAAAAAAATATGAATCCTATATTCTGTAGTGTATCTGAGACTATACTAAAAAGAGTGGAAAGAGGTCCTCTGTTGTAGGCTGAAAGATTTTTGCTACCAGCTGGAGATGTCCATATTTGGTGTCTGTCTACATTCTAGTGTATGTGCCACATAGTAAAAAGGACATTGCTGGTATTATTACATTAAGAGTCACATAAAGCGATAGAGACAAGTTACAGGTGAATTACAGGAAGAAATAACTCATAAAATATGAATCTCAACAAATCCTAGAGCACTAACTAATAAACCATACATACTAATAGAGTTTGCTTAGACATGAAGATACAGACTCTATATGCAAATTTTTTTTAAAAAAATGTCTATCAAGGCAGGTGATACATGTCTGCAAACCCATCCCTAGAGAGTACAGGCTCAGTTGGAGTCTTGTCAAGAATATAAAGTGAATTCAAGGCCAGTCAGATTGTAAAATATTTCTCATGATAATAATGAAACAGTCTATCTTGATGAAACAGTAAAATGGTCTGTGAACATCAACTCAGATAACTGATGAATTGTATGAATCTAATTAAAAGTACCTCGATCAATTACAAGAAATTACAAGAGCTCATGGAGTTCATGAGCCCATGGATTCACAGGAACTGCACTGATTATGTTTGTAGCAACTGTGACCAACTACCCAATAGAGTATTTCCAGGTGGGAGATTTTATGTAGGTTTACTGTTTGAAAGGTTTGGGTTCTTGATCACCTAGGACAATGGACACAGGACAAATGTCATGTCAGTTTCAAGATGTGTACAAGAGGAGTGTGATGGTTTGAATATGCTCACCCTAGGGAATGGCACTATTAGAAGGTGTGGACCCTTTGGAGTAGGTGAGGCCTTGTTGGAGTAGGTGTGTCACTGTGGGTGTGGGCTTTAAGACTCTCATCCTAGCTGCCTAGAGTCAGTCTTCCACTAGCTGCTTTCAGATGAAGATGTAGAACTCTCAGCTCCTTCTGCACCATGCCTGCTTGGATACTGCCATGTTTCCACCTTGATGATAATGGACTGAACCTCTGAACTTGTAAGCCATCCCTAATTAAATGTTGTCCTTATAAGAGTTGCCTTGGTCATGGTGTCTGTTCATAGCAGTAAAACCCTAACTAAAACAAGAAGTAGTCTAGATCATGGCTGACCATAAAACAGAAAATTCTAGACAAACTGCAGGCTCTCTGCTAACTCTTCTACCCTACATTTTATTGTGTTTTGGACCCTAGCCAGTGGGATGGTACCACCTACACCACCAGTCTTCCTCTTCCCCTTCTTGCCATGCCCTTGCTGGTTTGCCTATCGGATCGCTCACACGCTTCTAATCCTGTTACCTTGACATCACACAGATTATCTGTTTTTAGGACAAGTGGTTCTGCGGATCTGAGTGGGTTCCTTGGCCTTTCGCTATGTTGGAAATCTATTTACTGTTTTTGCTTTTCCCAGAGAACACTGATCTCTCCCTACATCCACTTGTGCATCTACAGAACTATCAATTATATTCCCGACCTCCTATCCATAAAGCACGCAAAGTTAATGTTTGTGTATTATTTAGAGATCAGTTCTGATTTATCTAATACCATTCATTCAAACAGACCCCCTCCCTCATGACCTCTGTTGCCAATTTGCAATTTTAACAAATTGTCATTTATGCTAGACCTTCTTCTGGGCTTTTCCCCAGCCCCAGCACACACACACACACACACACACACACACACACACCTTATTCCTCTTCTGCTGGGATCATATTCTAGAGTCAAGTACATTGTATCCTAATTATGTGAAGTTCTGTTGGAAACTGCTTATGGTTTTGGTATGACTGTTTCGTTTACAACAAAGCTTTGAACAGAACAAAGAGCAAGCATTGGAAGGAGAATCTGAGTACAGAACAAAACAGGCTAAGCGCCTACAACTCCTGTGAAGAAGAATTATAAAGGGCTTCAGACTTTTACCACATTGTGGGTTTTGTGGTTCAAGAAAATTTTATATAACGTTTCCAGGGGCAGGAGAACTTGCTTCACATCTGGGGTGCACGTGTGTTTACAAGTGTCCTCCTTAAGTTGCTTTGAATATGACTCATCTAACCTTAATGTTTTGCATATTGTCCTGACAAATTCTGCTGTCTAGTTCAATTTTATGCCACTAGGAAAGGAAGATTTTTATTTTCATACTTTTTATTGCTGTTAATGTGCTTTTGCTATTAGTGAGCTCATGTATAGAAAAGCAATGCCTGTTTTCAAAAAGGCAAAACTGTTAGGTAATATGTATCATATACAGGGTTGTAAGTTCCCTAATGCATCTTCTAAATACCACATTACGTTGACAGTAAGAGTATAGCCATCTCAGAGAATAATTGTTTTTAGACAAAACTGGGTTTATGGATTTAGGAAGTTCCCAAGCCTTTTGTTTCACTGGACATTTATTGCTTTTTCCTGTGCTTCCTTTGAATACTTACTGGTCATTGAGATTTTCTCAATTGTCTCTCAGTTGTAAATATTTTGTATTTTCTGATATTCTACAGGATTTTATTTGTTGTGTCATTGAGACTTTTTCTATTTCGCCTAATGATGCCATTAATTATGCTATACAGTATATAATTAGGGTATATATGACCTTATATATTATATGCTGCATATATATAGTCCCTTCTTTAGAATCTAAGCTCCTTGAGAGCAGTAACTGATTTATTTTTTAATTCAACAAAGTAATAATTTCAGTGTATTCTGGTTATTCCCAACTCCTTTGGAAGGTGGTGTTTTATATACTCCCATGTTGTATATACTGCAAACATGCACAGCATAGTAATTTGTTTCTTTTCTTCTAAGAAGCAGAGGACTCTGAAGAAAAAAAAAGGCAAATCTTGTGTTAGTTTAGGTATTTGTCTCCACTTAAAATTTTTAATTAGTGTGAAGAATGTACACTTAATGTTTGTTGAATGAATGAACAAATAGCACACTGGAAAGAGGCAAATGGATTGTGAATAGATGACTAAAGACATTTTCATAAATCTTTCCTAGGCAACCCAATAGTCTTTTACTTTCAACCAACTTTTTTTTTTTTATTTCTTAACCTTTTTGGACACACAATTTAAAAATTTTTATTCATTCATTTACTTATTTTTGTGTTTGTGTAGGTATATGATGCAAGTTTAGAGGTCAGAGGACGACTTGGGGGAGTTGGTTCTTCCCTTCTACCAAGTGGGTTATGGGGAATCAAATTCAGATCACCAGTCTTGGCAGAAGTCCCTTCACCCACTGAACCACCATGCCAGCTCATCAAAAAATCACTCTCCAGTTCTGTTAAATGTTAAGAATACCTCATGCCCCATATTAGGGGTGATGTGTTTATAAAGACAGAGAGAAGAAATATGCATGCTTTGGTGGAGATGTGGTGAGGTGTGGGGGAAGGGGGTGCCTCTGAGGGCCTATGCTAAGGTATCCCTTCTCCCTGAGGACACACAACAGTATAGTATAGAATAGAGCTTAGTCAGAGCATGGAGAGGGTAGTT
This sequence comes from Rhabdomys pumilio, assembly GCA_030674055.1. Taxonomy (NCBI): domain Eukaryota; kingdom Metazoa; phylum Chordata; class Mammalia; order Rodentia; family Muridae; genus Rhabdomys; species Rhabdomys pumilio. The sequence goes on from JANHMN010000011.1 coordinate 27,350,148, forward strand.
GAGAGGGTAGTTAGTAGAGGCAGAGAGAGGCAGAGAGAGAGAGAGAGAGAGAGTGTAGAGGCAGGCCATGAGCACATGGAGAGGGGGAAAGGGACAAAAGGCAGAACAGAAGCAGGAAGGCAAGAGCAAGAGCATGAGAGAGGGGAGGGAGCAAACAGCCCCATTTATAGTGAGTCAGGCATACCTGGCTGTTGCCAAGTAACTGTGGGGCAGAGCTTAGACAAAATGCTTACAAGAGGGGGGGCGGTCTTGATACATGTTTGGGATGTCTCCATCTGGGAGAAGCAAAAAGCACAGTAGTCAGGGTAGCCATGCAATGTAAACATGAACATTGACATATTCCCAAGAGTCAAAATCATTTTAACACCAGAATTGGACATTAAAAAATTACAGGTAGTAACACCTAAGGCCTGACCTTGTCATTGTTATTTTACATAGTTGTCTTTATGATTCCTCATTGTAATCCTCACATCTACAAAACACTGCAAAGTATCTAAACATTTATGAAAAAGATAAGTAAGCAGTCATTTCTTCTTAAAGTTATGGGGTTAACTACTTGGACACTTTTGTTAAATTTTACTTAATTCTCTCATGATTGTTCTGCAGGGCCTACTTCCTGTAAAATTTTTACTTAGGGTTTATACACAAATTTAAATCCACACTCAGCAGCACTTTTTACAGTGAATATCCTTCACTTCTCTTGTATTTTAAGCATTTTCTGGATTCTGATAGCCATATCCATTATCTTCAGCACGCCCCTAAAGTATTAATGAAGTCAAGACCTTGTACTTTTTTCTTATCAGGGCTAATTTTGCTTTGCTTATGGTCTGCCAGACTTCTGAGTCAAAGGAAACATTTGGTGTTCAAAATATTCAGTATGTGTCAAGGAAGCCTAGTTTAAATCCAGACTTAAACTTACTTCAAGTCTATCAGAATCTATTTTTCAAGTCTATCATCTATACGATTATTTTCTGTATTAATAACCAATATTACAAATACAGTTTCTTTGTATGCTTGGTGTTTCTGACAAATCCCTTTCGTGACAAATTAAGCTCCTTAAAAAGTATTAGTTCTTATTTTGGCAGGAATTCTTTTTCTTTGTAGAGTGAAAAGCCATTCTTTTTTCCATCTTAGTCCTTTTAAGGAATTCTTTTCAGGAATCTATCCTTGGCTTCCTGCTGGCCTCCGGCCTCACCCCCTTCCTCCTCCACCCCGCCCTTGCCTGACCAGTATTTGTTAGAATTTGGCTCTGGGGAGTACTATGCTGAGTGACAAATGGATGAAGATGAAGGTTTTATTGAAGCATCTGAACTGCATTTAATTTTCCGTGTTGCTTTATTCCTTCTAGCTCCCAGGATATTGAATTTTGTGGGCTCCAGTTGGGTCGTCAGTACTTCAGGCGTTTAGTAATAAGAAACATAATCTGCTTTTTCCGGTAGGATAATAAATCCTCATTGATATTAAGGGCGGCTCTCTGCAGACGGTTTTACACGGTATTTTTCTGTAGAAACACATTCCCTGGGACTCCTAACACTGCTCCCGCCTCTCTGTCTCCCCGGGCCGCAGGTCGCCTCCCGCCCAGCGGTCCCTCCCATCGCCAGGATCCTGCTCGCTTGGACAGCCACTGCCCATGACCGCGACACCCCGCCTCCCTGCACTGAACCCCTTCCCTACCCTCCCCCTCCTGGCGAGCCAGACAGCGGGTAACCGCCGCCTCCGCTGGGGCATCCCGGCTCCATAGGCGGCGCGCGCCAGACACCTGCTTCTCACTGGCCGCCGCCGCTGCCCCTCACCCCGCAGTCTCCGCGACAATTGGCCCCAGGCCGCCGCCCGTCATCCTCTAGCCACTCTTGGAGTCCCGCCTCTATCCTCGGGTCATTTAAGTTTATCACAAATAAATAAATAAAGGAGGAAATAGAAATGCGTAGAAAGTAAAAGCAGTCGGGAGGGGGCGGGGATGTGGATGAAAAGGAGGGTGGGGAAAGGAGGAGTAAACAACCAAACTTGATTGTACCTATCCTGACCAATCACCGATCACTACAGTCCGGTCTGACGGCCTCTGTCGACCAATAGTTTTCTAGCTCTTGGATCACTGAACAACGAGAGACGGCTGGCCTCTCAACACAGGGCGCTGGTGGGCGGGAAGTGTTGAGACCATTGACCAATAGACTGTTAAAAATGCTTTGAGTGAAGTTTTTACTCACCAATAGATACCTGAGATAGCGGATTGGGTATCTCTTAGACCAATCAAATATGACAGAGATGAGGAAAGGGGTAGTTAGGGGCGGGGCCGCGGAGGGGAGGAGGAAGAGTGCATTTTGTTTATGGGCGGCAACCTCACGAGGGCTGTCCAATCGTTATTGGTCAGCTCAAGCACCGAGTGGCATGCGATCCGCCCAATAGTAGGCTAAGTTAGAGGTTCGCGGCTTCAGGCGCCCAATGTGGGCTTTCTGCCGAAGAAGTAGGGGCGGGGGGAAGTTTAGGAGTTGAGGAAAGAAGATTAAAGAGCGCGAGGAGGTAACGCCAAAAACTCTAATTTGTTGTGGGGCGGGCGGGAGGGAGGGGTGTGAGCGTGCGGAGCGCGGCCCGGCGTCTGCGAGTCGCCGGGAGTCGGGGGTGGCTGGCCGCCGAGGAGGGGGCGGGGTGGGGCCGCGGCGCGAGTTCCGAGCCGCAGCCCGGGGCTTCTGCCCCGCCCCGCGCACCCTCCCGCCGCCCCTCCTCGCGCTCGCCCGGCGGCCTCGCGCGACCCTGCGGGGAGGGTCCGCGGCTAGCAAGGCGCGCGCCCGGTTGCTGCCACCGCGTCTTGTCTCTCCTCCCCGCTCCTGGAGTCGCGGCTTCCCAGAAGAGGAGCTGAGGGGCACCGGCCGGGGCTCCGGAGCTGTTGGCCGCGCCGGCTCCCGCCCCTCTCCTCTCTTCTCCCTCCCTCAGCTCTCCCATTCGCTTTCCTCCCGCGCGGAGGACTAGCTTCAGAGAACCCAGGCTGGGACGTGTAGCCCCGCCTGCCGCGCTCGCACTCGTAGACAGGGGGGCTTGGCAAGGAATGAACCTTATCCGTTTCTCTTTAGCCTTTGGGGCACTTCCGAAACATTTAGAAAAAATGTTAACGTTCTTTCATACCTTGAGACATAAAACAACAAAACAAAACAAAATAGCAAAACCCACCCAATCCCCAAATATTGGAGTATGGTTTTGAAGTTCAAATGTGGTCCTCTAGTTGTTTTAATGCATTTCCTTGTGTGTGGCTCTCAGGGTCCCTTTCAGCCCCTCCCCTTCCTAAGGATGCAGAAGAGGCAGGAGGCAGGGATTTCGTAAAAGTTGTATTGATAAACACACTTGCACAAGCATATGCTAGGCACACACACAGACTATAAACATTAGCGAAAAACACAATATGGCGTACAGCTACTCTACCTAGCTCGGTAATCCGATGATCTCTTACTCCGAACCGGGTCAAATGAGGTCTGAAGAAGCAAGACAGTTCTCCAGCAGAACTCTGAATGGCATGGGAAGACATTTGGAAGCCTGCGGCTGATAGTACAGTTCTCAGAATCATTGGCCCAGATTTAAACTGAACATGTTACCTTTGTAGACAGTGAAATTTGCCTTTACTATTTTTTAAACACCCCTCCCCCCAAACACAAATACCAAAATGTTACTAAAGTGGAATTGCTTCACTTTGTTATTTTCTGCTGATAAAAAAATTTCAAAGTATACAGTGATTTCAAGTGAACAGTGGTCAAAGTTACTACTGCAACATGTTGCCATGGAAAAACTTAAAACATCCAAATACCAATTTGTGGAAAATAGTATGAGCTCTCAATTCAAGGAATCAATGGCTACTTAAAATTCTCACAGGATTTACTTGGATTCCTGGTTTAGCTGCTTGTCTCAAGGACTTTTTTCCATATCGTGGGAACAGATTCCAACCCTCTGCACCTATCCACAAATGAGCATGTCAAGATCTGACTACATTTTTGTATTTTTGCTTTACAATTAGGTTTAACGTCTAGGAAAAGAAGATAAAAACCAAACTAACAAGTCACTTATTCTCAGACCTTTGCTCAGTAGAATTCCTAATAAATAATCAGAGTGCATACAGGGTCATCGTCTCTTGAGTTCTCCCAAGAAACTTGGTTTTAGAATTGTTGAAGAACCACAGATGGTTCTGTTCAGTTGCTCTGGTGTAAAAGCCCTAGATGGGGCTTCTGATTTTCAGTGAACTCCCATTTGCAGAGCTTTTAGTTTGAGGTCAAACGGTGCTGAGGAGAAGAAAATGGAGATTTCTGGAAGTCTCTGAGCTGAACAGTGAATGAATCAATCAGGCATTTTGGGCTTTGATTCAGGTCTTAGATGAGTAAGTACAAGCATTTCAGATTGAAGATCAGGTGATAGGTATACCCCCCACCAGGCTCCAAAGCAATAACGCCCTTTCCTGTTGACCTTCTAATGCTATTAGGTTAGGGAAAGGAGCTTAAATCTTACTAAATTTTATCTGTTTCCGGGAAGCTGTCTTTGTTTCCCTAGGTAGGTCAGCATTTTGGGACTATCACTATACCAAGAAAACACAGACCCAGATCCTGAGTTTATTGACTAGGTGATATCAGTAGGACAACATGAGCTAATGCAGTGATGGAGGGAAAGAGTATGTGAGGTGGGTTTAGATCTGTTAGATGTGGTCCCCGAGTTTTCCTAGTTATGTGGCAAGGCTTTGGGACATATAGCCTACTCCTGTTTGCCTGTAAGAATTTAGCTTCTTGATAAAGGAAGAAGATAGAAGAGCAGAGCCTTTTCAAGTGAATGAATTTTTGTGTCACTTGTGCAGAGTTTCAGAAGATTTTCGAGACAAACTAGACTTCCCAGATAAAAGCCTAGACTGAATAGCTTGGTCATTTAAAAGAGCAATAAAAGCTACAACTAAATTCCTGTGAATGACTTATAACATAAATAAATTTTAAATTATTTCAGATATGGAAGGGAAGTTCTATTTTCTGAAATAACCACTGTTTTCTTACATGGGTGGAAGGCAGTTCTGGATACTTTGGATGAAATACTGAAGCAAAGGGGAAACTGTTGTTCTCTGTGGAGCTTACATCATTAGATAATAGACTTTGTCTACTCCACATTGCTAAGAGATTTTTTTTTTAAATTAAACTTTAAAAAAAAATCCAGCAGCTTTCCTGATTTAAAACTAGAGTTGTAAAGAAGTTACCAAGTTTGAAGTATAGAGTGTTTATAAATTATAAGTTTATACGTTTATTTAAGTTATTTGTTGTTTTTGTGAAATGCTTTCATAAAATTTCAGAAAAATCTTTGACACATAAAGGCTTTAAATTTTTTTTATCATATGTTTGGAATAAATAAAATGTTGCTTTATAATAAAATCTCGTGTCTTCACATTAACTGTAAAATTTCTATGTGGCATGGTTTTGCTAGCAAAACTGATAAAATGATTAACTCACTAACGTGCATGTTAATTTTTTGCTTAGAATTTACTTTAGGAATGTACCTGAAAAATCAAGTATCTCAGATTTCCCCAGTTTTAGTTTTAGAAGGAAAGATGAAAGTTGTAACTACCTTACAGGTGACATTAAAGAGGTGGGGAGAAGCCTGGAAAAGAAACAAGCAAACAAACTTTGTTTTTAACCCTCTTTTTTTCAGATTTCAAAATCACTTGATTGACACTTCTCTGATGTATTAAACCTTTATGATTCAGGAATACTATAGAAAAATTTTAGCATTATTTTAGCTACTTTGTCTATAAGTAGAAAAAACCCTAGACTATAACAGAAGGAAACTTGGTGTCTGGTTCAATGCATATTTTATTGAATTTTAAGTGTGTGGCTTCAAGTAGTGAGAACCTTACCTTTCTAGAAGTTGACTGATAGCTCCCAAATGGCAAGTTCTGATTTGCATTATTTTGCTCTGTCAGTTATGAGTCTGGTTTTGTTACCGATATATAAATTTACTCCTTACAGGAGATAGCTTTTGTTACACAGAGCTCACCCCGTTCTCTGCTGTTGAGGATTTGGCTTTTCAGGCCTACCTTAAATCTCTGTGTTAGTACATATTGTAATTAACCTTTTCCAAAAAGGGACATACTGCATTTAGAACTGCATACTGCATTCTGAACCTTGTGGTTCATATACAGAGACCGCTGCATAGGAAGGCTCAAATCAGAAGAGTGAGGGAAAAATAGAGACATTTAATTTACTGGAATAGTTTCAGCTGATTTTTCTTGGAGAAGAATGGTTAGAAGAATGTTTAAAGCTAAGGTTTCCTATTTCTAGTAAGAGTGGTTGATCAGTGTGTGTGTATCAGTATGTATTTACTGATGAACAGTTTAAGGTAAAGACATATTTTAGTGCTAGATAAACCCAGTCGTGCCCTGTGGTCCTTGACATGGAATGTTTTCAATGTTACCAAGTGATTTTGTTTGACACAATTTGTTAGTTACCAGAACTTTCCTGTGAGCAACATAGAAACACAAGCCAATTAAATCTTTGTAAATTTTATAATACTTTGGGCTAAGATGTTATTTTGGAAGTTTTAAAAGCATGATTACCAAGCAGTGCATAAAATGAATGAAAACTGAAGTGGGAAGCTCATGAACTGGAGTCCACATAAGATGTTTGAGTGTCAGAGTGAGATGGCCTTGGTACAAAAGATAAAATCTTGATGTGTGTCAGGTTTTTATGGTAATAAATGAAGCATGACTAATTGTATTAGATTTCGTATTTGTAAGGTATGTATAAGCGTGTGTACAGCGCATTTTAAGTCAAAATTTGGGGTGTTATTGGCTAGACATAGTCATTTCTTTGCCAGAGATACTAGGCTGTGTGAGGGCTAACCATCTGTCAAGCAATAGAGACAAAGAAAGGTTTTTAATATACTAGTGTAAAAATCGCTACAAACTTGTTTTGAATTGTATTGTCATTTTGTTTTGGCCTTCATACTCTGTGTTGAATATGTACTGGGTCAGTCACCCCATTTTGTTTTATGAACAAACCACTCAAGGCCAGATAAGGTTATTGTCACAGCTGATGAGATCTAGAGGCAAGATAAAATATGTTTGGATTTTGCTTTCATGTAATGATCAAAAACTCACAAATGGGTTGGCCACCCACTAGCAATTATTCAAATGGTTTCAAACATGCTTATTTTCACCCACCCAGTCTAAATTTTGGGTGTCTTATTTATTTATTTATTTATTTAGCTTTATAGATTCAAGCTTTATATTTTAGCCCATTCCTGAGCTGTTTGGAAGAAAAAAAAGCAGCAATAAGAATCCAGATTGCCTGTTTTAGGTACAATATGGTGTGATGTGAAATTGAAACAGCAGATTGGTGAGGAACTTGAGTTTCAAACAAATATAAACTAGTTTGTTTAGTGAAGTCATACACAAAACAGTCTCTATTGACAGGAAAATTTCTTTTTCAGTAATTCCTACATCTTGAGGTCACCATGGTTCTTTGGGTCAGCAGTCTATTTCCAAAGCATCATGTAAGGAAGCTATGTCTTAATATTGCTGATTATAATATTATACTTAGATATGGCAGGCCAAGGAATTATTTATAGCAGTGCTAATTATATCAATAAAAATAGCAATATTAATACTGAGTGTCAAAATCCATTCTTGACAGTATGAAGTAAACAGAACTATAGTCAAACAAAGCAGCCAGCTTGTCTTTATTGTCAGCTCATGAATATGTACATCAGGAAAAAGACACACACAGTTTAGAGTTGAGTATACTGACCTAATCTCTTCAATTGCTTTTGACTTTTATTTTCAATGGAAAAAAGCTTTTGATTTAGCAAAAGACAAAAAAGATTGGGATTTTTAGTTTCAAAACTCTTGGTGCTCATTATCTTTGTCATTGTTAAGTTTCTTGAGATTTACTTATTTCTACTTCAGGGCTTTTTATATAAATGATCAGAAATTAATTTTCTCTGTACATTTTGGAATACAGATTAACATTGCAAAAGGATCCGTAAGGGCCTCTAAAGCTTGACAAAACAAAAGAAACAAAACAGGCTGTTACATCTGTATCCCTCCCACTCCCCTTACAGTAGGTACCTCTCTTCTTTACTCCTTTTCTCCATCTCCCTCTCTCTTTCCCTTTCCCTCTCCCTTGCCTTCTTTCTTGCCCAGCCCTCTCTTTCTCATGCTCAGTACATCTCTGGCTTTCTTTAGATGTCAGAAATGTTCTTTTCTGTGGTTTCTATTTAAGGATAAGTGTGTGTGTATATATATATTCATTACTTTTAGTCAGTTTTGGTCTTTTAAACTTATTTGCCTAATGTTAGATAATTAAGTAAAACTCATTAAATTCAGAAGAGGGTTTTGAAAACACATGCTATTATCTACCTTTTTAATCCCTTCTATATTAAACTTAATTCTTTTACTTTATTGCATATAACCAAAAATCTGGATGTAGAGTTAATAGAGACTGCTGTTGACTAGTTGTCTGAACTTGGGTATGTCCTATCATTAGTGATATGTCTCAATTTAGTGATACTGCATTCAGACATATGAACTTTAAATGTAGACACAGTGTCAGTTACTTATTATCTTTTATAATTAGAAGGAATAAATTTACTGGTTTGCATATATTACCCACCAACTCACTCTGGTCCAGAAAGCTATAGTAATAGGATTTATGGTTATTGTATCCAGCATAAGGTTGTTTAATTGAAAGAAGCTGGTAATAATAGATGAGGTAGCTAACAGTCATTTTCTAATTCCATACAATATATGTGTAGATCGATCTATCTATCTATCTATCTATCTATCTATCTATCTATCTATCTATC
>JANHMN010000011.1:27358968-27402929 GCA_030674055.1 Rhabdomys pumilio
ATCTATCTATCTATCTATCTATCTATCTATCTATCTATCTATCTATCTATCTATATCTTTAAGGAAGGAATGTAAGTTTGGGTTTTATACCCTTACTCTTACATAGATAAAGTTTGAGTAACTAAGAGCCATCTCCAGAACCAGGGATTGTGTGTGTGTGTGTGTGTATGTGTGTGTGTGTGTGTGTGTGTGTGTGTGTGTATGTGTATATGTATATGTATATGTATATGTACACACACACACACACACACACACACACACACACACATATATATCTCGCCAAGGCAGGGCAGAAATATATATTTAAACCAACAGATCCTTCTGATTTCTAAACGTCTTTGTGTACCTTTATGCTTCAGAAATAACTGCCTAACATCATTGACCATTAAGAGTTTGAAATACAAAGATTTTTTTTTTTTTTTTAAAGAAATCATGATAATGCTAGCCTGCAGTTAGGCAATAAGTTTAACTGCACTGTAGAGAAAGGCAAGCTACTGCAATAAGCTGTCTGGTAAACCACATATTGAGTGTTTATTCTATGTCACCCAATTTTGAGCTGTTTTTGGAGGAATTTGTGAAAGCCCATTTAGAATCCAGTATTCAAAATACTTGTTAGCTTCCATGATGTTTGGATGGATATGAGAGGTAAAAGAACTTTGATATAGTAATTGTATTTAGTTCATTATGAAATTTAGCTCTTGACATCTTTCATCTTATATTCACAGAGTTTTAAGCCAGGTTCTACTAAGCTTATCATGTGATATGATTTAGAAGTTTTGTATGAAACTTTAATTTTGCCTTGATGCCATTAGCCAAACGGAGGCTCAGTTTTATTTAATAGTATAATATATATGCTAAATACATTTCAAATTACCAGCTCAGGTCCTATCAGTGTCCGTGAGTTTGGATTATTTTGAGTAGTCAATGACTGTGAATAAAGAGTAAAATGTTTATGTGTTTTAAGACAGAGTTTCACTGTGTAGCCACTGGCTGGCTCAAAACTTGCTATGTAGACCAAGTTGTTCTTCAACTCAGAGTACTGCCTGCCTCTTGCTCCTGAGTGTTGGGATAAAGACCTGTGCTTTCATGCTTGGCAATAGTAACAGTTAAAGTTAAATATAATTCCAAGTAGTTAGCTAGCCCAGCCACTCATGTGCCCTTTGTCTGTAAAATACAGCAGGTGCCACATGCTTTTCAGAGGTGCTGTGCTTACTTTGCTAAGTGTACACATGTTAAGTTTGAATAATATATATATATATATATATATATATATATATATATATATATATATATAGTATGAATACTGAGGGGGTATTGAATCGATGAACCATCACTTCTGCAATTTTACTTTTCCTTATGACAGTATTTCAGATGTTTATTCATACTCTGATTTTACCACGTAATGAAATAAAATGCAGTAATCTTTTTGCATGGTTCAAATAGTTATATCACTGAAAAGACACTGTGTGGTTAAAAAATTATTAGCATTCAATTCATGCATGGCAGCTTTTCTCTTCAGGTTTATTGTGAATGATGCTCTTGTGTTTGTTCTTTTGACAGCCTGTGGTACCTGGTCTTAAGCTATAGTGTTTGCATTTTACAGTTCTTTATATAACAAGCTCTCAGAGAAGCACCTTTGAAAGCTTGGCCTCATAATACACTTTCTTGCTCTGGAAAGGGTTTTAGAGCAAAGCATTACTGTGTTGGGGGGTAGGTCTTTTGAGCTAAAAATAAGTATAAAAATGAACAGGCTCCTAGGATCTTCTCATTCAGATAGTATATATTTCAGTTTCAACATAGAAGCTGGTGACCATTCCTTCTCATTTTATGTAAATGGAGATTATTTTTCTGTATTTGTAGGTATATATTCATTCTCTCTCTCTCCCCCTTCCCCTCTCCCTCCTCCTCCCCCTCCCCTCCCCCTCCCCCTCCCTCTCTCTTCCCACTGCCTCATTTATCTTACTGAGTTTTGCTATCCAAACAATGGATAGCTCTGGTGTAGAGTTGATTTCGGTGTTTCAAGCACAGCGTGACTCCCACTAACTTTAGTTATTTGGAACTCAGCATTTGAGAAAGGTACCATTTAGAACCATGCTGCATTGTTAAGGATAGATGTGGCTCTTTGTTTATCCTGATAGCCTTCATGCTGGCTTGGTACATGTTACACAGCATGGACTCATTGTTGGTCATGATATTTTACATCTATGTGATGAAAGTCTTGCTTAGTAGCTATCCATTTTTTTATTTTCAAATAATTCTTGTTCAAATTTAACATTGTGAAAATTGACATTACCTATTATAATTTACCAGAGCCAGACATCTTTACACATACTTATGATCCATCATCTTTTTAGCTACTTAATGAAATTCCATCATGGCAGAAGTTCCAATAAAAATTTTATTTACTGTGATTCAGAAAAGAAATATATCAGCTATATCAGATACCACTATCAATGGTAAAGCAAATCTACTTCGATCAATTCAGGATATTGTGTGGAATAGAGTACACAGAATTACATTACCTACCGATTCAAGGATGAAACCCAAATTTCATATCCTACATGATTCCTATCTAGATAGTAGGACAATAAACCACAGTACTTTGTGTACTTTAGAGATTACAATTGAGATTTTTGGACATTTTATATGAACTTTTTAAATTCTTGAACGAGAAGTGATCACAAACTTCTATATAATTAAAAAAGTTTTTTACTAATTTCACTTTATAGTCTGAGTTATTTAGAAACTGCCCCCAATTAAATACTTTACCATTTGTGGTATTCAGAGAACAAAAATACAGTTAATCAAAACCAATAATGATGGAAGGCTATGCTGTGTAATCATGTTGAGGAATGTTTGAACTTTTGGATAGTAGCTGGCATGCTTTTAACATATGCATGACTTGCTAGTATATTTGAGAAATTTATCTGATTGCCCAAAGTTATAATTTGCTTTTCTTCTAACTGAAATAGCAGAAAACTGGTTTGAAGTTGTATTAAAACAAAAGATAATTATGTCCTGGAATAGCTAAGAGTGGTATTCCATTAATATTTACATAGGGTGGTTAGTAGCTGTAGTATATTTAAGATCTGTTTTTGAGAACATATGGAAAACACATCATTGTTTTTATATACTGTATTCAGCTTATTGAGAACGCTGCTGATTTAAGGAAATTCTTACAAAAATATTCAAACACACTTCAGAGCTATAGATCCCAATCCTGCTTTCAGGCTTCTGTTCATGTGAGAATTTTAAAAACAAGCTGACCTGTATGAGTTTTTTCTTTCTTTCTAATTATGAGATGCTTCTCTTTGTGAATGAAATGACTATTGAGATATGAGAACAGTGGACTTGGTACCTTGGGCAGGTAACATTATTCTGAAAAATTTTCTCCTTTAGTTGGGCAAGCAATTAAGAGAAAAGTACTCAGAGTACATATCAGAAAGCAGCAGATATTGGAAGGAAAATTTGGGCTCCAGAAGCCTCTGGAGCTCTGGTCAGTTTTCATTCATGTTAAGTATCCAAAACTCCCACACTAGAGCAGCTAAGCAGCATCTTTCTGTCTCTAAGGCTGAACAAGAAGAGGTAGAGTGCAGATGTTGTCCTCTGTGTATCTTGGCAGAGAATTAACAGAACATCTGCTTTTCATCCTTGCAGTATTTCTGCCATTTAGGATACTCCAGCAACCAGTGCTAAGAGCCAGTGACATAGCAACAGAAACTATCAGATTGCAGGACATGGTAACAAGGGCAAGAGGGAGGTCATGTGGGAAAGTCAGACTGAACTCCTCAAGTTACTGCTTACTGTTGGCAAAAGTAAATGAGCTGGCCAGTGGTGGCGCACACCTTTAATCCCAGCACTTAGGAGGCAGAGGCAGAGGCAGGTAGATTTCCGAGTTCAAGGTCTACAGAGTGAGTTCCAGGACAGCCAGGGCTACACAGAGAAACCCTGTCCGGGGGGGAAAAAAAAAAAAAGTAAATGAAACTCGAGTTTGAAAAAAAGTAGGGGGACCACCAAAAAGAAAGTCAAATAATGAATTTTAGGTATTAAGAAACATCTCAGTTGAATAAATCAACGGATGAGTCAAAGAACACTGTCCTTGTTGAAATATGAATCAATGAACTAGAAGGCCAAGAAATACATCAAAGCTCTTAGAGAACAAAGATAAAACATGAAAAATGTTGAATAAAGATGGTTGAATTTGGAGGCTATTGAAATCCAACTTGTGAGCGCTGAGAATTACAAAGGGAAGAATTAGATTAAATACTAAAGTACTAAAATACTCAGCAGTCTGAGAACCGTAAGAATCAGTGTATGGCTTGAAAGGGTTTGCTGATTTGTGGTTTTGACTTAAAGAAGGACGACACCTTTATGGACCATCTGAGAAAAATTCTCCATTCTAAAATGCATGAGATGAGTGTCTAAATAGAAAGGGCAAATTTCTACAGAGGGGAGAAAGAGGGGGTGGAGTTCATAAGATGCCAGTGCTGCTTGACCTGTGCAGGAATCAGGAGGTGCTGCAATGGAATTTCCAGACTTCAAAGTCACAGAGAGCTCCTAAGATTAAATGCATCTAGGAAGTGATAAAACAGAAAATGTCTTAGTAGAATAAGCATGGTGCAGGTCATAGTAAGAAACCATTATTTCAACATGAAACCAAATCAAAAAAATAAAAAAAGGCAAAAACAGTAAAAACCAAATTCCAAAGCTGGCAGTTTGGAAGGATCAGCATTACTTAGAAACTCTTGTAGCTTTAGTTCACTGTAAACTATGAACATTAATACAAGGTATCAGTGTTACAGATACCAGTTGGCATAGAAAATGAGAAAGAAACATGGTAAGTTGAATTATAGGAAATGAGTATTTTTTTTTAAATTTAAATTACTTGAGGCTAAGGAAAGTAATAGAATCTTTTAATTTCATGTAATATTCCATTTTGATAAAGAATGTACAAAATTTATGGCTGAATTACAGTTCAGTTTTCTTACAGAAATTAATGCAAAATTATAAATAACAAATAATACCAGCATGAGATCAAAACAGTCTTAGAATAGGTCTTAGAAGATTGATTTAGGTAGAAATGAAAATACGGCCAAATAAAGGAAAATATATGATGCCGGTTGATTGCACTGATAAGTATAATATTTTAAAACAGCATTATCACTTATTTTTCATCTTTCTCTGACAATGCCTTTAAAGCTATTAGCTGTATTGTAGATGGTTTGAAATAGTTTTTCACTTCCTTGATTTTTTATGTTACTCTTTATCTGGAGGTATTTTTAAAACACATAGCTCAGTTTTTAGCTATTTTGAAGCTAAAAATTTTAATCATGATATTCTGTTATTAGAAACAATATATTTTCTAAAATAAGCACAAATATTAGGAATTACTAATTTTTTATTTGGACATATTGATATGAATAGGACAGTATATGGATATAGAAATATATTTTAATGCTTTATTTATTTATTTATTTATTTATTTATTTATTTATTTTTGGTGGGGTTATGTTCTTATTCTGTAGCCTAAGCTGCTGTAGGACTGTTACCCATGATAGTCAAATTCTACCTGAGCTCCCAAGTGCAACACCACACTTGGCTTAATGACCAACATCCTAAAATTTGTCTTTGTTTATCTGTAAACCTTTAAACATGAAAATTTATAATTGCCACTTACAGATGTGACTAGATAAAACCTTAAATATCATTCTGTATTTGTCTCATCATTATTTTGCTCAGCATTTAATTATTAAGATTCACCTACATTGTGCATAATAACTCAGAGTTCACTTTCACTTGTACATAACATGGGTTGCCTGTCCTGCTGTCGAATATTTGAGCTGTTTCTTACTAACACTTTCAAGAAAGTTTTTTGTTATGCACTAAGCCTGGAGTTGCTTTTTTCCTAGGTGCTTAATATTCCATAATTACAGTAGTTGTCACATTGCTTGGCTGAGGTCCTGTCAGTCATTTGTCCTGCACTAGTGGTACACATAACATTGCTCTTCATCTTCATTCTTTTTATCTTACAGTACTGTCAGAGTTTTAAATTTGACCACTTACATGAATAAAACACATCCCATTTGAGTCTTCACTTGAGTTTTTGTACTTACCAATTTGGCTATGAAAACATTTTTGTTTTTTGCTTTTGCTCCTCTCTCCCCCTGAAGAAATGATTGTTCATACTTTCAGCTATTTTTCTTGTATGGCTCTTTCTTATTGATTTGTGTGAGTACTTTATATATTCTAGATACCCCTTCTATCTCGATTTATATGTCCTTTAGCATATGATAATTAGTAGAAGTATGTCATCATCTTTACTTTCTTTCTGCCTTTTAATACATTATTCCCTGAATTAGATTTTTTTTGTGCATTATGTAGAAATAAATTAAAATAGTTTTCTTAAGGGCAATATATTTCTGGCTCTATTTATTGTATTTTCTTGTCTTTCCTCAGTGATTTGCCTTATTGCCATTTGTATAATGAGTGTCTGTTTTGTCTGTCTTCTTGGTTGATTTGACTATTCCTGTACCAGTAAGATATTTTCTTAAGTAAGTAAACATTTGTACTTATGTATATAAGGACAAATGGTTCAGAATTTATGTTTTAAATTTTCTTTTCCTTGAATGTCAGTGTTTTCTCCACCGTGTTAGATAAACTGTGGTTTTTAAAAACACACATATATGGACACATGCATATACATACACATATATAAAACTTAGTTGCTAATGCATATATTTTAATATCTGAAATTTTGTTTAAAGCAACTGCTTATTTTGACTTAGGTCTTGATGATGACAGTCTGTTAGAATTAAAAGCTAAAGGTAATAACAAAAATGTAGATTAAATTTCATAATACTCAAGTTAATTAACCTGGAAAACTAAATTCAGACTTTATCCTGATTTCAAATGTGTACCATAATTTCTTATATACTATAGGTATATGCTCATTTAGCAGTTATCTATTACTGTAAGTATAAACTAGTGAATTGGATCATATCCATTTTGAATCATTATTATAGATTTCATCACTATAATAAATTTTGTTTTGATCAGTGTTTAAATGGTTGATATACTTAGGGTCATTTGTTTTATAGGGCTCTGAGTTAATGTTGTAACCATTTAAAGAATAGGAAGGCTAAGAGTAGTTGAGTAGCTTGCTTCCTTGTGGAAGAGGAGGTCAGATGGCACATGTGTGTCTAGTGCTAAGCAGTGGTGGCTTCTGATTGCTTCAGTCATTCTTAAATAAAGCTAAGTCTGTTGACTTCAGCTTTTTCTCCATCCAGTCTCAGTACCAAATAGATCCTAGGGAATCAAAATGACCATTAATATCAAAGTCAAATTTGAAAAAAGAGTAGAAAAAGAAAAAAATAACATTGAAAACATCTGTAAAATACCTTGAAAATTGTGGTTAGAATAATTGTTATTGGGTTGAGTGTATATGTTATGTGCATCAGATCTTAGCTGATAGTTAGCTTCAGCTAGTGGAACTTGTCTTACTCATTTGTCCCTTTTTCTTTTCAGGTGTCCAGAGCTTGTTTAACAGTATGTTTGTTAGAGAATTGACAAGTATTCTATTTACTGTTAATTATAATGAAACTGTCTCTGACAATTCAGTCTGCCTCCATTCTTAATCCTTTTGTGTTTCTAGAATGTTTACCTCTTTTGTTTTCTATTCCAATGTGTCTGTTTTGATTTTAAAATAAATTGTATGACCAGATAGGTAAACACTGTTGTATTGTTGATCTATAGTGAGCGTTTAAGGATTTCTCCTTTTTGCTTGTGAGGAGTCTTAGAGGATGGAAATGTGAGGAAGTAGAGGAAAGCCTTCACTAACCTGGACTGGATGCCACAGAGAGGAGTATGGTGTTGTGGTGTATAGAACTACCACATAATGTGGGCCGTTCGGAATGCAAGTGGCAGGTTTTAGGGGAGTCAAGCCTGCTTTCAGTGATTGGAGTATAAAGAGATGTTATGAAATCTTGATCCTTTGATTAGTTCAAGAGTATGTAGGTGTTTAAAATTGGAATTCAGAGAAGGCAGAACCTAGAGGGGTAAGCAATATTTTGTAAGTGATCTAGCTTTTTGAACACAGGACTGTGGTTAGGTTAGGAAGGGGAGGGAATGGGAGTCAGTGGATACTCCGGTACATAATAAAATAATGTATTAGAGATGTATTTAACACAAGTGCAGTGATATATATTATATAGACATATATTAACCAGGATGTAGCTATTTTAGGAATGTGGTTAGAAGCATAGATAGGATCAACACAAGAAATGTTACTGGATAGTACTTATTGGACAAACAGGAGCATGGATTTTAGGGAGAATCAGAAAAACTAAAGGCATGGAAGGGTCATGATGCCTTTCGATGGAATTAAAATTCATGGAGAACTAAGGAGATCATAAATACAGGACTTACAGAATAATAATTCGACTTGATACACATGAAATGTGAGAAGGAATAATTTTGATTGATGATATTTTAAAATTTTATTTAAAAGATAATTGTGAAGGTTGAAGCAATGACTTGGTTGCTAAGAGCACTTGCTATCTCAGAGAACCAGTGCTTGGTTCCTAGCACCCTCATGTAGCAGTTCACAGTGGCCTGTAACTACAGGTCCAGATAGTCTGACACTCTTTATTGCACTTTCGTATACTCACGTACACACACATACACATAAATAACTAAATCTTTATAAAACAAGAGACTTTGGAGCAAGAGACTTGCTAACATTTTCTGGGAAATACAGAGAAGCGATTTAATGTGCATCTACCATATTTGCAAGCAGAAATTACTACTAAGGGCCCCACTCTGAGAAATACATGTTCATGTTAAATTGCATGCTTTAGAGTTCCGTTGGGTTCACTAGTTATCTCACCTTTAAGTCCTGCCCTCTTTTAAACTTGTCTCTTTTATCTCTACCTGCCAGTTTTTATGTTTCCTTTCATCATGAAAATTGAGATAGCTGACAGTAGTTTGTTTTTACATTTTCTTTTCAATCTTGGTTTTTAAGGTAAACTTAAATTTGCTATGTAACCACTTGCTACAGACTCTGTCTTCCAAAATGAAATTCTAAAAGCTTTGATGAATTCTCCACGGTCTGGAAAAATGTAGCTTTATAAATATTTTTAAAAAGAATTTCATATTATTTACTTTATATTCTAATTTAAAATTCCAGTACCTAAAAAGGGGAAAGCTTTCTTAAGGACATAAAAAGTGGACTACATGGGCCATAAAAATAAACTTAGATTATACTGATGTTAAAAATACATAGTATAAATTGTTCTTCATATAGGTGCTTATTGAAATTTTGCGGACTAGTGATTTCCTTTTTTTTTTTTTTTTTTTTTTTTTTTTTTTTTTTTTTTTTTTTTTGAGACAGGGTTTCTTTGTGTAGCCCTGGCTGTCCTGGAACTCTGTAGACCAGGCTGACCTCGAACTCAGAAATCTGCCTGCCTCTGCCTCCCAAGTGCTGGGATTAAAGATATGTGATTTCTTTTTAAACTTGATGAAATTAATCTTTAATAATTTTAAAGGAAGTCCATTTTTGTTTATTTTGGAGACAATTATACAGTTTTGCATCAAGTAAAGTCTTAGAACCTGGAACCACTTCTTTCACATTTTTTTCTCATGTTACTTTAAGCCTAGATGTATTGGTTAGTTTTTGTCAACTTGACACAATGTAGAGACACCTGGAAAGAGAAACCTCCATTGGGGAGTTGTCTTCACCAGATTGACCTGTGGGCATGTCTATGGAGCATTCTCTTGAGATTCTTGATTGAAGTGTCTAGATGAAGCCCACTGTGGGTGGTGTGACCAATGGACGAGTGGTCCTGGGTTGAAGAAGAAAGCAAGCCATGAGGAGCAGTTCAGTAAGCAGTGTTCTTTCATGGCTTCTGACTCAACTCTGGCCTCCCTTGAGTTCTTGCCTTGGCTCTCTTCAGTGTTAGACTGTAACCTCTTCTCTCCAGTCACAGCAACAGAAAGCAAACTTGGACACTACACAAATACTTTAGTCATATTTGTTGTATTCAAATATAGTTCTTTTTTATTGCTAGGATTTAACTTACGTATTTATTTGTGTGTGCGTGTGCGTGTGTGTGTGTGTGTGTGGTAGTGGTCTCTCTGCATGTGCATCACTGTGTGTGCTGCAGTGCATGTGTAGAAGTGCACTACTAGTGGACAGCTATAGTAGCTAGCACGTTTACCTATTGAGCATGTAGGACATTAAAAAAATGTGTAGTTATGAAGCATGTTTGATGGAATGGTGAGTGTTCTAGATGACTTTTCAAGTTTTAGATTTATAACTTTTTATTTGGAAGATCTTATATATGTTATATAAATTGTTTTCTCTTAAGTTAAAATTCTTCATTAGAGATGACTAAGTGGTTAAGGTTTATGGCAGCACTTCCAGAGGACCAAGGTTACATTCCCAGCACCCACATGTAGCTCATAGCCATTTATAACTCTGTTTCCAGAATGATCTGATGACCTGTTGAGACCTCCATAGTCACCAGGCAAGTGGCACATAGACATATATGAACAAGTAACTGCATGCATAAAATATAATGAAAATAAAATTACATAGTGGCAAATAACATCACAATTGTTAGTAAGAATTAAGTTTAAACCAGCCAACAATTAATCAATATATATATAATATATCAATGATAGCTTCTTCTACTTCTTGTAAAATTACTCCTCTTTTGTCAATTAATTGTTGAGGGAAATTAGGATTTGTATCTCTCTTGAGAATATTAAACAGAGACTTAAATTCTTTTGTGAATAGCTTAAAATAAGATCTTAGCCAATGAGCATCTCCTGGAAACTTTTGAAAATAATTTGAAATAAGTAAACTATCTTTTTTTTTTTAATTGGATATTTTACGTATTTACCTTTCACTGTTATCTCCTCTTTCATTCTCTTCCAAAACCCCTTCTCCCATACCCCCTCTTCCTATTTTTATGAGGGTGTGGTCCCACTGTCCTCCCAGTCCTGCCTCCCTGCTCTCGCATTCCCCAACACTAGGGATCCAAACTTTTGGGGACCATGGCCCTCCACTTCCACTGATGTCTGACAAGGCCACCCTCAATTACCTATACAGGTGGAGCCGTGAGTCCCTCCCTTTGTGTTCTCAGGCTGGAGGTTTAGACCCTGGCAACTCTGGTTGAGTATTTTGATACACCTTCTAAAAAGGACCAAAGCACCCACACTTTGGTCTTCCTTCCTCCTCTTGAGTTTCATGTGGTCTATGTATTGTGTCTTAGGTATTGTGAGCTTTTGGGCTAATATCCACTTATCAGTGAGTGCATACCATGTATGTTCTTTTGTGATTGGGTTACCTCACTCAGGATGATATTTTCTAGTTCTATCTATTTACCTAAGAATTTCATGAACTCATTGTTTTTAATAGCTGAGTAGTACTCCATTGTGTAAATATACCACATATTCTGTATCCATTCCTCTGTTGAAGGACATCTGGGTTCTTTCCAGCTTCTGGCTATTATAAATAAGGCTGCTATGAACATAGTGGAGCATGTGTCCCTGTTGTATGTTGAAACATCTTTTGGGTATATGCCCAGGAGTGGTATAGCTGGGTCCTCAGGTAACACTATGTTCAATTTTCTGAGGTACCACCAGACTGCTTTCCATAGTGGTTGTACCAGCTTACAATCCCACCAACAATGGAGGAGTGTTCCTCTTTCTCCACATCCTCACCAGCATCTGCTGTCAGCTGTGTTTTCAATCTTAGCCATTCTGACTGGTATGAGGTGAAATTTCAATGTTGTTTTCATTTGCATTTTTCTGATGACTAGGGATGTTAAACACTTTTTTAGGTGCTTCTCAACCATTCGAGTTTTCTCAGTTGAGAATTCTTTTTTCAGCTTTGTACCCCCTTTTTAATAGGGTTAGTTCATAGTCTAGAGTCTAATTTCTTCAGTTCTTTGTATACCTTGGATATTAGCCCTCTATCAGATGTAGAATTGGTAAAGATCTTTTCCCAATCCGTTGGTCGCCGCTTTGTCCTATTGATGGTGTCCTTTGCTTTACAGAAGCTTTGCAGTTTTATGAGGTCCCATTTGTCAATTCTTGATCTTAGAGCACAAGCCATTGGTGTTCTGTTCAGGAACTTTTCTCCTGTGCTCATGTGTTTGAGGCTTTTCCCCATTTTCTCTTCTATTAGTTTCAGTGTAGCTGGTTTTATGCAGAGGTCCTTGATCCACTTGGATTTGAGCTTTGTACAAGGAGATAAGTATGGATCAATTTGCATTCTTCTACATGCTGACCTCCAGTTGGACCAGCACCATTTGTTGAAAATGCTATTTTTTTTTTAAAAAAACCATCCACTGGATGGTTTTAGCTCCTTTGTCGAAGATCTAGTTACCATAGGTATGGAGGTTCATTTCTGGGTCTTCTGTTCTATTCCACTGATCCTCCTGCCTGTCTCTGTTCCAATACCATGCAGTTTCTAACACTATTGCTTTGTAGTATAGCTTGAAATCAGGGTTAGTGATTTCAAGAAGTTTTTTTATTGTTGAGAGTAGTTTTCACTATCCTGGGTTTTTTATTATTCCAAGTGAATTTTACGATTGCTCTTTCTATCTCTGTGAAGAATTAGTTTTGTTTTGATCTTGAGATCGAATGTAGCTCAGGCTAGTCCTGAGTTCTCCTGTCTCCACCTCCCAAATGCTGGGATGATGAGTCTGTGGCCCCATGTCCATGTCAGGTATAACTGTAATAGTTTTGTGAAGAACTTTCAATGTTGTTACATGCTGGACAATTATGAAGTATTGGTGTGAATCATTACTAGTTAGAAGTCCATAATATAATAAAATGTGGGAATTTCTGCATCAGGAAGAAAAAGGATTATTATTTAATGACTTTTGTCCTGGATTAAACACTTTGTGTATTCTCGTTTAGTGTTATGAAGAAATCAAAATTCAAAGAAAATGGTAACTTGTTTTATTCACAACTAGCAAGTGTGAATAAAATCTGCTTGAGTCAGATCCAGGCTGGTTTGACTTTAATGACCATTTTGTTTTTGCAGATTTACTCTGCTTCCCATGTATCTGCTGATGGAGTGTGTGTGCCTGAATAATCATGACAACAATGAAAGCTAATCTTACAGGTCCTCAGTCAGATACCAGCATGCCGTAGACTTATTATTCTTCCCTTTTCTTTCTAAACATTTCATGTTGATCTGCCTACCTTTTCCTTATGAAAATGCTATGAGTCAGATGGAAAACATGAACGATCAGATATGATCACATAACTAAATATTACACATTACAAGCTTGCTTTTCTCCACCTCAGGTTTCTTATCTGGAAGAACATGCAATGAAGATTATTACTGGCTTATCAAGCATTTCAAAAGTAAAATAATTCTTCATAAAATTAAAATTGTTAATTTTAATGAAACAGATGGTAGGCTTCATAGAATGTTTCATTTGATTTTTTAGATTAGGCAATTGATTTCAGGTCAGTTGATGAATTTCCTACTTTATACAGAAAATATCTCAGTAAAAGCCACTATGGAGACATTTAAGAAATGTTCAGATAAGTCTGAGGTCTGAGTAAAGACACATCACATATCTTATAAATATCCATTTTTGATGATATGATGATATGATGATGAAATGAGCTGCTACATTTTTAAAGGCCTAGAGAGTGTTAATTCTTCCTGCAAAGATATAATAGAATGCAGAGAAAAACAGTGCCATGCTTTGTGATGTGTGTGTAGTTAATTGCTGACTCCTGTCAATAATCTAGTTCCGGTAATTTTTGTAGATTACCAAACAAGTTATAGTAGCACCAATATAGCTGCACCTAACACTATCAATTATTGAGAACACAGTGCTTGTAAAACATTGTCCTTCGTTAAGCCACGGTGGTCACATGAAGTTTTGTGAATGAGACAGTCGTAGAAGCAACAGCTCCATTTGCACTAATACATTTTAAAATTTTATACATTTAATCTCTCATTTCTTGTAATATTCAAGTGCTCTTTATGTATCAGTTTCAATTTCTACTTCCTTATAATTCTCAACAAATGCTTTATTTTTCAACACTATCCTCAGGACTTAGTAAACACTGTATTTATAACCAATGTTAACCCATTATAAATTGAATGTAGTCTTCAGTACAGCTGTGTAATAGAGTAATTCTTATCCTCATTGAGTAGATGGATTCTGTGAGTGTCATGGTTAAGTAACTTGTTTCTGGCTAGCCTATATGTAGTTTTCAAATTGGAGCTAAAGAAGTTTTAGAACAGTACTCTATAAACTGGATTTCATGTAATCTAGGAATATGCAAGGTGGTGTAGATGACTTTGAAAATACATCAGAATTTTTATGTGTATTTTCATTTGTAAAAACTTAAAATGTTAAAAATCTACTAGTGTTTAATATACATCAGATGCTGTCAGTATTTGTAACTTGCACAGTAAATCATAAATGATCCTGGTTGGGGCGTGGGAATTTACTTTGTTGAAGAATTGGAACCACACTACAAATATATCTCAAGTGTATAGTTTACCTTGAGGTATTCTTTCCTGATGATAGAATACCATCTCATTGGTAAGGCATTAACATCTAAGTGGGTAAAAGCACTTGCCATGTGATCCCGACAATCTGAATTTGATCCCCAGAACCGTCAGAATGGGAAGAACCATGATGCCTGAAAGTTATCCTTTGGCCTGTCCCAAACTGCATGTCATACATGTGTGCACCCTCACATATTAGTAGTAAAATATGAGTATCCAAATCACAAAGGTAAACATGATACCGGGCCATTTAAAATTTTAAAATAGTTGTTTTTATTTAGTTGTTGGACATTTCACAGTCATGTAGGATTTATTTGATCTTCCTCACGCAAGACACCAACCTTCACTTCCTTTCAGAATTACCAACCTGCCTCCCTTTCAACCTCATGTTTCTTTTTAATTGGTCATGTCATTGGTAGCCACCTCAGTCCTATTAACACTGACCACATGTATATTAGTGTGGGATCATCCACTGTGCCATGGTTAACCTACTAGCAGCCACACCTACAAAGAAAATTGTTTAACTCTTTCTCAGCAGGTGCCA
The DNA here is from genome assembly GCA_030674055.1 of Rhabdomys pumilio. Lineage (NCBI taxonomy): Eukaryota > Metazoa > Chordata > Mammalia > Rodentia > Muridae > Rhabdomys > Rhabdomys pumilio. The sequence goes on from JANHMN010000011.1 coordinate 27,374,061, forward strand.
ACTGCCAATAACTCCTAAGTGGGGTGATGTCTGGGGAGTCCCTCCCCAATCTGTGCTGAAGATTTAGCTGTCGTGATCTTGTGCAGGTGTATTGTAGGCCACCATAGCTGTTGAACTTGTGTGTTGTGCATCAGGCATTTAAAATTTAATAGTGAAACTAAGCATTCTCTTGAACTATAGTTCTTAAGAGCAAATTTGGCTGAAATAATACATAGAAACCAGCATGACAACAAGCTGCATCACATTTTGTCAGCAGATGCTGTTAGAAGATGCATAGAAAGTATTTCTTAACATATTGAGGAATTTATACAAATTATATGGTGTGGAAGGGTTACTGTAGAATCAAATGAAAGTACTAGTGGTTGTAATACTTGAGCTGATGGTATTTGTTGGGCTAAGTCTTAGTAAGAGTAAGAACTGCATCTTATGAGTGACTCTAGTACTAACTGCAATAAGTAACTGCTAAGCACAAAAGTATTCTCATTAAAACAATGCATTCTGGAAATTTCATGAGTATATTCATTTAATTGATATATTAGAGATGTTTGTTTGATCAGTATAAAAAGTGTTTTGGGGTTAGGTTTCAGCATAACATCTAAATTGATTTATTTGTAAACAAACTATTTTTTTCATAGATACTGTAGTTAAAAGTTTCTGTAAGTACCATAAGATGTCATTAATATAGTTAGTTTGTTCTTGTAATTAAAGCTTTACATAGAGTAGAAAACACATCAAGAACAATGGAAATAAAGTAATACTTTAGTAGAGCCACTGTGAAACCTCGTAGGAAGATGGAGACTGCCCATACATTTCATTTGCCCAGTTTCAGATGCTCCAGTTATTCATTGGCAAAAAATGGAGAAACTGTTAAACTTATGGCTATCGTGCATTTTTCTTTCACAGTATGACAATTGTTCTCTGATGACTGTACTGTTTGTAATGTCTGTACTGACCTTTCTGTCATACATTTTAGGAAGACATATACTTGATCTAATTTTTAAAAGAATTAGCACTAATGATGAGCAAGAAAATAATTGATTTTTGAAAGACCCATGGTATAGAGATAGCATTTCATATTGAATGATATTAATTACTTTAATTAGCATGAAGTTTTGTTGACAAATCTACTATAATACTAGTTTCTGTGCCTTTAAAAAACTGAATGAAATGCATCTACATAGTTTTATAAATTTGGGAAATAAATTTATAGCTCTTTATAGTCTTGCAAATGAAGTCTTTAATACGTTTTAAAATTTTGTTTAAAATTTTTCTGAAGTACATCTCATGATATGAAGTACATGTCACATTATGACATCAAGAGAGATAGAACTTTACCAGCTTGTTTCAACAAGGTATTTCATATCATTGGTGGCTGTGCTTGGAAACTGAGCTTTGTGAATTTGTAAGCACAGCTGAAGCCACTCTTCCTCCGTTTAGTCTGCTGGTTTGTGAGCTTTCTCTGCAGCCACTCCCATGCTGATGATTACAGTTAATTTCACATGAGTCCATCCTTTCTATTGACTACTTCACGGTATGTAGAACTCAGCCAACGTGCACCGATGACCCAATTTATTTAATCACATTTCTGCTTCTATTTTTTTTAGTGAAGTAAAATGTTTTTAAAATATTGATAAACTTAAAAATTTGGAATGTTATTGACTTTTTTCATTTAAATGTTTACTACTGCCTATTGCTAGCCTATAGTGTATAGAATATAGTAGTATATGTTTGTAAAATGTATCAGTAACTGAGTATACTGGGGTGTGGGCTTCTATTAATCAATACCACTAGACCAATTTAAATAACTCAGAATGGAGGAACTTAAGAGTATTGGATTTAGTTGCTGGTGTGCTGGAGAGATGAAGAGATGGCTGAGTAGACAGAGTGCTGTAGGCTTGCCGACCTGAGTTTGGATCCTCAGTGCTCATGTACAGAAGCTGGACAGGACAGCTGGGGAGTGAACAGCTGGATCTGTCAACCTTGAGGACAGCAAGCCAGACAGAGTCAGTGAGCTTTAGGTTTAATGGGAAAACAGACGTAAAAGCAAGCAAACAATAAAATCAAGGAAACTCACCAAAAAGGTGCTAATTTTACTTAGCATGAACTTCTTCAGCTAAAACAAGGATTTAGCCACCCAGTGTTTACCAGTTCTGCTTTTGAACAGTAGCTGCACCCCTAGTGAGTCTGAAGAGCCTAGGAACCCAAAGTTCTGTTATGTGCCAAGTGGGCTGGACTTTGCAGTCATGTGTGGGTGTTCCATTCTACAGTGCTGCTCCCATCGCTGCCATTACTACCATCCCAGAAAGACACCTCTGAGAGTGCTGTGTTGTAGGGCAGATCAAGTGCCATTGTTGAGACTACCAGTGCAAAAAAAAATACTTTCAGCTAATAAATTTAAGTCATTAGCATTCACACTGCTCTAAGATGTCATGGAACTAAAAATTAGCTTTTAAACTAGTAGAAAATATTTAGCAAAGTATGAAAGAATCTTACCAGAATCTAGTTGTAGGTAAGAACTGAAAGTTCAAAAATAATTTTACAGGTAGGGTTACTGTTTTTACAACTGGAGAATTGCTTGCTCTAGAGTAGGAGAGTAAGACAGGTAAGTCACTGGTGAAATGACATAATTCAGTTTTTGTCATTTGCTTCTAAAAATGGATTTTGGTTTGTTACAGAAAGCCAGAGTTGATCAGGAACTACATAATGGTATTACATCCCTATTTACTTACAGCCAGCAACAGTTTCATTGGTCTTAGTCACCGTAACATTTCTTACCGGTTTGACTCACCAGCTGTACATACTGCTCATGACTTATCAGCTGTAAATATTTTGACTGTCACTCAAACTGCTGAAAACTGATATATTAGTTTGGTATATTTATTCCGATAACTTTAAAATCTTGGAAGATGACTCAGTAGGTAAATTGCTTGCTGCTGAGTCTGACCATCTGAGTTCATTCTCTGGCCAATATGGTGGTAAGAGATTTATTCTCACAAGTTGTCTTGTTATTTCTACATGTGCACCGTGGTATATGTGCATGCATGTGCATGCACGCACACACACACATATATAATACATTGTAAATTACAGCAGTAGTAATAGCTAAAATACAGCAAATGGAAAAAGACTTAAATTACATTAGGTAATGCTTAAATAATATCAAATGTTTTATAATGGCTACTATCTTATTGTAAGCATCTGCTAAAATTGCTAAAGCGCAAATCAATTGTTGAGTGAAATACTGAGACAGTGGAATTTATTGGTGGAGGGATACTTGAATGAGAATTTTGAGTGTGTTAAGGGAAAGTCATGTGAGTCTCAGTAAGGTGTTGACCTGGTTAACTGTTTATCAATATTTTATACATTTATATATGGCATTGTAAGAGGCATGTTCTAGAGTCTTAAATCATTCAGCATATAAATTAACTCCATAATTATCTCTCCCCTCTCTTTCATAATGTCATAATGATTCCAGATTTTATTACAAGCAGTATTTGTTTCCTTTATCATTGGCTGCTAACACTGCTTGTCACAGTGCCTAGACACTTGCTTAGTGTTATTTGGCACAAGTTTAAGAGTTGGGAGTACTCTTTGCAATGTGGAAAGTTCAACTAATGATAAAATGTCATTAGTTCAAAATAAAATCTTGCATCTTATTTAAATTAGTAAGTCCAAATTTATGGATATTCAGCAAGGCATAGAATCTGTTTTGTACAGAATATTCTTAACTGAGATACTTATTGACAAGGTACTTAAAATTAGAAAATGGTAATTTTTGGGATACCCATCATAATTAAAATTTAATTTAGTGTAATTTCATATTTTGACAAGAATTATGTAACAATATTTGATATATTCTAAATTTTTGATGGTTAATTATTCTGTATTTGTTAATGATCAAAATTTTCTTTAGATTATTCTACAAAAACATTTCAAGTTACCATAATTTTTTAAAGGCTATAAGTTCATAACTGTCAGACTTGACTGAGTTTTGTTACACAAACATCATCATCAACAACAAATACTACCTTTACTCATTTGAATCATTACAACGGCCTGTTGCTTCAGAGGACTTAGGGTGCTGTCATGCTGACTCTATTAATAACTAGCTTCGTAATAGCTAGTCTGGCTTTTACTGTGTTTTCAATTCTGAAAACTGGCTATTGGTGTTTGTTTTGAAAGTGCCTGTCTTTCTGTCTTCTCCCCACTCCCATTTCTCTGTCCTTGTACCACTAAGCTACACTCACAGTCATTGGAAGTTATGTATGTATGCATTTTTTTTATCAAATCATAATTTTTACTTTTTCACACAGGGGTTATAAACACAAAAAGGCAGGATGTGGGGAAGGAGATGATACAGGAGCATAGGTGTTCAGGGGGAGTACAGATATCTTTCAGAACAGGGTGTCGGCTGGGTGAAGGTTCAGGGGACAGGTTATGTATGTATTTTGAAAACTTTCTTATTTTATGTGTATGGGTATTTTGCTTGTATTTGTCTGTGAACCACATGTGTATGTGTACCTGGTACTCTTGTAGGCCAGAAAAGGGCATCAGATGTTCTGGAATCAGAGTTTCAGATGATAGACGTGGGTGCTGGGGGTTAGACCTGGGTCTTCTGGAATTGCATCCAGTACTCTTGACCACTGAGCTGTCTCTCCAACCCTTTGAAGTTATTCTTGTAAATGTGTGGCTTTTCATCATGCTTTCTGTAAATTTCTCTTTGAGAAATTGAGTGCACTCTTCCTCAAACACATATAAGACAAGTATTGAAACCATCTAGGGAATATGCATACTTTCAAATCCTTTTCCCACTGTGACTATTCTTTGTCTAAAAAGGTCTCTGTAATCTTTGTAATTACTGTTTGAGAAAACATTTGGAATGATTTTGTCAAGCTCTTTCTATACAGATTAATCCTCCTTTCTCCCTCTCTTCTACTTTTTCTTCCTCTGAGACTTCATTTTTTTAGCTATGAGATGGGGACATTGATATGACTTTCCATCTTGGAGAGATTAAATGAGATAATGAATGTAACACTAATTGTAGGTCTAAAGCATGTAGTAGCGATAACATTTATTCTAGAAGTGGATATCAGAAAATCTTGAGTTAAGATGCCTTTCATGTCTTTATGTGGGTTTCATTTTTCCTAGTAAGTGTACCACTGTGCTTTTCTGGTATATTTAATATGTACTGTATATATGAGTGAACTGGATATGTGTTAAAACTTTGAAGACCGACTAGCTGCTGTCTTTGTCCTAGATTGTTGTATAGGTTGGACTGAGCAGGGAGCAAGAAGAGTTCATTCAGTTTGTATGTCTAAAAGAATTTCCTAGATATTATTTATTGCAAATGAATTTAGTATGTTTTTTATTACATTAGGTCAGCATTTCCATTGGTTTTTGTAATGAAGTACTTTATTTCCTTCATTTTATGAAGATAGTCATATCATTTTAAGTAAACTTATAATGCTGTACTGTAGCATTGATCTCTGTAGTTGTTGTCCTCCATAGTCTGCTTTGTCTTGTATTTCGAAAGGGAGATTGACTCATTTCCATACATGAGTCATTCTACATTAAAGGTACTTTTGATTTCTTTTACTCAAGATTTACTGTTTCCTAGCCATTGTTCACTTCAGTAGTTACTCCTGGAAGGCTTGAAGGGGAAGCATCTATATTGCAAAGCTTTTAGAATGTGTGTGCGTGTGGGAATCAACTTCTCTTTTGATTCTTTTGGACTACATTATACGACTATGTAAGACTGTAGACACCATCCAGACTTTGCCAGAAGTTTGCAAAGAAGAATTTGCATTGCAAAAATACTCTTAGACTTCTAGACTAGGCTTCACTTGAGAAAAAAAATTCACCTTCAAAGTGGGAATTTCTCATTGTTTGCTCCTTCTGCCATCTCCACTCTTCCAACCCCTTTCTCATGTTTCCTACCTTCAGATTGTCGCTTCTTTCATACTTAGTGCAGTTTAATCCCACAAGAAGGTCATACAAGGTATACCCCAACCTTCTGGCTTTCAAGGTGTTTTCCTCAGGTAGGGTAGTTTCCTTCCTATATAAGGGCCAACTTCAGATTTTACTTGGATGTTTTTCCATGTATGAAGACAAAATATCATAGCTAAAGCGAATGTGAATGAGGGCTGAATCTTATTCAGGATATGATTTCCAGTCTTCCATAGGTTTGTGAGATGGCTGAGTAAATGAAGGCCCTTGCTTCCAAAGACAAACTGTGTTCAGTGACTGAGCGTTCATGGTGGAAGAGAGCCTACTCCTTCAGGTTCCTATGACCTTTTCATGAACACACTGAGGCACATGTGCGTGGTACACACACACACACACACACACACACACACACACACACACACACACTTGTAAACAAATGTTTAAAATCTATTAGAGGAGAATATCTTTTTTATTCAATATTTTATTGTTTATCTAAAAGATCTTAAGGATAAACTGTATGAATTAGTAAATTTTAAACTAGTATGTACAGGTTATTTACATCATCCTTAGAAGTCAGATTTGTTCATGTCTTTCATTAACTACTGTCTGTGAAACCTGTGTACCATTGTTTTGTTTAAGCTTTCATGTACACATGCTCTCATTCTGAGTATTCTTTCAGCTACATATCAGCTGCACTGCAGGTGCCAGGCCAGAGAAGTGAATGAGTGATCTGCTGTGTGCAGGTCTCGGTCTAATGGAGTAGAAGGTCATAAAACTTCTCCAGTGCTCCACCTAGCCAAAACAGAGGCATTCCCAGCTACACATGTTACACTCTGTGCCTTAGTTTTAGAGTTAAATATTTGTTGATTATATTGAAATTAAATATTTTTCTTCCCATGTAAAGATTGTACTGTTTGGCAGTATTAGAAAACTCTGATTTATTTATAGTCTCTTTTCATTTTTCTTGGGAGTAATGGGGTACAATTTTAGTCAGATGACCAAAATTAAGAATTATTATCTAATTAGGACACATAGAATTAACTTGACGATGGCGGCTTCAGTGACAAAGTCTTCTGTTTAGTGTAGCAATTAACCACTTTGTCTGACTGATCCTAAACATGGCTTTCCTACCCTTTTCCTCAGGCTTCTGAAACTTTCCATTGCTACAGCATGGCTCCAATTTCCTTCTCCTCTTTTTCACAATAGAGGTATCTTTGGGTATCTTGGGAATATTCCTAAAACATTAATGATGCCTGAGCTCAGGAAAAGGATGACCTGGGATACTTGTGAATGCCTTTGAAGTTAAGCTTTCTTTGCTCTTGAAGAATTAAAAAATCTACACATTCTTTGAAATAATTATTAAGATAACACCAACTAAGATGCATGTCATTGAAAACAATGGAATTTAATACAACAGGACAATATTTGCCACTGATTTTTTACGCTTGTTTATGTGTGTGTGTATATATATATGTGTATGTGTGTGTGTGTGTGTGTGTATATATATATATATACACACATATGTATATATACACGTATATATACACACACACACATATATATATATATATATATATATATATATATATATACACACACACACATACTTAAAGAATTCACTAGATATTCTGGGAAATAAGCTGTATGCAGTGTGTTTATAGAACTCATTGTATGAAAACAAACTCTATTTGTAATCTCAGAACCTACCCCTTCCCTACAAGTATATGCACATATACCTTCATGTTTTAAATTTAGACATTTATAGACTTGTGTTTAGCTTATTAAGGGTATTAAGACACTATTATAAAATACCAGTTTAGCCAGTGTTATTTGATTTTGTTCACTGGACTGTTTGCCTGCCCATCCCCTTCTGTTCTATGAGGTCTTCAAGGGCAGGAACTGTGTATCGTATTTTAAAATTGTTTCATCTCCAGTGCATAGTAAAGAGACAATATGTTTAGTTAATGCATAATGATCAGTACAGAAATCCTTTATTTAAATGAAAGTCAAAACTATGAAAAATTTGAATATATCCAAATAATTCACAGTTGAAACATATTTTAGAAAACCACGTACTTGTATCTGTTTGTTGTGCTTCCAGTTCTTACAACTGAATCTTGCATTTCTATTCCCTTCTCACAATTCAGAAAGTTGGAGATGCTCCATTGTATTTTGCATATTTATTTAATTATTTATAATACTTGCATTATTATAAGTTTATGATGTTTAGACTATATAACTTTTTAAAAATTCCTTTTTAGTGTATGATGTATGTGTGTATATACATGTATGATTTGTGTGTGTGTGTGTGTGTGTGTGTATGTGCATGTAGACACGAGCATGCCACATTCCAAAGTGTAGCACCCAGAGGATAATCTTGGGTCTTGGGCTTCATCTTCCATCTTTTCTGAGGCAGTGTCTGGATGTCTGTTTGCTGCTGTGTGTAGGAGGCTAGCTCACTTGTGAGTTTCTAGGGATTCTCCTATTCCTACCTTTCACCTTCTGAACACTGGGATTACAAAATCGACTTGAGTTCTGAGGATTTGAGCTCAGATTCTCATATGTCTGTAAGTACTTTACCATGGATCTGTCATTACACAATATTCAGGAATACCTGACAGAAGGTATTTTAGACTTGCTATACTCATAAACCACATGTACCAAAAACTCTGAGTGTTGACATTTTAATTGTGCTGTATTGATATGCGAGGCATGGTGTACTGAATTTAACCCATGAGCACATATACCTTCATGTTTTAAATTTAGACATTTATAGACTTGTGTTTAGCTTATTAGGGGTATTAAGACGCTATTATAAAATACCAGTTTAGCCAGTGTTATTTAGGTGAGGCTTTAGCAATCATAAGATATTTGGAGGCATTGAAGTATTGGGTTCAGTCAGAGACAATGTGCCTAACCCTCAAGAGACTTGAGGTCCGAGGGACTTTAGAGGTCAGGTTGGGTTGGGGTGGGTGGTGGGTACATCCTCATGGAGACAGGAGGGTGGGGAGGAGGTATAGGATGTGTAACAGTGTAACAGTTGGGGGGGGGATAAAATCTAGAGTGTAGATAAATAAATAAATAAATAAAAGATTAAATAAAAAAATAAGTATAAGAATTAAACCATAAGATCTAAACCAGACAGGCTAGATTCAAATCCCATTACTGCTAAATTATGTGATCTCAGACAATTACTTAATCTTCTTGTTTCTTCATCTTGAAAATATAGCCTAAAAACAGTTCTTACCTCATAGGGTCATTATTAAGATTTAATGAGTGAATAAATGAAAATGACTTAGAACAGTTTTTTATACATAGTGAACAATTAAGCACTGGCTGTCACAATAATTGTTAGTTCAAATCCAATTATTTCCTTTAAATTTAATTTTTATTATATAAAGAAACCTAAACTATCGATAGTTACATGACTTTTCAGGATATACAAAAATTAGCAGCTATTCTGGGTCCATTTGTGTGTGTGTGTGTGTGTGTGTGTGTGTGTGTGTGTGTGTGTGCACGCGTGCGCGTGCGTGTGTGTATGTATGTATGTGTGTGTATGTGTATGTTGTCATTGTGTTGTGATGGCACAAGTTTGGAAGTAAAGGACATCCTTTGGGAATGATTCTCTCTTACTATAGGTTCTAATAATTGAATTCAGATTTTCAAGCTGCCACTTTTAAGTGCCTTTATACATTGAATCATTGTGCCTGCTCCAGAAGTGATGCTTTTTAGATTTGATTAGTAGTAGACTTTGCTTTTCATTTCTAATTGTGTGTATGTATGTATGTAGGGTATGTGAGTAGGGGTGGCTGTGGAAAGCTCAGAGACACAGGCTCTATCTAGAACTGGAGTTAACAAGCAATTGTGAGCTGTCTGATACGGGTGAGGGGTTCGGAGGACTGAACTCTGGTTTTCTGCAATAGCAGTACATATTCTTACTGGCTGAGCCATCTCTCTAGCCCTAACAGTTTTTCTTATTTATTTTTGTTTTAAAGGACTCTGGGCTTGTAGAGAATTGAAAAGAAGCCATCTGATTTTACATGTGGCTTTACCCTCATGCCTTCATTTGTACCTTCCCTCACTGTGCCAATAATGTAGTCTTTGATTTACCCTGTCAAATTATTCCCACTCAAAATCCAATCTGTACATGCGTCTGTATGCTGATATATAGGCTGACCTCAAATTTAGTATGTTGCTAAGGATGACCGTAAGCATAAAACAGTATGTACAGTTTTAGGCAATGCTGGGGACTGAATCTAGGCCTTTGTGCATGCTAGGCAAGCACTCTGTCAACTGATCTATATATTCCCCCACCCAGCATAGTAAAGTTGTTTTGGTTATGTAAAGGAATACATTCTGAATTTTATAGTACAGTAATATGCTAAGCCATATGAAAGGATGGTTTTACAGATTTTAAGGTAATTGGTATCAAAATACAGCATTGGAATAAGTCAAATGCACCCTCTTACCTTTTATTTTTTTGTGTGTGAATTCATTTAGAATAATTACTCTATTTCAGTATTTTTAAATGCATACAGATGATATAGTCAAACTGCATAGAACAATATTTAGGATGATAGATGCCTACACATAAACAATACTCAAATATAGTTTGATGCATCAGGAGTTGTTTTGAAAAAAATCGAGGGACTTGCAACCAGTCCTGATTTTTGATGTTCATCATCCCACAGCTGAAAATACATCACCACTTTAGTAAAGGCACCTGGGAGTAAGCAAAAGCTATGAGGACCATGTGGTGGGACCAGTAATATAATTAGCACTATTTTCCTGGAGCTAGTGTATGTGAAAATTTGGTTAAAGGTGTAGTATAAAGAGTTTCATTTTTTTTCTTTCAAGGAAGGTTTATTTTAAAGCACTAATTTTAGTTTTTCTTTCTAATAAAAGATGAAAGGTTATTTACTGTAGTTTCAGATCCATATTGTATGGAACTTTGTCTTGCTTGAATGGTAACTCCTAATGGGTTTATTTTTCTGATATACTATGTATTAAATGCATTGCACCTGTTCATACAGACAGCATTGCATTGTGGTGTTTGTGTAGCTGGATGCTTCAAACAAGAAACCAGTCTGCTTTCTTCTAGGGTACTAGCCTATTAGCAAGTTAATTAAACTTAATTCCGTTTTTGTCTTACAGTTTTGTTTATGGTCTTGGTTTATTTACTGAACAGTGATTTCTTCTTTGCAGTTATCAGTTTTGTCTGAGATCAGTTTTTCTATTGTATGGAGTCTGTTTCTTACAGTCTCCTTTAAGACTGCTCTGACTTTAAAATCATTACTAGGCTTTTGTCAGAGCAGATTTGTTGACATTTTTCTCACATTCAAAAAATAAATTTGAAAGATTGCACAAATAAGCTATGTAATTCCTTATTTCCTGCTAATATGCAAAAATGTATTTATGATAATTACACACGTACTGTGTGCCAGAGCTGAAACAATACATTCCTCATAATGGAGCATAAATAAAGAAGGTGGAGCCAGCTGCTCTTAAACTGTTTATTTGCAAGCAGTAATGCTATAGAGAATATACCTTTTTCACTCTGTTAGTCTGGCAATACTGAACCTGTTGCTGCCTTAGACGAGTTGCATTTTCCTGGATAGGGGAAGGAGGGCTGTCTGCTGTCTGGTAGGAGGGCTTTGTCTGTGCCTTTCTCTCTCTCTGTTTCTGTTTTTCTTTCTCTCTCTCCTTCTCTTTCTCTCACTGGCTTGCTTGCTCTGTTTCTGTCTTTCTCTCTCTCTCTCTGCCCCCCCTTTCCCTCCCTCTTGCTCTCTCTCTCTCTCTTCCCGTCTCTGTGGTTTGTAAGGTAGGTTGCAGTGTGTGTATATACACAACATCAAGAGCAGGAAAATGGACTCATTAGGGAGGCAGGCAGTCATTACCACTCACACTGTACTTCCAGGGAGACACCGATTATGAGAAGAGAAACTCAGCGCTGGGGAAGAAGGTAGGGGCAGACAACTTTCATAAAAACAACCCTGCCTCCTCAGTCCCCCTGTATTTATCATCTTATTTAGTCCACAGTGCTTTTAGGCTTTCTTTCTTGAATTTTAATTTCTGTATTTAAATTTGACAGAGCTAATGCTAGCTTGAAATTTGGAACATCTATAGGAGGCCTACCCTTTACTAATTTTCTTAATTATTTAAGGGTGTGACCTTGTGATTCAGTTTTATTAGTTTAAAAATAATTACAAACAAACCTATTTTTCTTACTAAAGTAATGAGTAAATCAGAATCTTTCACTCTTTTAAAACAAACTCCTCCGTATGTTTGTCTCTTTGCTTTTCTTGTCTGTTTATGCAATTCCATCTGTCTGTCTATATATCATGTTGTCCTTATTTATTGCTAACTGGATTTTGTTAGTTATTTGCCAGTGAGTTTTAGCTGCAGTGCCAGTGTGAGTACTACCAAAACGAGACTCTTGTTCTTTGTTTTAAATTGAAGTTTAAAGTCCATATTTACAGTATAAATCCTTGAAGCAGGTTACATACTGTATGCCAGCATGTTTATTTGATGACATTGGACATAAGGTGAGGGGTAGCCCCCGAGGGTGGGCAAGAATCAAGTAACTATTTTTTTGCTAGAACACAGGCAGAAATAGTGCATCAGGGGGTTTTAGTTTGAAAGAAATTGTGGCTATTTTTTAACTTTTTGTTTTACAGATAGATTGTTGCATTTATATGGGTATTACTGTGGTTAGTAAGAATACAAACTTTTTTAACAAGAAGTTTTTATCCTGGGACAGTTTCCTTTTAGTATGTTACTGCTTGTTTATGCTTGGGGAGGGAGGAGTGGAGGTTGGCCTTTTTAAATTTTTTTTTTTAACAAAGTGGAAGCTATGGAGTGTATCAGGCCATTTTGTGCAACAACTGTAAGTATTTCCTTAACATATTTGAGTCCATAGATAATGTATTTGTTATTGCAAATATGTATTTGAGGGTTTTTAATTTTTATTTCTTTTTTCTTTTCATGGTGGAAAAAAGTTATGTTTGAAGCCAGCTTACATTGTTGAGGAATTTTCTAGAATAGTGCTTTTTTCAAAATTTCAAGTAGTTAAATAAGGTCGATTTGAAATATACTTTTAGATAGACTTTTATTTAGGTTTGTACAAAAGTAAAACTTTTATTCATCTGATAAAAATTAAGTCAGACAGTGAGGCACATAAATGTTTTCAGAATATACACGAGCAGTGATAGAAAATGAATGCTGATCTGTGGAGATCTTTGATAATAACAATCACCTTTCTGTAATACATTATTTATTTACTATAAGTGGCAGACTTTCCCCTGTTAATTCCATTAGGCCTCTCTAACAACACAAAGAAGTCCATAAAGCAATATTCTTAACCCACCTGGGACATGAGAGCAGACTCCACAGCACAGTCTCAAGGTTCAAACCTAGTAAAGTGTTTATTCAAAATCCATTATTAAGAGGGTAGTGAACTTTTGCTACTAACAGTCTTTTTTACCCTTTCTTTAAAAAAAAATTATACTTAGATTTTTAATTTAGTTTTTTTTCCTCCACTGTCTTTTCATCTGGGAAGGCCAGCCTTGACTAAGAGCAGGACAGACCTGAAGTACATTCTGTCAGGCCCGCTCAGAGATTGTTTTCTTTTTTCTTTCTTATTTATTTATTTATTTATTTATTTTAATTTTTTTTTTATCGAAGGTCCAAGGAAAGTTTGAGGTAGGCTTTAGGAAATGTGTATTAGCACTGTGCATAGTTGGTGTTTTGAATATAATTTTTCCCATTTCCGACTGTGATCCAAAAAGTTGTTTCAGAACTAATAGGTCAGAAGTGTGTCTGTGTCAAACACCTGTTATTTTTGGTATGATCTCTTGAAGAATGATCTAAGATACTCTTTTAGATAAAAGAAACCGTTCACAGATTGTTTGATCAGTCATTTTCTTGTGCATGTATATTTTGTGGAAATATTGTGTATTTATGTACATAGTTCATATTTATATGGATCAAAGAATCATAGATGCATTGCTGATAGAAGTATAAATATTTCCCATTGTTTTTACATTAACGACAAGTAAACACCAAATGCTGTAACTCCAAGAGAATGGAAATTTTTTTTACCTCCCAGAAAGGATAAAAGCAAGGAAAATTTTAGTCATTTCTGTGGTGGTTTTAATTTTTAGAATGTGTTTTCTTTTGCATTATAATTCTTGGTTGGCCTTCAGTAAATCAAAAATATTTTTAGTATGAAAAATAATCTTGCCCTTTTCTGGGAGGAACTGCCATAATCTGAATGGTGCAGGACATTGTAAAATGTGCATAAGTAAACTTAAAGCCAGTGCCCTCTGCTGCACAGGGATTTGGAAAACTGAAAGACTTGCGTCACAGGAGGGCTATAGAGTGCCAGAAAAATTCATTAACCAGCCTTGCTGGTTATGGTGGGCTCATCTTCCTGTTTAAGTCCTGAAGCCTTGGTCAGGTCACAGTGTTTCATTTTAATGTTAGGGGAGACAGTTATCTAACACACCCACATGAGGAAGTGCTCTAAAGCAGTTATTTCATGCTTTGCCATGCCCTGTAGCTAAAACAATTTGGTATTGAGTGACATGTGTGCTTTTTAACTCCTATCCGATGAAAATCAGCTTTGGCTCTTTGAAAAGCACCCAAACAGTGGAATGCCAAACAGTATGATTCAAATGCTAAGCACATGCCAGTTTAAACTTTCTAAATTTTTTTAACTGAAGGGTGAATCAGTATGATTATTTTTAATAGAAAGACTATGTATGATTTCCTGGATCTTACTCAATAGGGCTTCAAAAATTGCAGATACACTTTTCCTTCTTATTTTTTTCTGCAGAAGCCTATATTCATCAAAAGGAAAGCAGCTGCATACTTTCTCCCTGAAATGTTAACAAATAAATGGCATTCCTGTTTATTTATCTATTTTTGAATTTTAATGATTAGTCCTTGTGCTAATTAACAAATTCCTGTATTCATAAAATCTGGCACTATATAAATAACCAATTGTGTGATTATCTACACATGTTCTGGCTTTCTATAAATATAGAAATTATTGGTGGATGTGTCCATGGATTGGGCCAACCCAGAGTTGTCGCTGGTCATGCTGTCACATAGGAAGCCAAATTTAGGCCCCAGCAACGTGTTGCTCTGAGGTCTGGCAAGGTATGTGGAAGCAGCATCTGGCCTTATGCTCACTGTGATCTTTTCTGGCAAAGGGAGGTCTGCTGTTGACATTCTTTGAATGCTGCTGGTTGCAGCCTTCTTCAGTTGCAAGCATGGACTCTTGAGAGTAGCTGGTGATACTGGGTACTCGAGCTGTCCCACCTTGGACCTACTTAAAAATATACAAATTATGTTTTTTTAGTAGAAAATGTGCTTAATTTAACATCTATTAAAGAAGCCCATCCTAATTTTCTTAACTAGAACGAACCTAAGCTGTACCGAAGGAAAAAAAAACTGAGTATTTTCAGTTATTCAGCTCTATAAAATACAAACACATTTTAGAAATTTGGTATTACAAAGAAACAGGTTATTCTACCGTAGTGGCAGTACACACTGTCAGTTGTGCAAGGTAGATTTGTAAGTGTTTTTTTTTTTTTTTTTTTTTCTCTCGGTTAAAAATAATCTTAAAGTAGCTTACAAACTAGCAGGTTTCCATATGTCTTTTTGTCTAGACTTAGCTTTGGTTGACCCTTGATGGCATCCACTTCCAGAGTTCCTAACCTAGTCCTTCTGTCTCCCTGTGTTTTCATGCACCAGTACCACATTTTAACGAAGCAATCTGTTCTTTGCTTAGAGGCCAAGGCCTTTTAAATATTTTTTTCATTATATAAGACATTTTGGTTGCTATTATGCAATCCCTTAACTAGCCAGGTACTTTTCATTTGTGACCCAGAGTCTAAGGGCTACATGCATATTCTACACATTATAGAAAATGTTTGACTTCTTGTCCTGTTACACAAATGTCCTATAATCACATATCAATATCCATACCTATTATATTTAATGTACCAAGAATAATTTTGTGCTGTTTCAGAAGCAGTAGAGGCAAATTTCTAAGGCTCTAAGAAGGAATAGTGCCACCTACCTGTTATTACTGTGGAGCATGTGGCATTTGCCACAGCAGGTGTTCAAAGCAGCGTTCAAGGGCTTAGAAGTGGGACTTTTTCTGCGACTCTGTTCCTTCTGTGGTAATGGACAAATTGACAAATACTCTGCTGGTTCTGCACTCAGCTGAGGGAAAATTATGCTTGATTTTTGGCTTCATAACATCTCTTCTACTCCAGAATCAAGCTTTTTGGCTACACTACAGTTCACTGGAAAGTAATCAGCTTGAGGACATGGAACTTTTGCCTTTCTGGAATCTTTTGACACTCAACTGAAACTCTAGGCAGTGCTTTGTAGTTCTGTTAAGCAATGCAGCTCTTACATAACCACTCCAACCCGGACAAAGTTAGCAACTTTCCTACATAATATTGAGAAAAGGAGCAAGGACAGTAAGTTGATCAGTTCCTATAGTTGGCAGATGGAACCAGACACTTTTGTCATTAATTCTGAGTGCTTTTCATCGAAGGTGATTGAAAGGGTTGTGATTACTATATACTGTTTGCCTTTTTGTATAGGAAGTAGCTTTGGCATTGAAGTCATCTGTTTCTTCAGATATGATGAATTTAATGTTCATATTTCACCTTAAACAGTTAAGTATCAGAATATTTGAAAAGTTCTCATATTAAACTACTAATGTAAGGAGTTATATTAAAATATATTTATGTATAGTAGAGTTTGCAGTTAGAAGAATAAAATGATGCCCAATAAATTGGAAATCATACAAATGGAAATAATTACAAATTACACATAGTATTATTTTGCCCTTAAAGAAATTCAGTGTGAACCTTTTTTGAAACAAATTTGAAAAATTTGTTATATAAATGTTAACAGTTAGAAGCCTTTAGTTTTTCTCTTTTTATTAAATTACCATGGGTTTCTGTTTTTAGTTTTCCTTTAAAAATATCATATGGATTTACAATCTAATTGTGATTTGTTGTTGTGAACTCATTTCGTAGTTTGATCTTTCCAGCAAATAAAATGTAACTGACAAAAATTACAGGAATGTTTTTGATTTGTACGGGTATGCCAACTTAGCCATTAGTAAATATAACTAGCAGAATGTTTCTTCAGGTTATGATACTTTTTTGGTTCTCATATGCACATGTGATTGTCATTTAAGGTGAAAACACCTTACCTAGACATCCTTTTGTTGTTGTTGTTGTCGTCGTCGTCTAAATAGAAGTTAGGCAAATGCTGCTGGAAGGGTTGCTTTTCACTGTTTAACTTTTAAAATACCGGATGCACTAAAACTCCTCTTAATTCAGTAAATACACTCCTGTTCTGTATATACATATTAATGTCTCTATGTTTTTGGTCATATATTCTTTTCATCTGGGTTTTAAGTAGGATAAAAAGAAGTAAAATGTTTGTAACATTTTGTGGCTTCTTATATCAGCCATGATCTTTATTCCCTCATTTCATCTCTACAAGGGAGAGAAATATATGTGATTAAGAAGTAAATTGAGATAAGTAATACTGAGGGTGGGAGGAGTTTGTGGAAGAAAAATACTTGGTGTCCAACTTCAGTGAAAAGCCATTGACCGATCCCTGCAGCTTCCCTTTTCATCCTGCTAAGGCAGATAGCTCTAAACACTCCGTCCATCCGAGAGAGTCTAATGGTGCCACCTCAACAAGGTCATAGCAGAAGTCAAAGCATCATATGAGTAGTCCTCTCAGTACCAGGCTTCTTCCTGTCCCTTTATCTTTGGGGTTTGAGCTGTGAGCAGATTTTCATATTGGTGCACAGATATATTTGTTCTGTAAGAAGTTTTCCTAACAAAGCCTTCCCCAAGCAGTCACCAAAGCAGCACCATGATCTGAATTAAAGTGGGCGAACTGATCCACCAAATTTGTGTGTGTTTCCTCTTAAAATAAAACCAAATAATTTTATATAAAACAGCAACCGAAACACCCCTTTAAACTTTCCATCAGACAAAATGAATTCAGGTTTTGTTTTATGTAACTGCTTCCTGAAACCAGTTTTTAATAGCCCTTTCCCTGCATCCTGCCCATTTGTTGGTTTGCTTTGCAAATGTTGAATAGATACAGATAATTTTTTACTTTTAAGAAAAAAAATATACTCTTACATTCTCAATGTACCCCCCAATATGAAGGTATCTAGGTCCTGCACATACTAGTTTCATTCTATCAATTGGCCATGAACAAAAGTTTAAAAACTGGTTTTTCCTTGTATGTTGAGAAAAACCCTACAGTCTGCTACAAAAACCTCTTCCTTTGGAATCAGGTGGTGTTAATTAATGCAAGAAAGGACTTAAAGTGGCTAAATCTGGAGGCCTTGTTTCTTTTGACTGTGATTTTAAATAAGTCACAATCTTTGTTTTGCAGGGTTTTTTTTTTTTTCTTTGACAGTAAAACAGTAAAGCTTCTCTGATTCTTTTTTTTTTTTTAAGCCTTAATCAGTGTGATTTTGTTTTAGGTAGCTATATTTGTTGCTCTGTCTGTTCATAGTTTTTGTTTATAAGCTAAAAGTGGATGGAGGAAGTTTGAGTTCTTAATGGCGGAAGAGTAGAAAGAGCCTGTGTGGTCTGAGAGAGCAGAGCACTTTAATTTTGAGGTGGTGGGTATCAGGGTAAGTAAATGTCACAATATATTATTGGTATTATTTAATGACTCAATAATTGCAATAAACCAAAAATTCTTTCTTG
This sequence comes from Rhabdomys pumilio, assembly GCA_030674055.1. Taxonomy (NCBI): domain Eukaryota; kingdom Metazoa; phylum Chordata; class Mammalia; order Rodentia; family Muridae; genus Rhabdomys; species Rhabdomys pumilio. Next base: position 27,392,780 of record JANHMN010000011.1, read on the forward strand.
ACAAACTAAAGGACATAATTGCCTGTGTGCAGTCTGATAAAAGACAGTTTTAAGTAAGTTTTAAGTAAGTGGAGTGCAGCGTAGCCTCTGTGGCTCCACACTTTCCCAATGGCCACTAGATGGAGAGGCGGTCCATGTCCACAGCGTGTCCCCGGTACACAGCTCACTTCTGAGTTTCTACTGGCAGAGCCGAACTGTATGCCTTTGAACATTTTTATGAACACAGACATGACATTTTGGCGATGCCATCAGAGAATATGTTGTCTTCTATAAAAGCATGATGTGATTTTCATGAAATTGAAAAAGATTTGTTCTTCCTTAGCCCCCTGTAAATACGGGCAGACATGGGAGGCCAGGATCACAACTCTGGTTTTAACTGCCACAATAGACCCTTTTGCCTCTTTCAAATTTGTCCATTTAGAAAGGGCCCACAATGAATGTCAGCACGACAGTGCCACCTTGTGTCCCTGTTGCTATGAGAGTAACTAATGCATGAGCCAGTGAAAAGGAAAGAACTGGACAGTCAGAAAAATATTTGCAATTTGTCCTAAGCCTAGGTTTTGCATTAATGATACAGAAATCCTTATGAAGTGTTTTTGGTGTGTTTGAGAATTCTTAATTCTCAAGAAAATGTTTGGATCTGTGCATTTCCCCCTTCTCATACTAGTGTGTATTAAAAATTCTTTTAAAATGCTGAGTTCAGAGGGATGGGTTCAACTTAGAGATGGAGAAGACAACGGATAGGAGAGATTTTCACCCAGTTCTTACAACTTATAAAACCGAAACTCAGCATATCAGACACGGAGCTATTTCTTCCTTTGAATTCTGATGGGAACTTGTATATGTATCCCTTGTAATACCACTTCTCAAATTGACTTGTTATTGTTTCTAAGCATATAGGCAATATAAGCCCTGGGCTGGAGGATGAGGCTTATGTATGAACTGTCTTTCTGGAACCTTCTATGGCCATTCAGAATACTCACTCAAGTTACTTGAGGTCCACACTACTTATACTGAGTAGTTTATGACACATTTATTTGTTTTACACACACACACACACACACACACACACACAAACACACACACACAAACACACACACACACTTACTTTACCATACCCCCTCCAAGTTTTAAATGTTTTTTTTTTAAAGCATTTCTCTTTTTGAAGAACACCTTTTGACTTACATTCTTTTCAAACAATCCTTTTTTTTTTTTTTTTGATATTTAACTTTTTTGTTTTTGTTTTTTTTTCCTTAGGTAAACAAGAAATTACTTACTCTAGAGTGTGTCTTATGGCTGGCTGTGTAGTCAACACTCGGTTTCTAATTCCAGCTTCACAACAAATTTCTTGTGAATGAGACACTTGGCCCTCCTATGTCAGTGCATAAGATCATTGGACTGATCCAGCTGATGGAAGGGTGTCAGCTCCTGAGTTTTGGAGGGCCTGCTCTTGTGTTTACATTATTCTTTACTTTTGGCATCTCAATTTTTGAATTATTACTGTAGCTAAAAGGTAAATTACTTGTTGAAAATACTACCCGTTATCTCATGATTTGGAAGAGAAAGCTCTTATAGGTGTTAAATATGATATGGGCAAGGAAATTATAACTAAAGGACATTATAAGATTCTGCACTTTATTAAATATTAAGTTTGGTTGATTGGACTACCACCATCTTTCTCTTTTAAGCTGTAAAATAAGCAAAATAAATTTAAAGAGCCACTTGCAGCTTTCATATTATTTCATGCTGTTTTAAACTTTATTCATAACTTTTAAAAATCAGTCTTAAGGTTTAAATTTCATGTGTTTTTGTATGGAATTTATGCCTGGGTTTTAAGTCCATATATCACTGAAAATACAAATAAAGTTAGGATTGGATGATTCACTTTACGTTTTAAGTTTGTCCTTGTAATTTTAAAAACAGCAATAGATGTTACCCTTCCTATAAATTCTTATTAAGTCATTGTGAGGATTAAATGAATTCATGTCTGTAAAGCCCTCACAAGTAGTAAGAGCAGTCTCCAGATACTAGTGAGTTTCCCTGCCATTATTGCTGTAACTACAGAAGGAATGATAGATAATAAATCCAAGTCAGAGCAAAACACACAAATTAGAACGTTAAAATTTGGGACATTTCTTAGTTGGAATGCTTCTTTATGGAAGCAGACTCTTTAGAGAGGGTCTTGAAATTTTCTATAGTTTGCCTTAATAACTAATAATTGTAATACTAGACTAAAACTACTGTTTTTAAATAACTTTAAAAAAAGTTTAAATAACTTTTTAAAAAAGTAACTTATTCACAAGTTACTTTTGATTATGATATTTATTAAATATGAAAGCCAATTTTTTAAAAAAATAAGCAATTATTATGGAAAATGTTTTCAAGTATTTAATTATTATACCATAGTTCAGTGGTTTTTAAGCATCAGGGTGCCTAATAAACACCCTACAGTGTTGCTTAAAATTTAACCATCAGTACTGGTTCAGTGCAACTCAGGAATCCTGCACTGTAGCTGGTCCAACCAATTCAGAAAATTTTAGTAGACTTTTACATCGTCTACATATAGCCACAGATGTATCACAATCAGCAGGTGAGTTTTTATATGTATGGATTCCAAGGTCACATGTATCTTACAAAAGCTCCTCCACCAGTTTTTATTGCAAACTGTGAGAATCACTGTTTTTTGTTTTTTTTTTTTTGTTTTTTTTTGTTTTGTTTTGTTTTTTTTTAAGGTAAAATGTTACAATATATTTATTGTTGCATCTAAATTAAACTTCATCGATCATATGATCCCTTTACTAAATACAACTGTATTTTACATGTGGAGGGCTGGTCAGTACTGCATGTATTAAAAGTTTAGTCTTGTCTTATAGCCAAAACATAAGGAAGAAGGATGATACTTACTGTTTTCGACCCAGATTACTTAGTTTAATCCTTACATAAATTCTGTGTGTATAGTGCTAGTCTGCCTGCCTCTGCTTCAGATGAAAAGCCCTGTGTAGAATCCACTGTGACACGGGTTGACAGCTGTGTACATCAACGTTGAGATTCAGGGTCTGTGTTGTTTCCACTACATTATATCATTTCCTCCCCCTTCATTCTAATGAATCTTTATCAAATTCTCATTAAGTATCTAATTTTGGGAGGCATAAATCTGTGTGAGCCACTTGCTATAATAGTTATTAATTAAATCATGTTGATGGAAAGAAATTCTTACTTTTCTATTGAAAATGAATTCTGGCTGGAGGTAGAAATAAAGGACCAATAATCAAAAGGACCCTACATAGTTCTGTTAACTATGATTATTGAATTCTTAAATAGCTTTACTTATGGGGCTTTGAAATCCCTATACCAGCATTATAAGGTATTTTCTACAAGAGAAGAAATCTAGGCTTGTAATGGCTCAGAGACTCACACATGGTTGCGCATCTAGTTAAGGGGCAGAACTTAGGTTAAAAACAGATTCAGTTTAATATCGATAGCAAAGTTAGTGCTCTTAATATATAATCAATAACTTTAAAGTTACTCCTTACTATCAGGGCATACCCCAGAATTAAGTGTATCATTTGTTAAACACAAATCACAAAGTAATAATAAGCTTTGTCGAATATAAGTTTATTTCCTTTATAGGAAACATACCATCTTGCTACAATTAATAAGTTAAGGAGTTTCTTTCTTTAATTTGTAAAGTTTGAGTTAATGTGCAATAGTATATAGAAATCACTTTAAAAGAACAATCTTTTGTTTATATTTTTTTAGTGTTAAAGTTCTTTAGTGGGATATTATTTGAATGAAAATTGAAGTTTCATCTATTCTAATATGTTGGGATACACAAAATTTCATATTGTAGCCATTGTTGTCAGTCTTAAAATAATTGGATTACATTTAAAATATGGTGAAAAGTAGAACCAATGCATCAGCAACTTTAAACAGTTAAAGTACCTTATCATGGAGCATTTCAAATAGTCCTGTTTGAAAAAAGAAAGTCTTTGTATAATGACAGCCTGAATATACAGTGTGGTATACGAGCTGGTATATGTCACACTTATTTTGTATAAATTGTGAAACATGTAGTGCTTATGCATTTCTATAAACTTACTTTAGAGTAGTCACAGAGTAAAGAGACTCTGGTCTGTATCACCCATGCTTGAAAATAACCATGATCTTATAAATATAAAGTAAGATAGTTTACATAGTTTGGGAAAGTTTTAATGACAACCTAATTTACATATTAAACATTGTGTATGTATGTATGTATGTATGTATGTATATTCACAGACTTAGTAACAGGGGAATGTGATCTTTTCTTTAGAAGAATTTCAATTTGGGGGGATTTATTTGGGTTACATTTGAAATTCTAAGAGTGACCTTTTCTCAAATTACACTCTTTTAGGTTGTCATCTAGGGAAGAGTGAAGGGTAGATCTTAAAATTAAGAAGTTTACCTACTCTTTTTTCAAATACAGAAATTAAAACATTATTTTGTAGGAAGCCAAATTTAGTAACGGAGCATGAAATGGAAAATTTTGTCAGTAATTTATTTAAACTCCACAGGGAAAATTCTGTAGGCTCTTTGAATATCCTAAATTTGTTTTGATTTGAGACCAGCTTAAAGGGCACGTCTATCTTAAAACAGTTCTCCATTTTTCTGAGGAAAATTCCACAGGAGCTAGTAGTGGGAGGTAGTATACCAACAATGACCCTTTTGGGGCCAAATAAGCACTTTAACATAACTCACTCCTTCCTGTTCCTTAAGCCGGAGTGTGTCTTGCCTACTGGGCACATTTAATTTTGACAGCTGATTTTATTTCTTTGCAAACACACAAAGTCAGAAAACAGTAAAAAAATCGGGAGGGTTGGGTATTACTGGTATCATGTAGATGAGGTTTTTGGCTTGGAATAAAATGTAAAAAACAAAACAAACAAACAAACAAAAAAAAACAACCCCCCCCCAATCTATCCAGTATAGGGACATGGGAAGCAATTAGTATCTGAAAAAGGTACCCTTGCTTTACAGATTAGGCAGGAGAAGCCTAAATAGGTAAAATGACTGGTTACAGTTACACATGAGTTTTCAGTGTTGGGGCTTGTACTGGAGCTATTTCTTCAGTGAGAACATTGGTTGGCTTGGTGCCTTTATTGATGAAGAAACTCTTTAACATCTCTGCAGCCTGTTTCCTCCCGCCTCTTTTTCTTGCTGTTGCTGTAATATGTGAAAATGATTCTCATGATAGTTTCAGACTAGTGGTAGATTGTCAGGCACGTCTGAGCAGGAAGGATGTTTAGAACAAGCTTCTCTGGAAGGCCAGTGTGCATCCTTCTAAACATGTGTGTCACTTTTATGTAGATCACATATGTAACAGTCATGGAGTTAGAAAAGGAACATGTTGAGTAAGTAGATACTGTGTGCGTGGCAGAGCTCTAAATCTGGAAATTGTAGTGAACACATAAGGTTTGAGAAAACAGCTTCATCATCATATTATATAATTTAGAGTAGAAACATTAATTAGAACTTTAGTCTTCAAAGGGTTTATAACTTTCTCAGCTATCTCCTCTTCTTGAGCCTTGTGGGAAAATTTCACCTTGGTTCCCTTCTTACCTATCGAGGTCATATCTGTTAGCATCTCACTGTTACAGGACACGTAGGAATCTACACGTGGATGCTGCAGTGTGTGAGCAGTAGCATCACGGTTCATTATAATGCCATCTTACTAGTTTCTCTGTGCCAACTGAAACCGACACCTGAGTTTTACTTGGTCACCGGAAACTAAGTCAGTAACCACATAGAAGAACTTAGAGGAGATGTCATATTCAACATGGTTGGCACACACTGCAGTAGAGTGGCCAGTCCTCTAAACTTTTATTAATGAATGTGTGAGTTATTACCAAACCTTAATGCAGGTCAGGTAGATGGTTTTCACATTGACATATCCACAGACATCAGAGCCTTGGATTCTAGTCTAAGAATTGAAATTGATTAATTGAGGCCAAAAGCAGCCATACATTTGATTCACAAATGTATCCTATTTGCAGAGAGCACCTAGTTTCTTTGTAGGTGGGCCTGCTAACAAGTGTGTTGCTTTCCTATCTCAGCAGTGCAGTCAGTCGCAGTGGCATGAGGAGACTGGTGGTTAGGTCATGGGGCTTTGTTAGAAGTGGAGTGCAGGCTTCTCACCTTTCATCTAACTTCACACCAATTGGCAGGAAATTAAATGTGGTTCTAGAAGTAGCTAAAATAGAAGGAACTAAATGGTATCTTTAAAGAATTTTACTTATTTTCCACAGTTTTCATCTAGACTTCGTCTTGATTAACTTTTCAGAATAAAAGATGAAGTTGACAGCCTTAAGGAGACAGTAGCCTTAGCCTACAAACTATAAAATTATAGTTGGTGCAGTTTGCGTATTCTTAGGGACAGACAAATATGTTCTTATCTACTGCAAATTAATTGTTTAGTGAAAATTCTCTACAAAAATAAGTACTGATCCCGAACATGTTATTTATGAATAATTTAGGACATAAAAAAGAAGTAACAGTTCAAAAACTTACTTATATTGTTTTTAAAATTATGAACTTATATTTGAATGAGAGGGAGAGAGTAGTAATTTGATTAATTGCCATTTAAATATGCAGCTTCAGGTTTGTGGCATCTCTATGAACCAGCATACAAAGACCATAGAAAAAGATTCTTGTTTGGAAATTACATTTCATGTGGCTAAAAAACACTAAAGAAGTTTCTTGTTATAATAAGGTGAAAGTGGTTACCAAAGAAACAAAAGTTTCTTATCACTTGGCCTGAGGCAAATGTGGCATATTAAGCTTAAAATGAATTCTTGTCTCAGGAGTGCACACAACACTTATTAATGTCTTAGAAATTATGCACACATAGGAAAAAGGAATAGCATTTTCAAGATACATTTGAGAAAGCATCTATTGGGGTACAGATGGTGTCTAATATGTAATGTAGATACTTAAGCCTCAGTCCTATTTTGCTGTTTTTACCTTTTACTGAGGCGTGACATTGTGCAGAACGACTTTTTTGTGTCTTTAAAGGGCCTTTCTCTTCATGATAGTCAGGTTTCCTGGTGTCCTGAAAGAGTTAATGTAGTTTCCAAGAGTGCCCAACTTCCTTCCAGGGAGTAGTGAGTGCATGTGAGCTAGTCTGGCTCCAGGATATGTGTTCACATCCCAAAACCAATTTGGCACAACTTAAAATGTCTGCTAGGCAGAGGACTCAGTGTTGTTAGGCCACGCAATTAGTGCTTTATTTCACGAGCACCAAATTCACCCAATAGTGTTTTGTTGTAAAGAAGAGCCTGGAATTCACAATAACGGGTTTCATTTATCAGAGCCATATGGGACTCACCATCTTTGGATATATTTGTAAGGCTTTCACAAAGAAGACTCCTGAGGCATCTCAGATTTCACGGATTGGAGGGCAATCTGGATGAGGATCATTTATTTGGAAATGATGAACTATCCTTTCATATGTAGTCTCCAATTTCAGTAATCCTTGAGAAGATCCAAAAAACCAGGAAAGAGTTAAGTAAGCCTCAGCTTATTAGCTTTATTGGACAATAAAGACCATGGTTTTTATTTGCATGTAGATCTGGTTCAAATGCCAAGTGCACCTTTGATGTTAAAATTTGCCACCTAATCTCTGTAGTTTGTGATGTGGCCTGTATTGAGAGGGAAGGTGGGTTCTAAGCCTCAACCTTTTTTTTTTTTTTTTTTTTTTTGTCACTTTCTGCTAGTCTGTCTTGGTCATATGTCAATGGGTTGCTGGGAAGCTCTGAGTAATATAGTGAACTGAAAATTTAACCCTGGTACTTTTGATATCTGATAATGCAACATTATTTCTGTGCTGCGTCTTTTCCCTAACTGTGATCTTTAGGGGGATGATGCAAGATGTTCCCCAAAAGTGCTAATATAAGTTGATTTTAAATAATTTTTTTTTTGTTACTATTCTTTAAACCTAGATATTTCTCATAAGGTATTCCTTCTGTGATTCACTTGCCTTGTACTTTTTTTGGTTTCATATTTTACTTGGCTATTGATGACCTATAAACTAATGTTTAAACATTCATTAATTAAATATAAATGTGTTTGAAGTAAAGAGCACTGTTATGTAATAATAGAGTACTATTATGTAATTTGATTATAATATTTTTCAGAGTTTTTAATTGTTGATTCTGTAGGTTTATCTTTGTTGTTTGGGAGCTCCTGATGCTGCCTGATAAATCTGGCTAAATTGGAATATGTACAGGTAGTTAGTAGCACTGTGGCAATTGCTGAAGCCTGTATGAAATTCATATAAACTGCATAAGGGTGCTGATTGCAATTTTAAGTTGTAATGATATTGGCATTCACTTGAAATAACTTTTGCTCATTTTCAATATTATTTTATTGCACTTGCTTTTACTTTTACTTTACTATTATTGAATTTATACTGAATACTTAAACACTTCATTGGTTAGCAGTCTTTTTATTGGAATGTTTTAGGTTTCTCAGAGAATGGTCACTGATTTTTTTTTGGTTATAAGCACGTTGAATAACTCAACTTAAATAGAATTTAGCATACTCTTTATAAAAATTTCATCTCTACATTGATACTAATATACATCTTTAATACTACTTCATAAGTAGCAAAATACCTGTTTCTTTCCATTTTTTGCTAATGTGTATTATACTGGGCAAGAACAGTACTTAGATATTTCTGACAGCACATCTGGAGTGGGTACAGATGTGTTGCTATAGAATGTTTACTCATTCTAGGCAATGAGACTGCTGAACAGTAGGTAGAAAATTGGAGTTGTAGAATAAATTATACCTGCTGAACTCAACTTAAGCATTAATTGTGCTAGGTGGTCTTCTGTCTTATGATCTCTCTTTTTCTCTGTTTCATTCTTAGTCAGATGTTCTCAATTTAATGCATATAATCAATAGTTAAAATTTTTCGAATTTAGCTTTATTGTTTTCTTCTTTCAACAAATAATAGGTATTGTGACCAAAGGAGACACTTTTTTTTCTCCCTCAAAATTTTGTTATGAACTAAAAACGAACTCTTTTTGATGGTGTTTGACATGGTATATACGGAATTCTGAAATACTTCCTTTGTGAGAGCAATGCAGGATTTGTGATTGTTGTCAGCAGCATCAAGGAGTTAAAAATGGTACTGACACTCAGGTTAGTATATGTAGCTCTAGATAAATGGTGTTTGACTGGATTTTAGATTCACTAATGAAGTATAGGCTGTGAGAAGAAGATAGAGAAGATAGGCACCTGGGTCAAAGACAGAAATGTAGATGTAGTGGAATAATCAGAAGTGTCGTCCTAGTGGATCTCCTAACAAAGGGCACAGAGGATGGAGGATGAGGAGGCAGTCGTGGATGGATTGTGTGTGTAGATGATAACATATTTGGATGCTGAGACGACAGTGCTAAGCAAAATGATCCGGATTCTTTGTTGTTTGATGTCTGTAGTGGCCCAGCTTTCTGCATTTATATTGAGGGTCTCAGGTAGAGTTGAGTGGCTCTTGTAATTAATGTTTATCATATACATAGGATCACAAGTCATTTGTATTACATAAGAATTTTATTTGCTTGTGATGACAGACCTTTTTGAGCTTAAGGTATAGTAAGTTTCTGTTTGTATCTTATAGGCAGGGTCTAGGTTGTTTTGTTCAAATGATAAGTATGTTTACATGGGGCAGATGTGTGAGATGCATAACTATATGGACACATGTAAGGAATGGTTACCTCCAGCTCCTAAGTCTGTTGCCTTTTTCTTCTAAGTTTTGCTTTATTCCCATCCCCATCCTACTCAATATTTTCTGGGTAAAGAACAATTGCTTGGCTTTATCAGTTTATGTGATTTTTATTTCCTTTTGTTGTTTTGTCTGCTGAGTTTGATTTTACCTCAACAATTAAGGCTCAAATATAATGAATTTTAGGTCTCACATCCAAGAGTATTTCTATTTCTTCCCTGCCCATTTGTCCATATGCTTGCTGGTTCCTGATAGGCTGTTCAGTGAGACAGCACCTCTCTCTCTCTCTCTCTCTCTCTCTCTCTCTCTCTCTCTCTCTCTCCCTCCCTCCCTCCCTCCTTCTCTCTCTCTCTCTCTCTCTCTCTCTCTCTCTCTCTCTCTCTCTCT
>JANHMN010000011.1:27402939-27419064 GCA_030674055.1 Rhabdomys pumilio
CTCTCTCTCTCTCTCTCTCTCTCTCTCTCTCTCTCTCTCTCTCTCTCAGTTTGTGTATGTATGAGAGAGAAAAAAAGAGAGAGATTAGTTAATTGGTATTAGCAGAAATATTTTCACATGTTTTATAAGCAAAGTGCAGTAAGGTATATAAATGTAGATATGATCCAGACACGCACAAGCTCACGACTGTCACTGCTCATGCATAGGCGCTCAGAAGTAATTAATGTTAATAAGATTTTAATGTGCTTGTGAGATCATAATGAGGAGAAATGAATGCTCTGATTAGGAAAAGGTAACTGTGTATGTGTTTTGGCTTAGAACAAGATTTCAATTTTTATAAACCGCAATTTTAGAACTTGTTTGTGATTGCATCAATTGGTTTTTATTTTCAAATTAGAGGTCTGTTTAGCCATTTGAATGATTAACCAAATAAATGGGTGAAGCCCTGATCATAAGGAATAGTGCAGGTTTCCATTTATAAGGCAGTGTCACTGTGTAGTAAGGCTGTGTTGTCTTTTCCACTGTACCAGTTTAACATCTCTTAAAAACAAAACCAAAGTAAAAATCAAGCCATACAACCTTTTCCAGAAGCCACTTGTAAGGACAGTACTTAGTTTTGTAGACTGTTACCTCTCTATCCTATAGGTGACATCTATAGGATCTATAGGATCCAGAGGTACAGATAACTTTCTGCCACTCAGTGGTGGTATAATTGGTTTCAGTCATATGTAAAATGCTTTTCAAAGTCTTTATTTAGAAAGATAGTAAATGCCCAGTATTTTTCTTCCTAAGCATAATCTTTGTAAATTTTAGAGGCTTATTGTCTATTATGTAAAGAATGGTATTTCAAGGTAAACAAAGATGCTATCTCAAAACGTACATCAATACTACACAGCCAACAGCCAGGTGATAGACTGGCTTAAACCCAGATGTCTTAAGCACTAGGGTATTTCTCCACAACAGTGTATGGAAATTAGTATTTACAGAGATTTAGAATATATCTATATTATTACTACTTTTAATGGTAGGCTAATAAAAATGTATTTAAGGGGCTTTGCCCTGTGGTCCATAAAAATCATGTATGTATTTTATAATATGAATTATAGGTAGAACTATTAAAATATTAGAAACATTTTGAAATTTAAGAAAAAGTTTTGGATCTAAATTGAGATATAAGGTACTGTAGTTGGTTTCCAACTAGGTTTCAGACATGGTGAAGGCTCTGAGTTTTGTTTTTTATATTATAATATTTTTTGCTTGGGTTTAAAAAAACTATAGGAAGTGTTAAAATTGCTTCTACCAACAAATGTGAGATCTCTGTGCTTTTCCAACAGTTTTAAGGTTTGCTTTCTATTGAATTCTCATAATGGTGGTTATCTCACAAAACAAAGCATTTTCTGTTAGTATTGATTAGTTGAATTTTTTGTATCACAGAGACATACAATTAGGAATAGTTTTCCTATTCTCATTATGTAAAGACTTAGTTTTTTGTTTTGTTTATTAGTACTTGGATGGCATCTTATGGTAAAATTTCTCATCAATCAGGTACATTTCTAGGTTTTCTGTCCTGAGTTTGTCTGTGTTGTTTTCTCATAATTGTAAATGATTATGCCTTTATGTTTTAATATTTAAGCTGTTCATTCCCTTCTCCAATCTACTCATTACTCTTCTTGTTCAGAGTTTTCTTGCTCAGTTATTATTCCAAATAAACAGTATAATCAGCCAAAAGAACATGTAGAAATGAAAAAAATCACCTTGTGAAAATTTTCATGTAATTTTAGATGCCTCTGACTTGACACAGGCATAATAATTATCTTTATGGGGTAAGGTTTCTATACAGGACCTGAGCTTTCCTTCCATTTATTTAATAACTTTTGTGTCTTTATAAATATTCTATGATTTCCTTCATATAGATTTAAACATTTGATAGTAAGTTTCTTATATAGTCTTCTGTTTTTCTTTCAATGCTGTTTGCTTAGCTTTTTATATGCTTAACATCCTAAGAAGTGTCTTCTCTCCCATTCTATTTTCTACTAGCTGTTTTTCTCTACATAGAGACTCCTGTTTACATGTTAACTTTATGGTTTCCTACGTTACAAAATAATTTTACTTGTCTGTGGTGACCCAATGTAGATTTGAGACTGATTATAGTACCTAACATCTGTGAAACTGTGGACAGGTTAGTTTGAATGCCCATTTGAGTTCCTATAGCAATCTATTGAGTCACTTACAAGCAACAAAAATTTATTTGTTACATTTTTTGAAACTGAAAGTCTAAGACTGTAGCCAGCATGGGCAGGTTCCAAAGAGGGCCCTCTTCCATTTTGGAGACTGCTGAATTCTCTTGTCTGCTCTCATGCCAGAAGTGAACTAGCTAGTTGGGCTTTCTTTTGAAAGGCAACAGTTTCCACTCATGATGACACTAACACCATGATCTCAGCTAATCCTAATTATGTCCTAAAGCTCCATCTCCTAGTGTTATCACACAGTGATCTAGAGGGCCAGCATCTGAATATCTTGGGGCAGGAACATGAAGATTTATTTCATTAATACTGACGTGCATCCCACATTTGCTAACTGGGTGCTATAGTGCATCAATTTATCCGTTATCATTTATACAAGTAGAAGTGACTGTCTGGAAACTTTACTAATATTTTTTGGTGATGCTTATGAGTTAATGATGGCTTAATATCGAACACATATGAATTCATTATGGTATTTGTGAGAGAAGAATAGTATTTCCTAGCCATTATATAAGACTTCTTGATTAAATTGGTGAAAACCAACAATGATATTTTAGTAGTTCAGTGTCTTTTAAGCTTCTACTCTAATTTACTAAAATGGATATTGTCTTATAAATCTTTTGAATTCATTTGATATAATCTATTGTTAAAAATATATTAAATTTTCAAGGTTTATATTATTCTCATATCTTGGTCGTGTAAGGAGTAAGTCTGATAATGCTTTGTTGTTGTTTTTATTTTAATTATTTTATTATTAACTTGTCCTTTATTTATTTATTTATTTATTTATTTATTTATTTATTTATTGGTTTTTTGAGACAGGGTTTCTCTGTATAGCCCTGGCTATACTGGAACTCACTCTGTAGACCATGCTGGCCTTGAACTCAGAAATCCGCCTGCCTCTGCCTCCCAAGTGCTGGGATAAAAGGCGTGCACCAGCACCGCCCGGTAACTTGTCCATTCTTAATTTGCAATGCTCACACAAATATTCCACCCATATATATTATTAGTAGTAGTGTTGCTGTATGCTTTGAATAAATATGTGAAATACGTGTGTGTATGTATGTGTGTAATGCATGCAAGTATGTTTTCAGATATGTGTATGTGAATTTACATGTATGTGTAAGTGTGAAATCCAGGTTCAAAACTGCATGTCTTTCCTCACCTGCTCTCCATTTTTTATTCTTTGAGATAGTCTTTCCTCACTGAATCTGAAGCTCATATGTTCAGATGATTGCATAATGAACTTGAGTGATCCTCATGTTTCTGTGTTCCTCTCTGCCAAGGCTAGAATTAAGGCTCATGACAGATTTTTTTATTATGTATTTTGAGGACTTGAACTCAAGTCTTTGTTCTTTCATGGGAAGCATTTGCCTCTCTTGATCCATTTCCCTAGTACAGAAACATTTTAATTAGTACTAAAATTAGACAAAAAGTGACAGGTAAAAATTTGCCAATATTAAAAAAAGCTAAAGGTGAAGTATGATTATATCTGTGGAGCATATAAAATGTTTAGTTGTTTTTGAGTGAAATTTCTGAGAACCTGTCAGGATGAAGGGTAATTTCTTCAAAGTACCATGGGTATATTCTGTTTATAGTTTAGATTTTGCCAGACTTTTGGCTTCGCATTTAATGAAAGTATTCTCTATAGCCTCTCTTTTCTCTTTTATTCATTCACTCATGTCAGAAACAACATACAGTATCTGTGAGGCACAAAATATTTTTATGTGTTGTAATCCTTTTTGAATACTTTATGAAAGTCCTTTATGGGTTGTCTTAGAAAGTCTCAGAGATAATTGAGGCAGGAAAATAGCATTATATTCATGGAGTTTGGACCCAGTTATTAACCCTTCCTCTGACTTTATGCAAGTTATTTAGATTAGCAGTGTTTGATTTTCCTTATTTCCAAAATAGTGCCTGTTGTATCAGGTTGTGAGGACCAACAGTTATCAGTATAAACAATACAGGGAAGCAGCATAGTCATCTCTTTGTAAGATCCAATTTCAGTTTTCCCAGAATAAATATTCAGAAGTGGAAATGCTGTATCATCTGATAATTATAAATATATTGTTAATTTGAGAACCCTCCATACTGTTTTCTTTAGTGGTTACACCATTTCATACCTGTGCCTACAGAGTGCAAAAAACTTACCTTCTCTATATCCTTACCTAAACTTGGCTTTTGTTTTGTTGCTAGCAAGTAAGTGAGTGATGACACCTCATTGCAGTTTGATTTACCCTCATGAGGACTGGTGACATTGAGTATTTTTTTTAAATAATTTTTTTTATTTTGAAATAAAATATAATTTCTTCCCTTTTCTTTACTCTGGCCAAATCTCCCATATATCCCAGTGCTCTTCTCGAGGTCTAATATTTCATGACTTCCTCAGCCACCAAGTAAAAGATCATACCTCTTATTACTATTGTATTAAAGGTAAGTTCCAACAAATAAACTTTTGAGTAACACATTCATAACTTAAATATATATAGCATAGCTTCAGCCCATTTATAGAGATTGTGTTCCTGCTGTTTGGATTCTCTGCTGTTGTTGTTACTGTTCCAGTAGACATGTTGATAGTAACCTTTTACCAGATAGGTAGTCTTTTCACCCTCTTGACTGTTTCCTTGGCCGTGTAGAGGTTTTATTTTAATGTGGTGTTGCACTTACTTGCTGTTTATAGATTTTTATTTTGATATGGAATTGAGTGTTTTTGTTTTCATTTTTCTCTCTTTGTTTTTAGTGTTATACCGATGGAATCATTGCTTACTTTTATATTTGTCTAGGAATTTTATATTTTAATGTCTATGTTTAACTCTTTATGTTGAGCTGATTGTGATATACAGGGTAAGGTAAGAAGGGCCTAATTTCATTTTTATTGTGTTATATGGATATCCATTTTTCTCAGCATTTCTCATGTATGGGACAGTACTTTGCCCGTTGTATATTCTTAGTTTCCCCATCAAAGATTACTTGAATCTGTATGTGTGTGCATTTATGAGCACTCTGTTGTGAGGCATTCACCTTTAAGCCAACATCTAACTTGATTTCTTTTGTTGTAAAATATTAGAATTTAGGAAAATGATGCTTTTAGGTTTATTTTTTTTCCGGAATTGATTTGGCTATTCATGATATATTTGGTTCATATCAATTGTAAGTTTGTAGAATTAACTCTGAAGGTCACTTTTGCAATTTATAATGTAAACAATATTTAGACTCCCAGTCCATGAACAAGCTTTATCTTTCCATTAGACATGTTTTTGTAACTTTTTCTAGTTAATGTTGTTATAGTTTTTAATATTCAATGTTTTACTTTGGTTTATTTCTATGCATTTTCGATGCTGTTCTTATGATTTTAAAATGGGAATATTTTCCTTATGTCCTTTTCAAAGAGTTTATTATTAGCACATAGAAATGCAACTTACTTTGCTCATTGATTTTGTGTTCTGAAACTTTACAAAATCTATTAGATTAAATAGTTTTGTCTTTCTTTCTGGAGACCTTCAAGATTTTCCCTAAAAGAAAATCTTGATCTGTTGTAGAACAAACACTTTTACTTTTTTTCTAATTTCAATGATGTTTGTTTATTTTATTTTTGCTTTGGCTGTTGAATAGAAGAGGTAAGAGTGAAAATCTTTGGAAAAACATTCAATCCTAACTAATGGAAAGTGATCCTTGCACTTCTCACATGTGGAATATATTCTTTCAAGATATATTCCTTCCCTTGCTTGTTGTTTATCCAAAATATTGAAATCAGGAACTTGCCTGACATGTCACCACTCCTTATGTCCATTGTGGTACTGTTGACAATTGCCACAGAATGGGAACAGCCCAAATATACTACAGATGAATGATCAAGAAAATGTGACAGATACAAATGGTAGAATATTATCCAGTATTAAAAGATTAGAATATTCTCTAATATGGGGCAATATGGATGAAAACTTTGAATGTTATAAACTAGCCAATCACAAGAGAACAAAACTCCTTCAGTCCTCTAACTTCTCCATTGGGAACCCTTGATCAGATCAATGAGTAGCTGCGAGCATCCACCTCTGGATGTCAGGCTCTGGCAGACCTTCGAGGAGACAGCTACATCAGGCTCCTGTCCCCATGCACGTCCTGACATCCATATCAGCGTCTATCTTTGGTGGCTGCACATAGGACGAATACCAAGGTAGAGTGGTCTCCAGACGGCCCCTCCTTGACTTTCTGACCCACACTTTGTCGCCATATTTGCTCCTTTGAGCATTCTGTCACTCCTTCCAAGTAGGACCGAGACATCCACACTTGGTCTTCCTGAAGGAGCTGAAAGGGTTGGTGGCCCCAAGAGGAGAGCAACAGTGCCAACCAACCAGAGCTCCCCAGGCTCTAAACCACCAGCCTGGGAGTACAAAGGGAGGACCCATGTTTTCAGCTGTATACTTAGGGGAGGATGACCTTGTCAGGCATGGGTGGGAGAGGAGCTCCTTGGTCCCATGAAGGCTGAACACTGAGCGGGGAGGAATTCGAGGGTGGGGAGGGGGGGTAGGTGGGGGCACACCCTTGTGGAGGCAGGAGGGGGTATGGGATAGGGGGTTCCCGGGTGGTGGGGGGAATGGGGTGAGGGGACAAAATCTGAAATGTAAACATAATATCCAATAAAAAATATGAAAAAAGGAAGAACAAAACTACATGATTCCACCTATATGAACTATCTAAAACATGAAATTATTTGAAGTGTCAAAGAGAATGGTGGCTTCCTAAGCAGGAGACAGGAGTAAATGGGAACTTATTCATAAATAGGTATAAGGTTTAATTAAGTAAAATAAAAAAAATGGTCCAGAGATTTACTCTATAGTGTGGTGCATATGTAGTCATTACACCTAACAATATCATGCACTCAAAAATTTGCTTAAAGCCTAGAATCAATGTTAGTTAAGAGTAGTGATTTTATTAGATAAATCAGAATAAGTTAATGGCATAATAATAATAGTAATGATAAAAACAATAATATTGAATTATAAAAGATGATCATATTGTTTTTACTGTACTTGCAAAAATCTTTTTAAATTGAAAATTTATTATTCTAAGGAAAAATTAATTGTAGGTTTTGTTGCAAGTGGATAATTTTTACTTCTATCTCCCATTGCCTCCATAAATATTCTTCATTAATATCCCTTTGTTTATTATTTTTGTACATTTTTGTACTCTTTAGTTTTAATATTCTTTTGAAAGAGTAGTTTGTATGTTGGGATTTGATTTAGGGCTCGAAGTTCATTTTGTATAACTGGTGGTACAGCACCTGTAGTACAACATACAGTGAAATGCACTGAGTGTATTTGAACATTGCTTCTTAGACTCAGTTTTCCTTTACATCATTACTGTGTGGTTGAGAGATGCTAGAAGAGCTGAGGTATGGTAGTGGGTGCCATATACAGGGAACAAGAACAGCAGTTGTAGAAACCTTCGAATGCCCGACATTTCCCTAAAAGATATGTATTAGCTGTATAGAAAGTGAAGCTATTTGTAGTAAGAACTTGATGTGTTCTGATGGGCTGACTAGCTCAAGGGGAGTGAGAATTGGAGATAGTCTCCTATTGAATTCTCTTCACTTGGCTGGCCTTTTCTGAGGCACAGTGGAACTCTTAAAGTATGACCTGACCAGAAATACACAATGCAATGTTTGAATCACTAATAGCATGTGAGCTAATATTTTTGTTGTTATGTACTGTTTCATTTCACTTCCTGTGTGAACTATTTGTTAATTCTCTTATAGATAGCAATGTAGTGAGTATCATCTATTGAGTCACCATTTGTGCTCATATCAAAACACTATGGTAAATATTGTCCTGCTATTCTTTCCGACAACCCCAAAGAATAGCTATTACTTTCCTCTTCTCTCTACTTGGGAGAGTTCTAAGGGTAAATGAGATTAACTTCTACAGGGCCCCCTCTCTAGTCACCACAGAGTTCACTTGAATCAGTGGGATAACTTTTAAAAAAGGTGTTCGGTAAGTCTAACATGAGCATCATTATGGATAATGAAAGGAACCTTTCACTTTTATTCTGTAAGCAAAGCTGACGGTTTTAACCAGTGTGCTGTTCTGTACAACAAGGAAATTTATCATCCAATATACCCATTGTCTCTTACAGAAATGATCAATACCTATTCCTTTCTACTGTTCTAAACTCCAGAGTAACATTGAACCCCAACTTAAAGAGTAGATAAACCAATTATATAGTATCATTTCTTACCATAAATGGAGAACTCTGCAAAGTATAACTAATTAGAAGTCCCCTGCCTGATTAGTTTCCAGAATACTGGGTGTCAGTAGAGATTAAAAAGCCCTCCTCTCCCAAGTTCTCCTATAAGGAAGACTGGTTGTTTCCTTAGCTTCAAAAGAACACTTGCCTAAGTATTTCAAAATGTCCGGCTGGCTGCCCCAGCCAGTCTCTTTGGAAATCTCTTTGTCTTCCTCATGGCACATCCCTCTGGCATGCATGACCAGCTGCAAGCTAAACCCTGTGGAATAAGGACGCTTTCATCCCTTTGTTTGGTGTGCTTCATTTTCAGAGTTTGGATGATCCTCTTGGTCTGCTGCAGCAGCAGGCATTGTTAATCTCTGTAGGAGGCCTGGATGAACAAGAGTAGTCAGCATAGAGAGACAGCCTCTCAGAACTGTCCCTTTGTGCCATGATGCTGTGTTAGATCACTTTCCCCTGCTGGATCAATGGCCAGAGAAAAGGGGAGCAAACAGTACCCCAAATACTCCAATTAAAAGTGCTTGACATCACTGATATCCATCCTGTTGTTTTCTCAGCTTCCAAACCTCTACTTAATTTCTGGTAGAAAGGAAGAGTGTAAACATGCTTATTTTGTTATGATTCTTATTTATTTCTAAAAGCATCAACATTTTATAACATGGAACAATAGTTTCTTTTTGGGAGAGTATAGTTGAATCCTTTATCATTCTCTTGACTTTCTCCCTAATATTACCAAAGCCGCTATCAGGACAGTAGTATAAATACACTACTAGCATCTAGGTTTCATTCTGTTTGTAATGGAATCCTGTACACTTTTGTTTCTTTAACTGTCTAGTGGGCCAAGTTCTTCTGCTTACATTGCTTTTGTTCTTGATTATAGAGAAATCTCTGATCCTGCTCTGTAGGTGTTGACACTGTAAGTAGGAGAGTAATTTAGTCTTTTTATTTTTGTGCTTTCTACTTAAACTTAGGGACTCTCACATATGAGAAGCAATGCCCTATCAATGAGCTACCCGCAACCTAACATAGAAGCTTGTGAGTTTCATATTGCAATTTTAAAAATAATGTCTCCCAACTCTAAAGTTCTGTGTGCAAAATATAAAGCAGGATTTCCAGTACTAATAATTTTTGTGTGTATATGATGATTGATGGTTTGCACTGTTTACACTTATATATTCCTAAACATGTATCTGTGAGGCAGAGACAACTGCTTTGCCTCTTTCAGATATCTAATTCAAGGAGATAGAGTGACTTATTCTACATCAAATAAGTTTTAATTGACTGAACCTGAAATTTAAATTTAGATTTTCCACCTCATATAATGTATAGATTTCCCTGGGAGGTACAATGTTTCTCCCTTGAAATGTAATTTCATTAATTAATATTTAATATGTGTATGAATATATGGTTTCTTATTCATTATTGGATTTGATGTAGAATTTGTGATTTTAGTTTTTAATTGATGAAGTCTTCTAGAATTCCTAATTTAAAATAACAAGAAATGTGTTACCTTTATTTGTAGAACTTTTGATGTGACTATAGAAAAGCCATTTTCTTATATGTAAACATATTATTTCATAAATCACTTTTCCAATAATAGTATTTATAATTGGGGAGGGATAAGAATACAAGAAAATCCATTTGAGTCAATCATTATCCTTGGACAGTAGTATACTTTGAAAGCAAACTAGGTAACTGAAAGATTGCTTGGAGTGTGGGTAGGATTGTTCTGTACTATCTGGAGAATGATCTCTGATAATCATACTTTAGATTTTTATATGTGTATTAAGTATATTGTAAGCCAGAGTAAAAAGATAAGTAGAAAATGATAGATAGCAAAACTTCAGATTAGGCACTTAAACCCCCAGCAGAGATGTACTGGAAGCCAAGGCAGCTAAGGAATGTTACTGATAAAATTCTTGGCAGAGGAGTGTCCTCTTGTGTGAAGCTTCCAACTAAAATAACAAAGAGCTACAGGTAAGAGATAATATCATCAAGTCTATTGCTCAGTTTCCAGCAGAAACCACCTAGTTAAGTTGAGGTAGTCAGCTGACTTCCCTTCATTTTGTGTGTGAGCACCCTGTAGCTAGACTGGCAGCTTCTGCTTCTCACATGATGGAGTGAACAGTAGTGGCATCTATTTGAAGTGGCTTACCTTCTCACTGTTTTCAAGGACACAGTGTTTTAACTTAGGCTTTTTTCTTGTCCTCCAGTCACAGGGCAGTTGTCCAGTGCCCAGACAAGAGGCCTTGGAGGGCACTTTGAGAAAAACGTGCTTGGGTCTGAAGGTGGTGGTATGGGGGATAATCCTGTTTCCATTTCTAAAATCTGCTTCTTAGTGAGTTCAAGCAAGGCAGTGGCAGTTTATCAGAGTAACTGTACATTGCAAAGAGATCTTGATTGATCCTTCTTTTAACTTGCTTGTCAAGTTAGTACTGACTTTAAATAGATCCAAACTGGAAATCTCCATGCCCCATTATAGTACTATTTGAGTAGGAAAAATAATTGAAAACTGTAGAAGACTCACCTTATCCTGTGTCTCATTTTTTTCAGGATCTATGAGAAGAAGAAGTTTTTTTTTTTTTTTTTTAATCAAAAAACTCTAAGCCTCAGATTGCATGTGAGATCTAAGTAAAAGAGCTCTCTATGTATTGTCTGGTTGAGAGTTATCAGTAACATCCAGGCTGTTGGGAGTTTGTATTAGTTGTGGAGTGCTCATACAGCACCTGCTCCCACAGCCTAGACCTCTGCAGTGTGTTTCTCACTGCTGAACATTAAGCTTTACACAGTCTTCTCCACATTATAAACAGAGAACAGATAATGGGGCAGCCCATAAGGAATGTATGGGTAATAGACAAAAAGACTTAGCGCCTAGCATAGCTGTGTTTGTGTTGAATACTGATTGTAATACAAGTAGTAGACGTGCTCAATTCCCACATGCTTCTGCTATTGCATTGCTAGAGGTTTCATTAATTCATACGTTTTTGGTAATTCTTGTTTTTGACTGAGTGGAGATTTGAGTTCTTTCTCACGTTACAGGTGCATACACTTTGATGTAATTTCACATCTTGTTTAGTTTCCATTGGCAAAGTGCTTATGCTTCAGGAACAGAGACGTCAGTAGCATTGCTGATAGTTTCTTTGTTGGTGTGAATATTATAGTGACAGTGTCATAGAATGAATGGAATGTTAAAATCAGGACCTCTGATAGTTTCCTCTTTGATTTGAGGGTTATTGTGGTTGCTTCAGTGATGATAGTGTAGCAGTGAACACACTTTATCAACTACTTACTGTTTCTCATGTAAGTATCAAATATTTAGAGAAAGACTTATATCTTTACAAATATACCAGTTAGCACAACAGAATGTAATATAGTCATAATATTCTATTAATACCTGTTTAATGTTCTTGAATAGTGTAATTTTCATTACTGGTGAGTCTTTGTGCCTATCAAAGCAGTTTAAGTCTGGGTGGTCTTCAAGTTGTTGTCCATCCTTAGCTGTCATAATGCTGCTGAAAAAGAGAATGCCATCTTTCCATGTCATTGTTTGTCATAGCATTGGGATTGTCTGAGTGATTTATACTGCATGAATTTTATTGCTGTTTCTTCTCTCATCTTTCTGTGCTTTCATTTCAATCACATGTCTTTAGCATTTTGCTCTCAAGATGTGTCTCTGTATTTTTTTGTGATAATTCATTGGCAGGTATTATCTTTTTAGCTTACACACTTATTACTTAGTTTGACCATTTAAGTTTTGGACATTTGGTTCTTTAGCCATTCCATCGAGTAAATATGAAGACAACTAGAGAGCTTTTAGAGCTTATTTTCCCACGTGGTGGCCTTTTTAACATAGGATCATGCTATATACAGCTCCCTTCCTGGTCTTATCTATTCAGTCTACCTTTTTGTTAAGTGTGATTTGTTTTTTTTTATGGAAGTAAGACTGAAAACACTATTGTTCATATGAAATTCTTTGCCCAACGTGATAATGTAGAACTTCTTTAGTATTTCAAATATAATATAAAATATTATAGTTCTAAGTGTATTATCTTATGGTAAAATTTTAGTTTCTATAGCTAATACTATTTTAATTATATTACTGTCTTTCATTTTGATTTCTTTTATTTGAAAAGAAGAAAAAATAAGTTGTTATTTGGTGGTGAAAATCTAGGGTTAGTAGAAATCTTACCGAGTTTTAAAAAAGATTTACTTATGTTCATGAGTGTTCTGTGTGCATATATGTATGCACTGCACACATGCCTAGTGTCATCTGGGGACACAAGATAGTTCTAGATCTCTTGGAACTGGAGTCACTAATGGTTGTAAACATTTATGTGTGTGCTAGGCACTGATGAACCATCTCTCCAGCTCCCCTAAAGATTTAAAAAAATTCTGGCTGATTTTTAGTTCAATAAAATGTATAATTTGAAAAAAAAAAACCTACATAGTATGGAACCATAGGAGATCAAGATGAAGAAATATAAAGGTGTTTGCCATGAAGTGTCTTATGTATGCCACAGTAAGATGTCAGAAATGGGTGGAATCCACTGATGGATTTTAAGTAAGGAAATGTATGTTTAGTTCTTTTGAAACAGTTATTTCATTGTTAATTGTGGAAGAATGGATATAAAGAAGTGAGACTAGAATCTATGAGTAGGAAGATAGAAATTACCAGGATAAAACAGGATGGGGGCTTGAAGTGAAATAGTGTCTCTGTGGACATTGAAGAGCTTGCTAGGAGGTACGGTTGATGAGATTGGGCACCTTCTGAGTAGAAGAGTGGGAGTGAGAGGCTGTTAAAAATGGGGAGTTTAAGATGACTTATTGAGATGTTGCTTAAGTTACCAACGTGGTGTCATTTGGAGAGAACAAGAGCATTTTAAAAGAAGTTATAGCCAGTGATAGGCCATGGAGTAGGTGTGTGCATATGTGGGTTAAAATAATGTGTACAACAAATTGACTTTGTTGGGAGAAGACATCATTTGACCCTGGGACAATGTGACTAAAACTTACAGTGTCCGCCGTGCTGAAGCAGGCTGAGCAAAGTTTCCTAGAAGAGTATTGATTAGGATTCTTTTTCAAAAAGAGAGGTTCAGAATCAGTTATCTAAGATTATTCTTGCCCAGATTTTTTCTTTTCTTTTCTTTTTTTCTTTTCTTTTCTTATTTTTTATATTTTATTTACATTTTAGATGCCATCCCCTTTCTCCATTTCCCCTCCCTAGAGAAAACCCCTATCCCATGCCCCCTTTTCCTTTTTGCTTTTATACAATTTTTTTTTTAATGTCGGTCAAAGGCTTTATAAGTTTGGTAATGCTCAATCAGAAGTGTAACCCAATGCCAAACCTAGATATATAAACTGTCTTTGACTGGTGGAGACACGTGAACATCTGCCTCCATGCCCCGCCTCTTTCTCTCTCTTTCTCTCATCATCTTGCTTCTCCTCTCCATCTTCTCCTCTCCTTACTCCATCTCTTCCTCTCGGTGCTCCTTCCCCCTTAGCTCCTCCTACATATCACCCTTCCTGTTAAAATAACACTTTTTTCTCAAAATACAATTAGAGCATAATTATTCCTATTTGTACCAGTGAGGTACAAGATAATCCAAATACCCAGTCCATCATTTTGTCGACTAACCAGAACGTCTGTCGTCTCTCCTAACTAAAACACTTAGTTTTGAACCTGGTTGTTTTTCTTGGCTTTAGAATGAATGTCAGCTGAAAACCATCCACTCAGATCTTTTCTCTCAAAGTAAATAGCCAGGATTGGCTATGAGACTATAGGTCTTCAACCCCATCAGAAATCCAGAATGACTGAGTTAACTGAAATTATGGGAAGCACAAAGCATAGCTTCTAAAACTTAGCCAGTTTGTAGAGACCGCTGAACACCTGGACAGCCCCTATACTACCAAACGTTGGAGCATCAAATCTTCAGCCTTCTGGCCCAGAATCATCTGACAGACCTTAGTGCTGCAGAGTTATTAAGGGCTGATTACTCTGTCTAGGCAGATATAATCAGTCGACTATTCTGCAAGTGTGTACTTTTCTGGACAGTAATTTGTCTGTAGATGGAAAGAGGCAATTCTTGCCTTGTGGCTCTCTCTGCACTACTGGAGTAACTCCAAGGATGCTCAATTTCTTCTTAGAATCCAAGACAGAAAGCTGTCAGGAGCAGACAGGTCTCTAATCAAAATGAACATTAATATAGAAATGTTTGTAACATCAATTCTGTGAACTTCTGACGTTTTGAAAACCACCTATCCCTGTGAGACAATCTGGACTGTTGTCTGTTAACTCCTCTCAGCTATTTCTAAATAAAATATAGAAAACACCCTAACAATAAACTCAAAGCCCTGAATTTGCTATAGTCCCTTAACTCACAGTCTAATCATCTCAAATCAGATAAAAAAATTAAAGAAGGACTGGGTCTAAGCCTTGTATTCCTAAATGTGTTATACAGGCGCAATCCCTATGACAATAACAATATTCATCTCACTTTTATATCAATAAGGAGCTCGTACCAATGAAAACCTTAAATTTGAAATTGGAGTAAATTTTGTACAATTTAAGAAATTATAACTTCATCTTGATACTAATTATACAGATTTCTACCAATAGGTTATGGCTATGCAATAAATTCTAGCTAATCCTCCCTGTTCCAACACAACCTCTACTTTTCCTTAGAAAGACAGCCCAATATTAACCACCTTAGTCCCCAAGCCCAGGGAATAGGGCCGCTGACTCTCCATTAATTTCTTCAAGCTGATTACGGGCGTTGAGATATTAGAAGAGGGGTTGGGGGAAGAGTAAATTGATAAGCCTCTGACGCTGTGTCTTCACTGCATCCAGGTGGAATTCCAGAACATCGTAGGTTTGAGCAGGTCTGCTCAGTTTGCTTGATGAGTAGATACACTGGGGCTGTGTATTCTGCAATATACAATTCTCAGAGCAAGTTTTAATATCAAGAAGAAAAAAAAATTTTTTTTCCATAGAGGACTGACATTTTTTAAAAGATGTTGGTTCTAACAACTTTTCTTTTTCTCCCCCCCCCTTTTTTTAATTGGTTATAATATTTACATTTCAAATTCTATCCCCTTATCCCATTCCCCCCCTCCCACCCAGGAACCCATTATTCCATTCCCCCCTCCTTGTGCTTCTATGAGGGTATCATTTTCCAGTTTCTATGATGCTGATTCCATTAAAATAAACTGCCTCCTAGATTTCTAAATCCTTCCATTTGTGTTATTAAATCTCGTATTTTTCTTTCTTCTTTCTTTTTTATCTTTTTTCCCTTTTGTCATCTCTCTCTTTTTTTTAAAATTGGGTATTATATTTACCTTTCAGATTTTATCCCCTTACTCCACTTCCTCCCACCACCCAGAAACCTCCTATCCCATCCCCCCTCATCATGCTTCTATGAGGCAGTGCCTGCACCTACCTCCCCCCACTCCTCCCTCCCCACCCTCACCGCCCCCCCCCCTCGCACTCTGTGTTCATTTTTTTATGGGACCAAGAAATTCCTCTCCCACCTATGCCTGATATATATCTTCCCCTATATATACCGCTGGAGCCTTGGTTCCCTCCCTATGTGCTCCTACTTGCCCAGATTTTTTAACTGAAGCTTTTGCCATTCTGTTTTCT
>JANHMN010000011.1:27427375-27447375 GCA_030674055.1 Rhabdomys pumilio
TCTCTCTCTCTCTCTCTCTCTCTCTCTCTCTCTCTCTCTCTCTCTCTCTCTCTCACACACACACACACACACACACACAGGACCTGATGTAGACCCATACTGGCGCTGTGAATCCTGCTTTAGTCTCTGGGAGTTCATATGAGCTTTGATCATGTCAACTTAGAGAGGGCCTTGTTTTCTTGGTGTCCCCTCTGACTCTTATGCTCTTTCTGTCTTGTCTTCCATGCAATTGCCTATGCCCTGAGGGGAGGATTTGGTAGAGACATGTCATTTATGGCACAGTGTTCCACGGTCTCTCACTCTGTGCATAATTGGTTTGAAATCCATCACCAAAATGTCACAAGATACAATCCCACTTGCTGACAATAGAGGGTTATTTTAAGCACTTGTTTCTTTAGGTTGTATTTATGATCTCCATTTTGCAACCATACAATTTCTTTTAATGTAACCTTTGAAAGACTTGCTTACCTTTGCGTCTAACCCTCAAAACTGTTAATAAAATTGTCAGAAAAGAAAGCTAAACACCTACCTCCATTTTTAAGTTCTAGCAGGATAACCTCTAATACTCTTAAAGACTAATGTTACTAATGTCATTTCAAATTGATATATTTTTGCTTGTTATTTATTGGGACTGTGTGTCCAATTGTGTTAGACCTCTTTTCTATTCAATAGTTTTGAGTAGTTGGCTGTCTATTTTTGTATAATCTATGTTTAGTTAATATCTGCTATTGTTTAGAATTTAGAAGTCGAAACCAACATTTACATACTCAGGATTTTCATTGAACGTATGGTAGAGCACAGGTAGGCCATCAGACATTGCAATGTTTGACAGGAATTGCTATCAAAGCCTTCAGGTCTGTACACTTCACAGCTAGCGGGCTTTTGTAACCAGACATTTCTACACATGTGGCCCCAAAATCATAAATTACCTGTAGCATTATGAAATTATTGAAATTTGTTTGGTAACTTGATTGTGTGTTTTAACTTTGTTGATAGTAAGATTATGTTGTAATATCTAAATGTTCAACATTCCTACATGGTGATGCTTAAGAAAATATGCCACTTTTAGGGTTAGCCAGAGGAAGAAATGTTAAGGAGATTATGGGAAAAGAGACACCTTGTCTAAAAGCATAAAGCTTTTTACAAAGTCATAGAAGAATGGGTTCTCAGATGATTGGTTAAGGCCAGTGTAAGCCTCATGACAGTTCACTATGACTGGTGAACATATGTGCTTTAGACCTGTGAAAGATAAAGTTGTAGGGGTATGCTAGGACATGCATGGATTAGTGTAAATCCTTTGTAAGATTGAAACCTTTCATAAATATTCTTTGTACATCATATAAAAAATCACTGTTTTAAGACAAATGTTAAAGAAATGCTCATTTTAAATGTAAATAAAAATTCAAAAATAGTCACATCTTTATAAACAAGGACAAATTATTAGTTTCTTTTCCCATTTCTGTGAAGAACGACAGATGGATGACCTTTCGAAGTAGTCCTTACATAAACTTTGTGAGAATTGCAATTGTGAATTTGATTCATTTTGTGAAGCTTATGGTTGCTTTGAAATGTACACAGTAATAATCACCTCAACATTTGTTTTAATTCTGCCAAGATTATTTATCTTACCTGAAATGACAGACACCTCTGTTGGGATATTATTATGAGTAGCATTATAATTTATCAATATAAATTATATGAACCCAAGATTCTGACTTTAGTGAAAGTTTTAACCCCTTATAAATAGGCAAACATTACAATCTCAAAACTGGATGCTGCAAAGGCTTTTGTAGGACCCTTTCCATTTAGGATAAACCATCTCAAGATGCAGAGGTAATAATTGGATGTCTCTCTGTGTATATATATATATATATATAGTATATATAGTATATATATATATATACACACACACACATATATACATACATATATATACACATATATACACACATATATGTATATATGTATATATATGTATATATATGTGAATATTCATGAACATATATCCACATTTTTGTGTCTGTTACTCCAAGAGAAACCAGAATTATCATTTTATATAGAAGTGTTAACTCTGTGATTACTAGTTAGGTTTGTTGCCACATCAAGATGATAATATCTGTAGGATCAAGGAATTGTCACAATTTTAACTCACAGTGCAAAGAACAAATCTTAACATAAAATTCCACCATGTATAAAGTTAGTTTACTAGAACAAAACTTATTCTGCATTTAAATTATGAGACTGATCTTTGTGTAGAGTAAATTTTGACAACATTGGGACAAAGCTTCAGATTATTTGTTTCTATATATTTCCTTCAAATTTATGGAGATTTTGACCACAACCAAACTCAAATTTTAATAATTATAAAAATATCATGCCCTGTGCTTTTTTTAGAATATTTTAAAAGTTAGTTTTGCAACATGAATAGAGAAAGAAATTTCAGTAGAACCAGAGAGTAGCTTCTCTGTATACTGGTCCGTCATGTAAGCCTTTCAAAGACCCATAGCAGAGGCAGATTATCCAGTGTTAGAAAGCAGAACATCCTTCACATGCCATTTGTGGTTTAAGAAGTATTTCAGAATTATATAAATGTAGCCCTAGGAAAATAAACTGAAATGTTGATATAGCAGAAAGAACTTTGGTTATGTACATGTAAACTTTATTTTTCTTAATTCTACCTTCAGATTTCTTTAGGCTTTTTATTTTATTTTATTTTATTTTATTCATATGCTTCAAGATTTGAGAAGAAAAAGATGTTTAGGAAGATGATGGGGAGAGGAGGCTACTAGAGGGTGGAAGAGTGCTGGAAGTGCCTGAGGATAAAGGAGGAGAAGGAAAGAGAAACAGCAAAACAAACTCAATTCAAAAATACCCTGGGGAAAACTAATGCTTTGTCTGGATAAAAAGCAAAGAAAGTTGCAGTATTAGGATGCTCACAGTGTGCTTGGCTATTACCAGGTAGAGATTTATGTAAGCATTTTCAGTCTATACTGGCACGTACATATTTGAATTTTCTGTAATATAGTGAATATTTGAGAAGAAAACATTCAGAAATTATGCCTTCTGTGTTACACCACTTTGCTTGTTCAAATTGGTTCTGCAAAGATCCTTTTCAGATAGAAGCCACGGAGCTCCTTGCTGTAGGACCAGACTGAGTATCTCAGCTCTGTTACCCAGGAGATACATTGATTTGACCATGGGTGATACTGTCCTAATAATGTTTCACAGTGAAGCATTTGGAATGAGCATTGTTTTTACTCACATAGGAAGGGGGTTGTTCATTGTGTAACCAAATTGTCTTGATTGCCAATGCAGTTTGCTTTGTAGTAAAGACCTGTATTGTATTACCTGTCCTGACACTTGTGGGTTCTGTCCTTTATAACAGTGTCTCACTAATTGGTGCCTGTGGTCTTGTCAACTCTGGATACTTGACATTTGTAGTTTTATAGAAGAAAAGACAACAAAGTAATTTTTTCATTCTGTCAGTATTTAAGTAAAAATTGTATTTTCACAAGCTTTCAGTGTTGAAATTCACACATAAAAGATTTATCTTAAGTAACAGTGAGCTAACAGCACATAATATGCATGTCTTGGTTAATATGCTTGTATATAACTTACAGATTATATATGTTGCTAAACTTGTCATTGTTCATTGTTACTTTTTTGTTACATACTTATTCACAGAATCCGTCAAGAGGAAAATTATATTCATTTAAATATAAGAATATTGGTGAAATTTTTAAATACCAAAGTATTATCAATATAAACAGTGCACACGATTGTGGAGCCATAGTGCACATTTAGTACCGTCCCGGAGGAAGTGAGTTAAGGTGTGAGGATTTTATGCACTGTTTGGGAAGTGCAAACAGGAAGCCCAGTGACGAATACCAGAAATCCTATCCCACTTTGTTCTTACTGTGTTGTTTTTCCTCAAACCTTGTCAAATAATCAAAGGAAGCTATTGAAGCTCTTCTGGTCATTTTTTAATGCTTTCTAGTATGAAATATATGACTTTTCGTGCCAAAGGTGAAAGATCAAATCTACAAAGGCTTTCTTCAGAGTTTCTCTTTAGAGCAAAGTAATGCTTTAGGATTGCTTTGAGACTAGGAACCAGGCTCAGTGTTACCACAGATAAGCTTAGAAAGAAAGCAAAAGAAACGCCCGAGACAGTTTCTTTATCATACCTTCTTAGGTATCACCTGATGTATCTGTGCATTACAGTTACATTTAAGTTGGAGATGCTAGGTTTGCTCTTGGCATTTGTGCTGTGAATGTCTGAGTCAGCAGTGCTTGATGACTTTCGTTACACTTGTTACTAAAACCCCAAATCAACAGTAGATATTTGTGTTGAGCTGTGATGTTGGCAGGGAAGTTTAATAACATTATAGAAATTTATCCATGATAATAACAAGGGGACGAAGGCTTATATACTACTTAAAACAACTTTATTGAAATGACATTTGCAAGTATGAATGAAAGATGAAACAATGTTTTTATATAAAACTTACAATTATTATCAATTCATTTCTTTTAATTTCAGTGTGTGTATGTATGTGTGGGTGTGTGTATGTGTGAAGAAGCCTTAGCTTTTAGTATGATCATCATAATTTAGTTGAAAATAGCACATTTTGTTTAGAATATGAAATGTTTGTGCAAAGGGTTTATTGATTTGTTTTCAATTTTGATATATTTATTCATTTGGGGTAAGGAACTGACATTATACAATTAATCACATTTTAAAATATATTTTTGGTGTAAAAATGAAGAATTATTTTTGTTATCATGACTTTATAGCTCCGAGTCTTACCAAAGGGCAGACTGAAAACCTTCAGGATTTTAGCTTTGATTGTGGCATAGTTATTCTCTTACTGTCTGCCACATATTGAAGGCAGATCTCTGATGATTCAGTTTTCCACAGCTCTAGTCAAGGTTTAGACGATTGGAAATGTATAGCAGAGCCTCTTTAATTTACAACTGATTTAAAATATCTTTAATTATAAATCATGATGTTCTGACTAAATGACAATGCACTGAGGAAAGTGTTGGACTGGCCTGGGGACCACTATGGCCTTTAATGTTGGCAGTCCATGTGTTTGTTAACTTTCAAATGGTGCAGTAGACACTACAAGTTTGAATCACAGAAACTCTGAAAGAAAGAGAGCAAAGCAAATGGTTTCATTCTGAGTTAGAATTTAGGAAAGGATTATAAAAATTGTATAGAAACCCCCTATTCTTGTTTTCCCCTTATGTCTGGAAAGTGAAGTTGAATATTGCATTCAATATTGTTCTCTTAGACTTTCTTTTCTTATGAGACACATTTTTTTTTGAGAATCTTAAAGAATCTTGAATTGAATTATGTTTTAGTTACTTGCCACTTGAATTTCTTTGAAGAAAATATAAGATCAGTCCACAAAGCAACAGTAACAATTGATAAATTTCTGTGCAAAAATTAGCTTTAAATTTTTAAATTTATGTAACTCTACTTATTATTTATTTAATTGAAATGTGAAGCATTATGTAGTTTTACCGATCATGAACATGATATGTATCTAGTGTAGAAAATTCAGCCCATGATTAAAAATATAGAACTAGAATATATAAAGTTACCCATCTTCCCCAATGTTTTATGTATATGATACAAAGTGTGTATTTATGTGTGTGCATTACACACACACATAGATAAGACCATGTGATACTTGTAGTTATTGGGGTGAGGTGGAAATTAGTAAGAATGTTGACCAAGTAACTTAATGCAAGACATCTAAAAATTCTTACATGAAATTGCATATTGGGTTCCACAAAGCCTTTAGTGGTCTTGTTTTTGGCTTGAGAGGACTTCACCCAAATATTTATCTGTGAGAGAAAGCCATGGGTAAAATATGTTAACATATTTTACCTTTGAGAAATGTTAATGTTCTGTTTTTACTGACTTTTTCTCTGCCCATAGCAGATTGTATCAAGTTAGTGTCATAAGCATTTGGGACATTCAGGTCTAAGTTTAAGAAACTTCAAGTTTTTAGACTCTGTGGAACAGATAATCCAAAAGAAGTTATAATGATTCTTGTATTTTTCTTAAATGTGACCAGTTATTCAGATTCAATCATGGACTGGTCTAGAAATCAATCCAATATTGGAAATAACAGTCTTCATTTGGAAGACTGGTTCTGGACATTTTCAGAGACATATTTGGAAGTTAGCTGCAGTTCTGTATGATGATATGTTAGCAAGAGATAAAGTTGGGACAGAATCTGGATTTCAAACAAGTGTTAGTACATGTGTTAAGGCTCTTTTAATTGTCAAGTTAAAGTTACTTTTGTTTCTTCGACAGTATTTAACGTAAGTTTCATTGATTGTACACTTTCTAATTGTGTTAGTGTGTTGAAACCTGGCATGTCTGTTGTGGAGATCTATCAACCAGCTTTTGTTTTATTGCCCCTGAGTATTACAGAACATTGGTATTCTGAAAAAAGCTTGCAAGTACTGGAAGTAGTGAGTCAGGCTTTAAGCAGAAGCTAGAGGGTAGTGGGCTTGATTATTGCTGGTATAACAGCTTTAATTACATTAATTGCTAGCACCCCTGCCTCTGCAATTGCTTTGACACAAGAAGTTAAGACAGGTACTTTTGTTAATCATTTAGCAAAAAATGTTACTAATGTGTTGAGTATACAAGAGCATTTAGATAGGCATTTGGAACAATGGATTTATGTTCTTTATCCTATTCAAATTATTGGAAGGAGGTTCAGAGTTTTAAGAGTAAGGAGCCATCTTGAGTGTCATGTCAAATACCATTGGATTTGTGTTACTTATAAAATTTACAATGATAGTCATTACAATTAGGAAACAGTTTAAAGATACTTGCAGGGTATTTGGCATAATTCTAACACCTCTCTGGATATTTTAACTTTGCATAGTGAGCTGATTTTGATAAAATGATAGTTTCTGAAATAATTAAGGCTAAGTAATTAACATGCTTATACATCTCATACTTTTTATTTGTGTGTATGTATATGTTGGGATGACATTTGGAACCTGATTTTAGACATTTTTAAGCATACGATATATTACGTTGACATTAGTTTCTATGCTGTAAGACAGATCTGACCATGGCTTGTTCTTGTTCAACCAGAAATTCACTGTTTAACTCACAGGTGTACATTTCCAGTCCCATGTCAGCTTTGGCTCTTACAATCACCTTTCAAAACGGACTTTGAAAAGCTGTGCCTGTCATATAGCATCTCGTTAAATTTAGGAAATAAGCAACTTTTAATATTTCATTAATAAAAGTTATAATGGGATGCCAACTGTGATGTGAGATAAAATTATAAAAGCTTTCATAGCCAATATTAAATATTTCACTTCTGAGCCTCATAGTGTAAACCTGCTCTTTAGAGTGGCCTGGCTCAGTCTCTCCTTTTTCTATAAGCACCACTGGTTCCTTGTGCTCACTGATATTTTATTTTGGGTGAAATATCAACTATGACCAGGCTTGATATTAAGATGTTAATGTTTACTTCTTTTGTCTAATAGTCTGAACTCATTATCTTAGTGTATTTTTTAAATTTCACAGTGAATCTAGTTTTAAGCTTTCAGATATTTGGAAACATTTTCTAGTTTTTCACCCAAAACCGTAATTTGTCAACTTGTAGCCCTCTCTGTTTCTCTGCCATTTTTTGTGTGTTATAATCCTAGTCTTGCACTAGACAGTCCCTTATTTTCCTTTCTTAAAAAAGTATATAATATTTCTGGGTCATTCTGTATCACCATATTGATCATGTCATCTGCAGCTGCAGATTTGAGTGAAACTCATCTCCTTCATCTAGATAACTGCTGTTCTGAGTGTGCCGTTCAAGATTGATCTGCCTTTTCAGTTCCTTATCACACAGTTGACGTATACTGACCTCTGGAGATGTTGTCTTTTTCCGTCCCAGGATAAAGTAACAGGTGACTGAGATACTATCTGGTAATTGTGTCAGAAGAGTGGCTAGTGGTGTCTAGTAAGGAAGAGAGAAACGTTTTAAATTAAAAGGTTGGAAGATTGTTAAATTATATATAAACCATACATTTGTTAAAAGATGCTGAATATATAGTAAAATGTTTTAAGCATTTTGATACTGTCTTTCATATCATAGACATATTATTCAAGTGTTGTATACTCTTTGGAACTACAGTGTAATCTAGATTAGAATTTACTAGTTGTTTGAGTGTCTCATATATGTTCTGATCATATTCATATCCTACCCCAGCCTGTTCCCAGATCCACCCTGCTTCGCTATCAACCCAACTTTATGTCCTTTTTTCAGTTTTAAAATCCTATCAAGACCAATTTGTACTTCTTGAATCTTCTTGATTGTGTGGGATTACACTGGAATGTGACAGACTTGTGGGGACTATACTCTTAGAGAAAACGCCCCCTTCTTTCCCAGTAGCTATTTCAATAGCTTCTTGAACAAGAGTGGGCTTTCTGAGTGCAAATCCTATCTCTAATCTGGGATTTGGTTTGGCTTGCATTTGCACATGTTTTATGCAACTAAATTTTTAATATTTTTTTTGAATTCAACACAATGATACAGCTTACTAAAATAGCTTAAAAAAGTGTATATTCTTTACATATATATGTGAAACATACATATGTAACATGAATGTGTGTATGTGTCTATGTGTATACACACACACATACACACATATATATTTTAAATCCAAAACATACTTTTAGATTTAAATTATAATATTAATCTTAAGGAAATGTGGTTTATATTGCAAATAATATATTAAAAAAAACTTTATTGAAATATGTCTAGTCCTTTGAACTTTTATTTAACTCTTGAATATTTAGCAGCCAAATAAATACATGCAATAAGTTTTGAGAATTATTGTGTTTTTATTTATTTATATACCATTTACTCTATAAAATGTATATGGCCAAATATGTTGTCATCCCATTTTATAGTACTTTTACAGTGTTTCAAGTCATTATTTACACAAGGTAGAAATTTTGTTATTGAATGTTGTTAATTGGTTTTCAGGCACCTCCAGAATAAAGGGTATGTATCATTTGCTTTGTTCTTACCAATTGAATTGTCTATTGCAAAGTAATAAATTAAACCATGTAAGCACTTATGTAGGCTTTCCTTGGACTTCCTTGTCTCTCTTATAGTTACAATTAAACATGGGTTTGAGATTGGAAATTTAGCCCTGAAACTTTGTCCCATATAGATACACAGGGCTATGTTTGGTCATTTGTGGCTATGTAGAGAATGTTGGCATCTTTGTAAAACTTCATTTTTAAAAGTAGTTCTGTACAAATCACAATACCAAGTTTATTATTTAATTATGTTTGCCTTTTTATTATTTAATTATGTTTGCCTTTTTTTTGCTATTTATATGTAAAGATAGAATTCTTTATATTAAAAGCACACATTATATATCACAAAGTAGATATATTTATTTAAAACTAATGCTAAAACAACATTTAAATGAATAGTCACATCTAAGTATGGTCCTGTGCTTTTATTTTTGTTTTTAATTTTTTCTAATCATTATTTATTGATTATTCAGTCTGCACCCCAGGCTGATACATCACTCTATTCACCTTTTGTGTAAACCTCTTGTCTGTCTAGAGATCCATAAGGGTGCTTAAGGTCACTTTAGCCTCAACTGTTCTTGTAAACCTACTTATCAGAACACCGAAAGCCTCTTCCTTGACTTTGGAGTTAGATGTGATCCAATCATCACTTTTTACCTCTTTGGTGCTTAGAGTTTTGTTCATTGTTCTTAATCTCATATTTGTTTCTAAAAGAGATTGTTAGGTGAAATGATGGTGATATTTTTATGAAGCTGCTTCATTTCACCAAGAACTCACTAAATAGTCGTTACATCTTGCTTTATTGTTAATTATATTTTAGTGCTTTTTTTTTTTTTTTGCATTTACCTCTTTGCTTTCTTTGATCTTAGCCTTAGTTGCTTGTGTATCTCTGCAGATGGAGCTGAGCCTTAGTTTGGAGTGCTTCCTGCTACTCTTGAGGACTGTTTTTAGTGTATTTGGTGTCTATTCTTGATAACTTTATAGAGGGTATTGTTGAGAAATTTTCTTTCTGAAAATATTTAAGAACATATTTCTTCAAATTCTGTTATTACCATGGTAAGTCCAAATAGTAAAATAGTTTTGGATTGAGGACAGATAGAAATTCATAATGCTTTCCTACCATTTTTCTTTTTTTTTAATGTAAAAAAAAAATTTCACCTGAGAAAATTCACCATAGTAATCAGTTAAAATTTTTTCATTTATTTAAACTAATATAGGGAAAATTAATTAGAATTATTTTATAATTAATAATTACACAATAAATTATTAATGTAAAATAATGATAATTTATTATGTTACATTACTGACTTAAAAGTGAAACGCTTTGTTGTACAACTCATTGATGACTCTTATATTCTGTAAAGATCATCGATATTATCTTTAGAATTATTTTAATCATGTAAAACTGAAACGTTTTATTAAACCAAAACTGGGTTTTTCTCTGTACCCCTTGACCACTATTCTACTCTCTGTCTCTATGATTTTTTTTTAAGAACTCTAAATGTTATATATAAATGCTACCATAAAATATTTGTGTTTGGTTTATTTTATTTTATGTGATATGCTAAGAACTCATTATATTCTAGTTTGTGCCAGAATTTTTTTTCTTTTTAAGGCTAAATAGTATTCAATTTTATGTTTATACAATATTTTTCTGATTAATGAATAATGAGTATTATTCATTAACAGACAGATACCTGCATTGCTTCTGAAAAATGTTTGTGAATGATACCATGATCATAAATATAAAAATCTCTTTTACACGATGTTTTAATGCTTTGGTTATATAACCTGAAATAGAGTTGGATTATATGGTAAATCTTTTATTAAATTTTGAGTAGCTGTCGAGTCACTTTCTTTATGAGCTATGTCAGTTTCATTATGATGACAGGTTTACCATTTTTTCTGTTTTTCTACATCCAAGTCCAAGACTATTTTTATGTCATTTTGTTTTGGTAACAGGCATTCTAATGGGTATGAGATCACATCTTACTATAGGCCTTATTTACACTAACAAATAACTAAAGTTTTTGCACATACTTTTTTGCACAAGTGTTTATCATCCATGAAGAAATTTCTATTGAAATTTATTGTCAATTTAAACACCTAGCTATTACAGGGTATACAAAAATAAATATTTGTACGTAACATACATGTGACTAAGATACCAAGTAAAGTTTCAGTGTAATGAGTAATGTCTAAGTCAGAGTACCTATTTTTAAAAGAGTCTTAGTATCCTTTAAGAAAATCATTTGACTATATGTATGAGAATTTATATCTGTTATAATTCATTGACCTCTCTCTGACTTTATACCAGGCTGTTTTGGTTGCTTTGTCTGAATAATAACTTTTAAAATCAGAAAGGGTTCCTTTTGATGTGATTCCTTTCCAAATTATTTTGGCCATTTAGAGTCCAGAAACCCATGGAGATTAGTATAAATTATCATTTTTTTTATCAAAACGTCCTTAGGATTTGTATAGATTCTATGAAATATGAGCACTCTTTGAGAACTATTGTCATATTTACACTATTAGTGCTACTCATGCAGTATGAGTCCATGAGCTTCAGCGATCACTGATTCTTAGTACCTCCTGCGCTTCCTTTGTAAGGTTTCAGTTGTTACTGTGCAGTTCTTTTATTTTCTGGAGTAAGCTAATTCTTAAGTAGTATATTACTTCTAAAATATTAAGATAGAATTCTCTGAATATCCCTTTTAGGTTATTTATTAGAAGTATGTATATATATATATATATATTTTTTTTTTTTAATTTTTTTCCAAACATGTCTATATCTGATCACATAATCTAATTAAAAATTCTTCTTTCCTGAATTAAATTATTCTATTTTTTTCATGCCCAGTACTATTGAATAGAACTGGTGATTGTGTGCAGCCGTACTTAATTCTTGATGGAAGAGGGAAACGTTTGGCCTGTTGTCTTGGAGGCTGATCCTGGCTATGGGTCCTTTATATAACATTTTGATGCTATGGTATATTTACATCTCCAGACTGTTGATCATTTTTCTATGAAAGATGTTGAATTTCTCCAGTTTTTTCTGCCTTAATTTTAAGAGATGGTTTTCTGGGCTTTTTCAGTTTGCTTGTAGTACTCTGATCAGTTTTCATGATAATTTATCCTTGCACCCCCTCAAAACCTCCTGATTTTCTCTGGTGCCAATCATTTCTATAATGTGCTGACTTCATTTTCCTATTGGTTAAGTACTTCTAGTCCTCTTGGTGCTCACAGGGATATTTGTCTGCACTTATATTTTATGATTTTGCCATCACGATAGAACTAGACTTATGGAAGTGTCTGAAAGTACACTCTTCATTCAATTGTTATTTTGGGGGTGGCAGAATCTGAGAAGGATGCTGTTATTTCTTTAGAAGTCTGATGAAATTCTTCAATGGAGTCATCAAGAGTAGGGCCTTTCTTTTTGGGAGTTTTACTATTAACCTGTTTTTCTTACTAACTTCTATGTTTCTTAATAGATTTGTCTAGTACATGTTGATTTGTTAGTATTTTTTCCATTTCATCTAAATTATCAAACTGTTAGCATGAAGTTACATATTGTATACAGAAAATGTTCATTTCTATAGAACTGATCCTTATGCTACTTTTCCATTTTTTATTTTTTATTCTTATTTTTTGTTACTTGATGGTAGTTTTTCTTAATATATCACTGTACCATTTTTGTAAGATTGGTCAAGTTTTTTTAAAGAACCTAATTTTGGAACTGTTTATTGAAGCCTGGTGGCTCATCCATGGATATACACTGGAGATAATGATTGTTCCACCCCTAGAATTAACCAATAGCCAAGAGTCCAGCAGATAGGCCTGTTTATTAAACCCTGTCACAAACCAACAAAAACATGATTGTGAGAGGAGGGCCTGCATGGTAGAGGAGAATGGACACATGTCAGAGACCTAGAAGGAGAAGATATGTATGAAAAGGTTAAAATACAAAGTTAATAAAAATCACTTAAAGCCTCTTTTGGCTTTAAAAATAGTCTTTTTAAGAATTTAATAAAAATTCTTAAAGCCCATATTACTTTTCTTAGGTCAGTGTTGAAGATAATTTGTTCTTTCTTTAACTTCCAAGTTCTGAAAGTAGGTTGCTAATGTTGTTTTTTTAAGAATTTTTCTTTTTATGTAAATGTTATAGGCATGAAATTCCCCTTAGCATTGTTTCTTGTTTACAGGATACATTTTAATATAGGATAAAACATTTTCCACTTGCTTCAAAGTTTTTCTTAATTACCTTGTGATGTTTGTTTTGATCTATTGGTTATTTATGCGTTTACATTCAATTTTCATAGTTTTGTGAATTTCCAATTTGCCTTTGTTTTCTAACCTTATACCATTCCAGCATTGAAAGATAACTTGTTTGTTATGTATATTTTGAAAATTTATGGGAACTTCATTTTGACCTAATATATTTTATAAAGTATCATATGTTCACTTACAAATAGTGCATATTTTGTTAGGAAGTTTTATATATATATGTGTGTGTGTATATATATATATATATATACATATATATATATATATATATATATATATATATATATATATATATTAACACTGCTCGCAGTTTTACATTATTAGCAATATGGTTTTATGTTTTTCCTTATCACACAAATCCTTATTTCATTTTTAAACTGAAAGATTTATTATTTTTTAAAATTATGTATTTTTTTAATTGGAGTGGTTATGTGTTTGTGATTGGAGATGCTTGGGGAGGCCCAAAGAGTGTGTTGTATCCTGTGGAGTCAGAGTTCTAAGCTTTTCTGAACCCCCAACTGTGGGATCTGGATCCAAGCTCCAGTACTTTCTAAGAGCAGTACGTGCTCTTATTCATTGAACCATAGTATGCACAGACTTGAAAAATCTTTATTTCTACTTTCTGGAGATATCAGCAATATTCTTTGCAATTTGCTGTCTTTATAATGACTGTGTTGCATTCACACTTGATTCCTCTCCTCATATCTCTCGTATATCCATCTTCTTCTTTTTTTTTATAACCCGGATTTCACAATATAGATTTAAAGTGCCAATAAACTGATTTATTTGCAATAATCAGTGATATCACTCATTCACCTGTATTTGCTCATGGGCAAGACATTTTTTTTCTAGAAGGAGTTAAATCTGGTCCATATTACAAAAATTCAGATGGTATTATTTTGTCTTTCTTTTCATGTAAAATTACAATAAAACATAGTTTTGGGAGATTAGCATCATCAAATAGACCCAAGAAGCCATGGTACTTACCAGTGGTTAATTTAATCCATTTAAACAATTTGAATTTTCCCACATCTCTTGAAAGTGCGAAGGAGGACAATTTTGTCATGATAATATGACACTAACTTATCCTTTGATAAGGGTGTTAAGAGCAGGTCGTTAGATGGACTTAGGGTTGGATGGCATGCCCTGATTTTTGTTGACTAGTGACCTCTAAAACTTATTACATTTGTGTCCACTTAATATCAAGTCACCTAATGGAAGCACATTTTTTTTCATCAAATCATTTTGTACTAATTCAGTACAATTTTACCCATTTAATATCAATTGACACTAAGCGATTTCCTGTGCAATGTCAATTGAAAATCACTGATTTCCTGCTAATACAGCACTTAGTGTCAATTTCTTTGTGCAGGAAAAGCATTTTTTCAATTAGCTACACCATATAATTTTTTGTTTTTAGTTGTTTGCATGGATGTCTGAGAATAGTTTTTAAAACAAAGACATGAGAAAAAAATGACTTTCCTATTTGGAATTAAATAATTTAAACCCCAGGATTTTATACCTCATCTATAGGAGATCAACTATATTACTGTAAAGCTTAAAAACATATCAGACAACATGGGAACAAAATGATATTAGAGCTAAATAGGATTGTGTAGTTTGGCCACTGCATATGCCCAGCTGATGGGAGAAGATATTTTGACCACTAAAAATGCTTCAGTGCCTTAACTATGTCTGAAAATGTACAATTTTAGAATTAATTAAAAATTACTTTTGGTAGAGATGACCTTTGAAAATTCTTACATGGTCTCACTAGAAAAATTGTACAGCATTATCTTCTCTATTTAATGAAAATTGGAAAGTTTCATAGACTATTTCAAGAAATAGTACCATAGGTGGATACAGGTCTTAAGACTGATTGCTTACTAGGTTTCTTCAGCAAGGGTAATAGCTAACACATATCTCCTGACAGTCTCTGTCCTAAGAATTTATGACCTATGAATATACAACCAGACCAAATTCAAGATTAAAGATAATGTATGATATGTAGAATGTTCATTAGCACACTCAGCTGGTATAATATTGGCATACAGTGTAAAGTACTAGCTAGACACAGAAATGACATCAGTGTATAAAACGCTCCTTTCCTGGTGAGAAAGATCTGAACATGAGACACAGTAACTCTTAGTGATGAACTGATAGTAAGTGGTGTATGTCTTTCAATTAGTGTGGACTGATAATGGTGGAATTGGGATCAGCATCCAGTGGGCTCTGGAGGAAGCTTCTGGTGATATTTGAGAGAAGAGATGGCTTCTCATGTGGTTTCTGTCTCTCTCTCCTCACCTTTCTGTTTTTTTTTTTTGTTTGTTTTTTGGTTTTTTTTTGTTTTTTTTATAGAAGATGAACATTCTTAAACTGTATGGTTCTATGTAAATATTATTCCCATTTCAGAAATGTCTAAAAAGAGATTTTGCACATAATTTGAGGTAATATTTTTATATATACACCATTTGACGGATATTACACCAGTGTTTGAATATACAAAGTGAAATAAAGTACCCATTATCTTGAGAAACTAATCATGCATCTTTATCTGCCTCTACATCTATTTATACATCTATCTATAATATTGTTAATATATAGCATATTTGAACGTGTGTGATATTTGCCTATTATTCTGGGTAAAATAAAGGTATGTTGTCTACCCTGGTAATTTAGGAGAAACTTTTTTTTTAGTACTTCATTTCCACCATTTCTTCCAATCCCTGTGCCTCTTCCAACTCCTCTGTGTGCCTCCATTCCCTCTTAATTTATTGACCTGTTTTAATTATTATTGTTGTTACACACACACACACACACACACACACACACACACCATGCTCATATGACCTCTTGGGTTTGAATGATCTGTTGTGTGATGGTCCCTAGAAATAAGTGAACCTCCATTCTCCACAGCCATTAATACTGCCAATCTAGTGTTTGGCCTTATGAGATTTATGCTGTCCAGATTTGCACTTCAAGTTGTATTATTATGCAAATGCTTTTGTGTTGTCGTTTTTAAAAAAATAGTACTTCTTTTTTTATCTTTTAAAAAATCAAATCTTAATTTTTACTTTTTTATACAGGGGTTATAAACACAAAAAGGCAGGATGTAGGGAAGGGGATGACACAGGAGCATAGGTGTTCAGGGGGAGTACAGATATCTTTCAGAATAGGGTATCGACCAGGTGTAGGTTTATGGGACAGGTAGAGGCAAGCGGATTTCTGAGTTCGAGGCCAGCCTGGTCTACAGAGTGTGTTCTCCTATTTAAGGTTTCATGGGTACACCTTCCTTGTTATAGACAGAAATCACTATCTCACAGCAGATATCCTGGTCTTCTGCCTCTTAAAATCTTTCTGTCCCCTGTCCCCAACCTTGCTGTAGGGTGTTGCATTGTAGAATATCATATGGGTTGGGAGAATAACCATTTGTTCTTAGTATTTTGATCAGTTGTGGATTTCTCTAGTAGTCTCCTTGCAAAATGAAGCTTCTTTACTGACTTGTTAGAGCATCTCATTAGATATTATACTGGTTTAAGAAGGCAGCAATAGAGGTCCTCTTGTAGGATCCATGAACTTATCATACCTAGTTAGCTGGTTAAGTTTCTAGGACTAGGTATGAATTCCTTCCTGTTAAGTAGGGCAACAGTGTAGCTGGTGCTCACTCACAAGATGCAAGTTTAATTTCTTCAGTCTAGGTATATTTTTCTATGCTGGTCATTGTGCTTCAAACTCCTTGATTCATAAAAGGATTTCTAAAGTGACTCTTGAAAGATGAACAGAAGGCAAATAGGTAGATGTGAGAGGACACATTGTTAGAAGATACTGAGCTAATTAAAGTTAAGAGAGATACTGTTATCTCTTACTGATGATATATTGTAAAGCCATTTGACTCAACTTGGGATTATAGTTTATTTGCTGTTTTCTGTCATTTTCTAAATTGAAGAGTTGATGCTGATCATTACCCCCAAGTCCTTAGGGTTCTTTTTCATATTACATTTTGTTATTTTTACATAGTGTTCAGTCATATGTTGTAAATAGAATTTCTAAATTTTATGCTTGCCAGTATAATTTTTAGGTTTTGCTATATATATAGACCTCTTCATTTTTATGTGTTCAGATACATTTTTTAAAATAATGAATTACATTTGCACTTAAGGGCTTCTGCCCTGTTTGTATGATTAGAAAGACCTTCTTTAACTCAAGACTAAAAATTCTCCTATATTTACTTCTAGTTTTTTTTTTTTTCGTATTCATTGTTTACATATAACTCCTTAAACCATCTGGATTTTTATTTTGATATACAGTGTTAGATAGGCTCTAAATTTACTCTGTTCTAAATATTTAACCAGTTGTCCCAGCACCATCAATCGAAAAATCTATGTTTTCCCCACTGATTTGAAATGCATTATTTATCATATGCTAAATACTTAATTTACAAATGTTTTTTTCCTAGCTTTCGTATTTAGTTTCCAACCTTTCTCTTTTTTCTTTTCATCATTTTTTGCCAGTTTGTGTATTCTTCTGCTGGACTCTACTATTTATTTATTGTGTCTCTTGCCATATAGAAAG
Source organism: Rhabdomys pumilio (assembly GCA_030674055.1). Lineage (NCBI taxonomy): Eukaryota > Metazoa > Chordata > Mammalia > Rodentia > Muridae > Rhabdomys > Rhabdomys pumilio. The sequence goes on from JANHMN010000011.1 coordinate 27,445,314, forward strand.
TTGATAAATATAGTTTCATTTTACTACATTTTCAGTTAAAATGTTATTGGCATTCTTATTCATGTATTATTTTTAATCAATAATTTAGTCACCTCTGTTCTGCCTCCAGTTTCACTTGGCTTTTGGCAAGGACTATATATATTATGTTTGTGAATTACTTTATGAAGAATTAAGGTACTTACCAACTGATAAATGTATAAATAAATTTGTTATTTTAAGTATTACTCAGAAAAGGTCTAATAATTCTTGAAGTATTCCTCTCTCTTTCAATGTTATCTTTTATGCTGTGGTATTCATGATTCTTGCATTTTGTTCCGTGGTGTTCCTGGCCCTTCTGGATGATGGTACTTGGTAGGTGCCCAAATGGCTGTTGTCTTTGCTTCATTGAACAATTTTCTAGTGCTTCCACGCTTTACTGTTATGTCAGTCATCTCTGGGCGTGGATACTCCAAGTTATAATGAAATGATTTATTCTAATGATTTTCATATGATTTTAAAATCAAGAAAAGTGACTTTTCAGTTGTAATTTCAAAAGACATGCTTTTTCTCTTATGTCATATTTGTACATTGTATATGAATTTTCATATTATACACATAATAAAAATTCAATAGTGAATCATTTCTAAAATTTTTTATTTAGGATGGATTGTTATTAATTTAATATATAGTTCTTGACAAATTTAAGAGTTCTAGATCTTTATATGTTAGTGAGATAGTGTTTATTTACTACTTTTTAAAAAGTGTAAAATACATAAATAACTTGAACTTGTAGTAGTTCTCAAAATCAGGTTGTTTCCCATTTTTATCCTGTCTCAGTGTAGAGAAGCTGTATTGCAGTGCTCAGTGGCCTACTACACTGTGAGGTCGCTTGACAAGGCATATAGTAGGTTCAGAAAATGAATTAGAAAATTTCATTTTATATTATGCTTTGGTGTTTTCTATTTTTTGAAAATGTAATGAAGTTTAGTTTTGTCATTTAATTTGGTGTTTGGAGATGTTGATTAAAGGATACAAAATTTATAACAATCAAGGGAATCAATTACAGAAGTCTATTTTCAACAGGACAGCTATCCTTAAAAATATAGCCTTGAAAAATGGATATAGAGTGTTCCAATGTATATCAAAGATAAACATATAAGATACTGTGTTTTATTTTTTATTGTTGCTTCAGAATTCCCTAAGGAAGCAGCTCACAGTTGAAGAATGCATTCTGTCGTAGAGAAGTCATGGTAGGAGCTTGAGGCTGCTGGTCACATTGGATGTAGAAGATCGCTTGTATTCAGCTTAGATGCTTCTTTGTGTTTAGTCAATATTCTAGTTCATGAATTGGTGCCATTCGTTTTTAGGATAAGCGTCTCCATTTCAGTTAACCTCAAGTAGAGTCTTTCACAGATATACCCATAATTTTGTCTCTTCATTGATTCCATATTCCGTTGAATTGACAATAATTATTAACCAAATTACGTGAGTGTTAACTGTCAGACTTAGGAATACATACATATACACATACATACATACATACACACATACATCTATATGTATATTTCATATATTATAGTACAGTAGACATATATACACAGGAATGTTAATATTTTTGTATATGACAAATATGTACCATTTATTTGTTGAAATAGAATATTTATAGGTTTCACATTTAAAATCTATTTCTGAAAAGTTTTATAATTTTTATTGTTTTATACTACTGATCTGTTAAAAATTTCCATTTATAAGGTCAGTTTTGAAAGTTTTTAGATCAATTTCATCATTTATCTACATCAAGCATTATTATATAATTTGGCATTTTCTGAACATTTATGGTTCCTGTCTTGTTCTTTATTTTTTATATTTATACATTTTTCACATAATATTTTATGAATTTCTATGATTGACTTAATTTACCTTATTTAAAATAGTGTTTTTGGATATATTTCTAAATTTTTATGTTTAACTAGGTAAAACCGCTTTTTATCAATTAGTATTTTAAGTACATATTTCTAATACCAGTATGGAACTAGAAATTTAAAAGAACATTTATACCAGGAACTCCTGTAATAATTACTAT
>JANHMN010000011.1:27452375-27468935 GCA_030674055.1 Rhabdomys pumilio
GCTGCCCAAGACATTGTGAATAAATGATAGTTAAATGTTCAGACTGAAATAGGACATTCATGTGCCCCTTCTTAGACTCAAGGGACAATGGATACGAGGTGCAGGAAGGCTTTTCTGATTTTCTCTAACCTTGTTCAGAGAAGAGGCTTTTTACAGTGTCAGAGACTCAAAACCTGTCCAAATTACAACAGTAAGCAACTGGGAGTGGTCAGCCAAAAATGGAATGTCTTTATCAACCTTGCCCCCAAGAACCATGGGGGGATATAGAAGATGGATTGGAAAATGTGTGAGACAGTACAAATTCTAGAATACAAGGAGAGGCTCATAAAGGCCCTGCTGCAGCTGAGGAACTGTGCCATTGATGGTACTTGGGGGAGGGACAGTTAAATTTGTGTGTGTGGGGGGAGGGTATTACTGGTAGGTTGTCCATGTGTCAGTATACATAATGCCTTATGTTCGTACAGGCAATAATAACTGGAATCAGTGGGTCATGGAATAGAAAATGTAAATCAGAAACTTGGGAAGGGTATGTTTGATGAGGACTTGAAGCTGGTAGAAGTGGGTTAAGGTGGTGAAACAAGGGAGAGATACTTTCACAGTGTATTTTCATAATCCACAAAATCCTCAAAGAATTCAAAAAGGTCAATAGACAAGGGGCCACATGTGTTGTGAAGCTAAACCATTCTTGTAAACCCAGTGAAGTTTTATTTTTCCTAACTTTGAAGGCCAATGCATTTTTCTTGTCATTGTGGTAATCCTGGTGGGAATAAAACTACTAATGCCAGTCATAGAAGCATAGCACAGATAGTCACATATAGCTTATGATATCTGAGAAGAAAAACCAATGAATCCACTAATGTGTGTAGTTTCTGTACTGTGGTAATTATTATTTTGTAGTATATTTCTATTTACATAGACCTGATGCACAATAGTATCTTGGTTGTGATGCCAGCAGCTTCATACACCCCACGCTCTTTTAAAATTATTTCTTTTATGTTTCAGCTTATGACATAGTTACATAATTTCCGCTCCCTCTTCATTCCTCCAAACCCTTGCGTGAATGCCCCTCCATCCTCTCTTTCAAATTCACGGTCCCTGTAGATCCTGTCGTACGCTATCGTCGAATGCTCAGATCAGTCGAGTAAGCTGCTTAGGGAAGTCTGTATGAAGACTACGATGATCACCCAGTAGCAGGATTGCCTCCTGAAGGACTTCTGCGAACTGTGCTGGGCTCTGGTGTTAAGCAGTAAATGATTCTATGAAGCAGAGTCAATCTAAATGTATCTATAACATACATTACTGCTAGTATAATTTACTGTTATCAAAAGACCAAATCTAAGAATAATTGGAATAGAGTAGAAACGAAGGTTCCCAGCTCAAAGGACCTGAAAACATTTATCAAAAGTTTTGAAAGTTGTTTTAAACTTTTTCCAACCAACAGGCTCTATCTATTTTTTGTAACTTCACCAATACCAAATAATAGTTAATTTTAAAAAAAATTGCCACTAGCTAATTGGTATGTCTATAAGGCTAAGGGTTTTTATGGCTTTGAACATTTATGGTTTATTTTCAGTTAATAATGCTTCATCAGTTTCAACTGGACTATTTATATTTTTCTTCTTTCAAGTTTACTTAATTCTTATATTGACTTTTAGCCTATCGTTTTCCACATACATTTTTAATGCTATATAATTGATCTTTCTATTTTTACATAGTTACCTCAGTTGAAATCTAGAAGTCATGTTAATCTGTGTTTAACTTTCTCAGTGTCAGTCCCTTTTCACACTTTTTTCTTACCCAGATAAAAGTTATCACACCTGGCCCACAAACTTAGTTTTTATTTATTTATTTTTTATTTATCTGCCCCTCTTCACCTTAGCTCCTTACTCCCTTTAAGCAGTGAAGAAAAACCTATTAACATAATTGGTGTTTGCTCTGTCAGTGTTGGTTCAGAACTTCAAGCATAAGCCATATGTGTGCATATTTGTTTGTTTCTCCCATTTGTTTTCCTTCCAAGTGCTTTTTTTATTAGAAACAGAAATTATCTTTCATAAAATATTACAATTTTTTATAGGTTTCTTCCAAAAAAGGAAATTATTGTTACTGTTGATCATTTATATTTACTGGTAAAGAAGATTGGGGGGATTTTTAGTAGGTTTTTTTGAGTATTTCTCCCACAACATTGTCACACTTTTTAGTAAATTTATCCCCCAAATTATAGGCTACAAGTTCAGTGCTGTGGATTGGTCCTGTGGTATGTCTCTATTAATGCAAGCACTCTGCCACTGAACTGTGTCTCCTGGCTCCATGTATACTTTTTAAAGTTGTTGCTCCTGAGAAGAGCATTCTAGTGACACCTTAATTATCAGTTCTGCTTATCTGTGGCCATTTCACGACTTTGGTTAGAAAAGTTCCAGAAGTGGAGGGACAGAGAATGTTCCCACCACTGAAACTGCTTGTCTTTCTTAGGCCCAGGTCTAATCATTAGATGATTGTGCACGTCGATTCCATAAATATCTACTTGAGATTTTCCTGTAGAGCATATAGTTCTCTAGATCCTTCTCTGCTAGGAGACGTAGCAGCAAACGAGAACGTTGCTGCTGTGGAGCCTACACTCTGGTGTCTAAGTCAGTTGTCTGTTCATGTAAACAAACACCGATTCCCGTGTCGTTTCTGGTCTGTACCTTTTTTGTTTTTTATTTGATTTTTTTCTTCATTAAAACATTGACTTAAGCAACATGTCATGGATTCTAGAGAAACAAAACAAGACAAGAGAAGACAAAACAAGCTCTTTATTCTACTGTCACACCTGCAAGCCTGAAAATTTGTTGTCATCAAGTAAGGGCTTGAGGAAAAAAAAGATATTCCAGTCAAACCTTGTTGGGTCTTTTAATGGCATCATGTCTGGTAGTTCTGATTTAAGAGAACAGCATGAGGAGAACTGGAGAGGCTACCTGTGCCCCCTTCTGCTTCTGCTGTGTGATGCTCTCAGTTGCCCAACACACTGTTGCAGGTGCTTATTATTTTAATGGAAACTGGATTGAAGTGTGATAAGTTTCACAGGAGAGTTGTTGGAAAAAACACAAAACAAGGTCTCTGTTTGAGACAGTGGGAAATGAAAATAAGATGTAGTTGGTGTTTAAGTAAGCATTCTTTCAATTTGATAGGCAAATAATGTCATTTTCAACCAAGCCATCAACATTTTTCAAAAAACATGATAAAAATAGCACCTCAATATAGAAGCTTTCATTGCAGTGGATCAAGAACTATAAGTATAGCATGATATACTGTCATGGAAATATGCAATGTAAACTGAGTTAACTGATGAGAAAGTGCAAAAACTTTTCATAGTGCTTTTCTATGACTATATTTTAAGGATTCTGAAATTTTGAACTATTGAATTTATATTATGTTTCTAATTACTTTAACATATGTGGTGAGTAAATGCCATGCTTTATATATATTATACTGAAGTTTGGGAATACAGTGTTATTGAAGTACAGCACATGGATATTCTCATTCTAAATTAGAAAGGAACTATCTGTCTGTCTGTCTCTCCAACAGTCTAGGTATGCATGATCTGTTTATCAATCATCTATCATGCTTGGATCGGATATGTACATGTATGAATATGAATTCATGTATGTGTCATCTGTGTATCAGTCCACACGTATTATATAATCCTTCAAATATACAAATGTTTATTTTTAGGTACAGCTATAAGTTACACATTTTAGTTTTATACTGGCAAGAAATATTTAGTTCAATGACTTTTGTAGGCCAATAATTTTACTCCAATTTAATTCTGTTTATTACTAAAAATTTTAGAGGGTGCCCAGTGTTATCAACCAAAGATTGAACAATTACTGATTCATATCTGCAAAATTTTTGGGGACTGTTAGTTTGTATGAAGTTTATATCTACTAATATATTTCACTTATGGAGACAGAAAGATGTCTCATTTGCCAGGAATTCCTGCCAGCAAGAGAAAGAAATAGTGACTGCTGAGCTAAAAGTATAGATCATTGGGTTAATCAGTGTAACACTCAAGTCCTTTAAATGAGAGAAAAAGGCTGTGTTATAATGTTTTCAAAAGTCAAAATTAACTCGAGATATAGAAGAAAATAATTTTATCAGGATTGTGTTTTCAAAGTTTATAAAGAACAAACAAATTACACACACACACACACACATGACATCTCACTTTTTAAATGATTTTACTTTGCATCTTTTGTTCTTTGATCTCCTTATGAACAGAGACACATGAAGTAGCAGGGAGGCCAAGGGTGCTAGATGTCTTGGCACTCATTAACTATTGCAATTAGCACTATTTAGATTGATATTTTTCCAAGATGAAAGCATGATTTGGACAAGAAAAACAAAAAAAAATGATGATATTTGTAAAAGTAGAATGACATTGACCAGGAAGAAACAAAAAAGAAACAGAGCTCACCTCAGAATACTTGAATGTTTGAAATATTGATTACATGATAAGATCACTTCAATGTAACTGTCTCTTAAGAGTTATTAATGGTTTGCTGGTATTAAAGTAAAATGAAAAGACACCAGGGCAGGCTGCCTTAATAGCTTGCTGGCTTGAACCCTGATACATAATGTTCTTGTAATAGTTTATGGGTGACTGCAGTAAATTGGTAGTGAATGTTTTCCAATTTTTTGGCTCTTCCTATCAGATCTGTTCTCAGAGAACATTTTGTTCTGAGGATATTATGAAAGCAATTGATCTACTTTAAAAGTTGCTTGACAATTTTAATACAGCAGTAACTTTCCTCTAGTTCACATTGTGTGACTTCTTTTTTTTTTTTTTTTTTTTGGTCTTTGTAACTTGTATCAAATTATAGTTAGGTCATAGGTAGTTTGATAATACAAATCACCAAGTACAGCTCTACAAAAGAAACATGTCATTCTTCAAAGATTTTTGTTTCCCTTATCTATTTAGACAGAACTTTACATCTACTCTTCTTGACAATGATTTTGGAAGGATTAATTTTGAACCTAAATAGCTTGCTGATAAATTGTTTTCAATCATATTGAAGGATTATATTTTATGTAAAAAAGAATATTTGTACTACTTTCATTTTTGTTGCTATGATAAACTACTGTGACAGAAAGAAACTTAGGAATACAAAATTTATTTTAATCCACAGGTTATCATAGCATGGAAGTCAAGGCAACAAAAACTGAAGACATCACACTGACAATCAAAAGTAGGGAGAAACAAATGCTTGCAAGCTTGGTACTCAGTTAGCTTTCTTGGTACATACACAGCCACAGCCTCAGACCAGGACATGGTGCTACTCACTTTCAGAAGGGTCTTCATGTATCAATTAAAACAGTCAAGACAACCCAGGCCAACCTGATATAGACAGTTTCTCACTGACACTACTAGCAGATAATTAGGGGTTCTGTCAAGTTGACAAACTTACCGGAAGTGGTCCCAAGTAAAATTACAACATTCTAAACAAAATTAGATGAGAATTGCCTGGAACTCTAATTAATTATCTCATATGGAATTTTCTAGTGGCATCATACCATCTCTGCTTTGGTTCCTCAACCAGGATATGTTTGTTATATATACAGTAAAAACAAGAAATTATAGAATTAACAGAAATTGAAATAGTCTCTATGTTAACATTAGAGCTATGGAGAATTGTAATCTTTGAGTATCTTATTTCTTCCTCTTATTCCCCCTCCTGTCCCCTTCCCCCTTCCTGCCCCTCCCCCTCCCCTCCCCCTCCCCAAAATTCTCTCCTCCTCCTGTTCCTCCTTCTTCTTCTTTCTTCTTCTTTCTTCTTCTTCTTCTTCTTCTTCTTCTTCTTCTTCTTCTTCTTCTTCTTCTTCTTCTTCTTCTTCTTCTTCTTTCTTCTTTCCAACTCCTCCTCCTCCTTTTCTCCTCTTCCTCCTCCTCTTCTTCCTCCTCCTCTTCTTTCTTCTTTCTTCTTTCTTCTTTCTTCTTCTTCTTCTTCTTCCTTCTCCTCCTCCCCCTCCCTCTCCCCTCCCTCTCCCCCCTCCTCCTCTTCCTCCTCCTCCTCCCCCTCCTCCTCCTCCTCTTCCTCCTCCTTCTTTTTGATGTTCCTGGGAGCATTTGTTTCATAGAAATGTTATATTACAATATTACTGGAGTAAGGATAAAAGGCAAGTTGGGAGATTGTGAGATAAAAATATGAATGTATACTAACCACTCTACTAGATACCAGATTCAATTTTTAAGCAAAAGGATCTTACTTTGACAAATATTTTTTTTCTTTTTTTTCATTTCAAAATATTTGTCTTGTGAGGCGTGATCAAGCAAATGAAATTTAGAGACTTCATTTCGGTTGTACTCGTATTCTTTTGTGTAAGTCTGCATTTTATTCAGAATAAATGGATTTTTTTATAACCAGCCCCTTAAAATTAGTATTAACACATGGAATTTGTTCATTGTTTTCATGTTCTCTTAACTGTTCCTTTTTACATCTAATTTTCAAAGTGCCTAGAGTTATTTGTTAATAACTCATTTTATTTGTAACAGTTTTCTTATCTTGAATGTATTCTCATGTGATTCTATATATTTCCAGTCATATTGTAGTTTATTCCATATATTCCTGGGAAGTGAGGCTGGTTCTTATACCTTTTAAAAATTAAAGGGCCAGTGGTCAGCATGATGGCTCAATGAGTAAAGGTACTTGCTACATAAGCCTGGCAACACAGGAGTGTTTGATACCCAGATATGAATAGCAGTATTGTTAAATATATTAATATATAATATATTTATGAATGTATTTATTAAAATTTATAATTTTACCTTTAAATGCTCTAGTAAATACTTTTAGTGTACTAGAGTACTATAAAATACTTGGTCTTGTAAAAGTAATAATATACTAATATATAAAGTTTTAAAAATTATGTATTCAAAATGTCAATATGTAATATGGTATAATTAGCATTCTAAATTATAATGTCTATATTCAAATTTGTTACAGTAGCATCTCTAGAAATATAGTATTTAGAAGTAAAACTCAGACTTTTGGTCTTACAAGCTTTTATAACAAGCATTCAGTAACCATACATTTGAGGTTTATATAGCAATTACCAGATGAGGGTTATATGTTCACTCTCTCTGTGATATTGCTTCTTTGATATGTTCATTTTTTTCATATTTTTGACAGATTGATGATTATATAACTTTATGAGCTATAATGTCATATTTTATGACATCTCAATGATTAATTCAAGATAATTTGCAGATAGACCATTTTAAGCTTCTCATTTTATTATAGTGAACGCATTCATATTTATGTTTTCTAACTATTTTGAGATATGTATATCATTGTTGTTAATTATATTAACCCTGCTGTGCCATAGAATACCAAGTTTTTCTATCACCATAACTTCAAAAAATTCTTTTATGTAACAGTCAATCAATAGACAAATTGATAAAGAAAATGTAAGTACAAAATGGAACATTATTTAGACATTAAAAAGTGTGGAATTCTGTAATTTCTATAGAGGGATCTAGCAGATATGAACTAAGTAAGTCAGGCACGGGAAGAAAAGCAGCACATTCAGAAATGAGCACACTCAGAGGTGGGGTATGTGCTGGTTGGTTTTGGAAGTAAAGAGTGGGATAGCAGTTATCAGGGACTGGAAGATATGCACAAAAGAGATGAGAGATCACTCAGCAAGTCTCTTTTATTAAAGTCTCACAAAATAGCCTAGGTCATTAAGTGAACTCAGGAGTATGTATGAGGTAGATTAAACATGCACAAAGACCAGTTAATTTAGAGTTGAGGATGATTCTTTCAATTTTTTAAATTTCACAGTAGTGTCAATTATTTCTGGATGTTTTGTTTTCTGTTCTTTGTCTTTTTATTGTTTGAAGTATATCTCTTAACAACAACAAAACAAACAACAACAGCAGCTACAATCCTCTCTAAGGCCTCCATCTTTTTCATATAATGAATATATTACAGAGCTATTTAGGAACTATTAGGGTAATAGTTGGGTCTGTGGTAATGAGAGAAAATTGACATTCGGGTTGGAATCTCCTTTCCCTGTAAGAAAGACCAGACCTCCCTCAGCTGTCCATTTTCTGCTCCAGTATAGTTTCTATGTTTCAAGTCAAAAAAATAAACAGAAATCATCTACTTGGGAAATTATTGGGAAAGAATATAAATATTTGAGCAATATTTCCATGAGAATATAGCTATTTTTGAGAAAAACAATAAAGATATTAAAGATTTAAGGAACGAGAAGATAAATGGCCATTAATATTTCATGGAAATTAATATAGATGAAAATATCTAGAGTTCATATATGTGCACTCAGTGAATAGAATTTTATCCTTTATCTCTTTCCTTCCTTGCTTCTAACCTCTTTTTTGTATTTTATTTTTTAATATTATTTTATTTAGTTACATTTCAAATGTCCCCATTCCTGTCCCCCTCTACAAGCTCCCCACCCATCCTCCCTCCCCTTTGTCTCTAAGAGTGTGAACCTACCCACTCACCCATATACCCACCTACTTACCACTTAGCCACTCCCACCTCACCCTTCATTATCCCCCTTCTCTGGGGCATCAAGCCTCCACAGGGCCAAGTACCTCCCCTCCCTCTGAGGCCAAACAAGGCATCCTCTACTACATATGTTGCAGTTCGGGTGGGGCACGGACTATGTATGCTCTTTGGTTGGTGGCATAGTCCCTGGGAGCTCTGAGGGGTCTGGTCAGTTGATATTGTTGATCTTCCTATGGGGTTGCTATAACCCTTCAGCTCCTTCAGTTCTTTTCTTATCTCTTTCATAGTGTTCTCTGGGCTCAGTCTATTGGTTGGTTGTAAGTACCCATATTTGTCTGTCAGGTGCTCACAGAGCCTCTTAGGGAACAACCATACTAGGCCCCTATCTATAAGCACATTTTGGCATCAGCAATAGAGTTGGGATTTGGTGTCTGAGCCTGGGATGGATACCAAGGTGTGGTGGTTTATAGATGGTCTTTCCTTCAGTCTCTGCTCCATTTTGTGTCTTTGGCTTTTATTGAGAACAGGAACAATTCTGGGTTAAAAATTTTAAGATGGATGGGTGGCCCCAGCAACTGGGAGCCATTTATATCTACTGGAGATGGTCTCTTCAGGTTCTATCTCACTGCTTTTGGGCATTTCAGATAATGTTATCCCCATTGGATCCTGGGAACTTCTTGCATTCCTGGTGTCTGAGACTTTCTAGTGGTTTTCTCCCCCTCCCCTTTCCTAGTAATGTCTTTCCCTCGCTCTGCCTCCTGTGATTATTTTGTTCCCCCTTCTAAGTGGGATTGAAGCATCCACACTTCAGCCTTACTTCTTGTTAAGCTTCATGTGGTCTGTGAATTGTATCATGGGTATTCTCCAATTTTTGGCTAATATCCACTTATCAGTGTGTATATACCATGTATGTCCTTTTGGGTCTGGGTTACCTCACTCAGGATGATATTTTCTAGTTCCATCTATTTGCCTGCAAATTTTGTGATGTCCTGTATTCTATTGTATGAACATACCACATTTTGATTACAAACTGATATGACTACTCTGGAAATCAATCTGGTGGTTCCTCAAAAAAAAAAAAATGGAAATAGTTCTACCTGAAAACCCAGCTATACCACTCCTGGGCATATACACAAAAGATGCTCCACCATATCACAAGGACATGTGCTCTACCATGTCATCACAGCCTTATTTATAATAGCTAGAAGCTGGGAAAAACCCAGATGTCCCCCAACCTCTGACCTTTTTATTTCCTCTCTTTAATCTCTTATCCTCTATCCTAGTTTCTTATTGATCTTAGCCGTTTCCAAGGTTTTAGTAACTGTCTATGAGTTGATTACAGTCATATTTTTATTTTAAACAAAATCCTTTCATTGACCTTCCATCACCAAGACCCAATTACCTACCTCTGCAGTGTTTGGACTAATCTAAGCATTATTGGTATTGGTCTCATTCTTTGTGTTTGGTGGAAACTAGTAGAGAAGTGCCCAGGACTAGGCTTTTCTTGTTATGGACTCAAAGTTTCTTTTGTCTGTTTTTTGTTGTTCAAGGTTACTGCGTGCCTTCAGTCCACATTTTGTTTTTGTTTATCTTTCTTTTGCTGATGCATATTTGTGTGTGTGTGTGTGTGTGTATATATATATATATATCCATAAATACTTCATGCAGGTTATATACTTGATTTTTATAGAACTCATGTCTTCCCACAACTTGAAGATTTCTATATCTGGGGAGCTTGAGGAGTGAGTATACCAGAAAGCACACAGGGTAGCATGGATTATTTAGTTTTAAGGGAAAAATAGTAATGCTAAGCATCTTCAAAGAGCAGGGTAACCACCAATTTGAAGTAGGACATAGTTTTAAAATTTGGCATTACTATATTTCACTTGGTGGTGTCATGTTTTCTATAGCTAAGCTTCGCACTGGTGTCCCAGAAAGCAGGCACTGTGTGAAAGTCAACCAGATGGGAAGGAAGGATGGTAATATCCAGTCTGCTTTCAAGACATAAGAAATTGTCCAGTACTCAGAAAGTGTTCATAGCCCTGTAAAATATTTCTTGTGAATGGTTATACAAAATGAAAGTGGTAGGATTTATTAAACAGGGTCACACTGTATAATCTTGGCTGACCTGGGAATGACAATGGAGCCAGACCACAGGAGAACACTTAAAGATGCACTTCCTCTGCCAGGTACTAAATTTCAGGTACTTTCCCAACTGAACATAATGTTTTAGATATATCTTTATGTGGTCGTATTGTGCAGACAATGATTGAGTTGCTTAAAATTACCTACTTTACAAAGGATGTGGAAAATTCTTGCTAAGATGACAGCGAATGTACTTTGCTTGTATATATGATATCCTTATTTGATAGTATATATGATGCATAATTATCAGTTAGTATATACAGACCTCAGTTCTTAGCGGCTACAGAGTCTACTGTGTTGTGGAGCTACAGCTTTCTAGTTCTGGTGATGGACATAACACGTTTTCCATTCCTCTCCTGAGCTGTATCTTGTGTTGCCTTTCTTCCTACTCCTCCTGTCCTCCTCCCCACCCTGCCCCTGTTTTCCCTTCCATCATCTCTTCCTCACTGCATCCCCACTTTCCTTTCCCGCCTCTTGTGACCTTCATTTCATTTATTTTTTCTTTTTAACTATTTATTTATTTATTTATTTATTTATTTATTTATTTATTTATTTATTTCTTGCACTCCAGATTTTATTCTGCTCCTGGTCCACTCTCTGACCATACCATTCCACATGCCATACCTTTCCCCACCACCCTGTCTCCACGAGGATGTCCCCATCCCTCCACCCCCACCCCACCAGACCTTTAAACTCCCTGGGGCCTCCAGTCTCTCGAGGGTTAGGTGCATCTTCTCTGTTTGAACCCAGACCCCGGAGTCCTCTGCTGTATTGGTGGTCCAGTGTTTGAGAGATCTCAGGGGTCCAGGTTAATTGAGACTGCTGGTCCTCATACAGGGTTCCCCTCCTCCTTTGCTTCTTCCAGCTTTTCTCTAAGTTATCTACATGGGTTAGCAGCTTCTGTCCATTGTTGGGTGCAATTATCTGCATCTGACTCTTTCAGCTGCTTGTCATTTCTTTTTAGTGTTTTTATTACAGTCAGTAATAATAATAAACATTCTTATAAACATTCCTTTGTATATATGTAGGAAAGCCACCACACTTGAATCAATAACTTTAAACTTTAAAATTGAATGGAAAATAGTTCCTTAAATGTGCCTCAGCTCCTGTTTAATCTTTTCTGAAGCTACCAATACTGGCAGAACTTTAAAGTTTATGTGACAGAAATGAGAATTATTAGCATCTACTCATATTCTTTTGACTAATCAACTTTAATTTCCACTAATATTTTAATCATTTAAAACAGTTTTTAAAATTTAATACTTATTCTTTATTTTAAGTTATGTAATCTAAAAATAAAATTTTTGCTTGTTATCTATGTTGCAAACATATTCTCTTATGTATTGAATATATTTTATTAATATATACCTTTTTCCTTATTTTGAGAAATAGATGATTTTCTACTTAATTTTTGAAAGTAGTATGAAACTATGTTTTTAATATTTAATATGTTTTTTTGTATATAGATAAAGCAGGCCTAGAACTGACTGTGTATTCTAAGTTTGTCCTGAATCAGCTGTGGTCCTGGCTCATCTTCACAATTACTGGGACTACATGCACACACCCACATATGATCTGTGCAGGGCTTTTTGTATAGTGATGATTGTTTCTTGGGTCCAGGCAAGGTACTTAACCATTTCCTTCCACTCTTTAATACAGCATCTTCCTCTGTTTACTGATCATCTCCGGTTGTTCTCATGCTTAATGCTATCCTTGGTGTTAGGGATTGGATGTTAGACATCTGTTTTAATTAGGCAAGTGCTGTTTTGTGAGGTTCTCTGATGAGGCTCTTAGAGTTCACATGAATTCTACCCACAGCCATAAGGTGACCTGTAGCTTTCTGCAGTATCTCCAGGCTGTTCTGTAGACTTTTCTAAATTGAGTGGGGAATATTAACCTAGAGTGTACATGTTCTTTGTCACCTTCAGTGGCTTCAGGCTTTGAGTTTTTGTATAGCATGTCTGTTATCTGGGGATTTGAGGGATCTTCGAAGCCATCAAGCCTTCCGTCTCACTCTGGTATTCCTCCAAAGACCCTTTAAAAATATATTTTATACCAACTTATTTCACTTTCATTAGCAAAGTTATATTGAATATCTCTGTGTTTGAAAGAAATGTGAGGCACACCTATAGATATGAGCCAACTTGTTCTTTATTTTTTAAAGTTTCATTGAGACCTGTATGCTAACTTTAGAATTGCTTGTAGTTACTGCCTGTCATTATTGTCTTATAGAAGATGTATATGATTTATGTATTTAGCATTTCATTTGAATTCTGTTTCCCTCCTTTTTTCTTAGTGTTTTCTTGTTTGTGTTGTTATGACAGTAATCATATACAGTTTTTAGAAGAATGATATCATTCAAGTTAACAGATAACATTATGCATTTTGTATTTAGAAAAAGAGAGAAGAGAAGGGAGATGGAGGGGGTGGGGCAGTTTAAGAGAAGAGAGATAAAAGATTGTAGTCATTTATGTGGTTAGACAGATTGTACCAAAGGGACTCAACTCTTGAGCAAAGTTAGTTTTAATCTTTTCAGTGCAGCAGTTGAGCTGTAGCTGAGGCAGGTAAATCACTGCAGCCCCATTCTCCTCTCACCTGCAGCTCACTGCACAGGGCAGTTTTGTTTTTACATGTAAATGGGTGGGAAGTTGAGAGGTTTGCACTTAGCCTTAATTTTGGCACGTTATGACTCGTACTCTAGTTTTGGCCTTACTGAGTGCAGAGTAAATGACAGTCAGTTTGATTGTGTGTGAAAGCTTCTGTTCTATCATGGCATATTATCAGGAACCCAGGATCAGCAAAGCTGTGTTCCTTTGTAAATGCTTTTCTTCACCATGATGAATGCCCATAACAAGAGCAGACCTAATAACACTATTCAAGTTCCACAGAAAGATGTGAACACTTCATCCCATTTTGCAAATATCACATTTTTGATTTTCCTTCATTTTAGGGAAAATAGTCTCTTTAATTATTTCTTTAATGAATCAGTTAGTGTATGGAGCTTTTGAAATGTTATTTTCCAGATAGATTCAACAATCTTACCATCTATTGTGTAGTTTAGTGGTAAGCTTTTTGCATTCATCATACCTTGGAAGGTCAAGCATTTTATGACCTCAAAAAGCTTGATCCTTGTTTTGAACAATTACCTAAATGTTCCCATTATTTAGAATGGATATTTCAAACATCTCAAGGTTTACCTTTACTAGGATTCTCAAGTGTTTTCTTTTACCGAATACAGAATTCAACTGAAACAGACTTTTATATTACCTAAATTTTTTTATGTTTTTCTCATTTTATTTTAAGAGATGCAGTAGTATGACATGCTGATGTAACTTTAATGATAAACTTTACATTTAGATGTTATAGTTCTGGCATTTCTGTGAGACCCCAGTTGAAGCTAAAAACTGTATTTTGACACTGTAGTTGAGAGCTTTATATAGCTAGCACAGATAAAATTGGATTGTATGACAGAATGGAGAGTGCAGTTTATTGGTTATTCTGAATGCTTGGGTTGCAGTCCCCATGAAGCTGATTGGCAGTGGCATTTACTACAGATGCTTTCGGTAGAACGGAAAGTAGAAAATGGTGGTACCAATTAATAAATTGATTGCTGGATTAGGTGGCAAATTCAAACGTACACTTAGGAGTCTAGGTACCCCATTACATCCTCTATCACATATTTTTTTCCATATAAGCTGTGTATATATAAGACATAAGTTGAGTTTTGACAGTTGGTCTTTTTTGAACCCTATCTAATAAAAGTCTGATTCTAAATCCTCCAGTCTTTATTCTGGATTACTCACTGATAGGTTTAGTAGTGGTCTGAGCATCTTCCCATGTCTTGTTTCTTATAAAGAAAATTGTGTTAGGGTACAGCCATACTCATTTGTCTATGGTTTTACTACCAGAATATCATGGTTGTTGAAGAACCGAGAAGAAACTGTATGACCTAAAAAGCCTACAACTGGTATTTGGCCTCTCACAGGAAAAGGTTGCTGTTTTATGGTTCAGGAGACTCACGTCTCAGGTTGTTGAAATATATGAATCATAATAAATTCTGGGGGAAAGTATTAGATCTGTGTGTTACACACAGGAAAAACCGAATTTGTGTGGTACAACACCCCAAGTCTTACATGTTTCAGGGGAATTGATTCACCATTTGTTAGTAAAGTTGTGAAATGATTGTCACTGTTACTGCTTTTTGAAATTTCATTCAACAATTCTCCTTAGCATCATAAACGGATGTGGTGCCATATTAGAAGTGTAGTGGGGGAATATGGAAGGAATGATGATTGAGAGAAATAATGCTTGTTCTTCTTATATGTCAAGTCATTTTGAGTCTGATTCTACAGCATCCTATTTTTTCCCTCAATTTAATCTTGGACTTTTCTCTCATATTAGGCGCCGTACATTCATCAGCCTAAGATTAACTAAAAAATTACCTTTTGCATTTTAGGTGCTTAATAAGTTTTTATGACTTGAATATTAATGTCCTAATAACTTTTATGTATTCATTTATTCATTATTCAGGTATTTGAGTGCTTACTATGTGCCAGGCATGACATCCAGGGGCAAGTGAATAGGCAATGAACGAGACAGATGGCATCTCTAATAAGAGAGCTAGACAATGAATACGTTTATGATTTTTAAAAATGGTAGTAATAATCTAGAAAGTAGAGCGGGAATTTACAAGTGGATTGGGTATCAAAAGTCACATAGTGGGGTAAAGTTATTCGGTGCTGTTTCAGTTGATAAATGGATAATGAGAAGGGAACTATTGGAGACTGATTAAGAAGGTTCTTTTGGAAGAGCAAATTCAAAGCCACAGAGGTGGCTAATAAAGATTACAGCATGCAGGAATTACAGGAAAAGTTTTTTGTTGTTGTTGTTTTGTGTCTGTGTGTAACTTTAGCAGTATTGGGCTGCATGAGAGTGTTAGTGGTAACAAGGCACAAGATTAGCTTGTGTGTGTGTTTCCTAGGTTTTGAAATGATTGATCAATAAATAGAAATGTTGGTGTAACTGAACAAAAATGAGAGACTAAATTAATTACATGTAAATGACTTATGAATGAAAGAGAAGTCCTGCATGGTACAGATAAAAATAAGGGAAGAGCAGAGAAAGAAAAAAAATCGAAATATACCTTCAGGGTATTCAGTACTTGCTCTTTGGTCCCAAGACCAGTTATAAAGCCACTGGCTGCATCTTGCATCCCATTGAAGCAGAATTTTATCCAGGAAATAAGTGAATGAACAGGAAAATTTAAAGAAAATGGGCATTCAAGTAAACTGAGGAGGTGATAGTGAGAATACAGATTAAGAGATGTTACTACTGACATTTGTGCTGAATGCTTTTTCTTCTTTTCTTTGTAACTTGGTACAAGTTCTGTGAGAAGAGGGAACTACAGTGCTGAAAATGTCATCATATTGGCATGTGGGCAGACCTGTGGGACAGTTTCTTAGTTAGTGATGGATGTGGGAAGACCCAGCCCATTGTAGGTGTTACCCTTGGGCTGTGGTCCTGGGTAGAGAGAAAACAGGTTAGCAAGCCATGGGCTACGAGCTTACCCTCAGCATTCCTACTTGTTCTCTGATTTAGTTCCTGCCTTCAGGTTCCTTTGTTGAGTTCCTGTTTTGACTTCCCTTAGCAGGGAGTCTGACCTAGGTATAAGCTGAAATAAAATTTTCCCTCCCCAAATAGTTTGTTGATGATGCTGTTTTATCATAGCAGTTAAAACTCCCACTAAGCCAGTATTTAACAAAAGTTAGGACTGTTAGTGGGCCAGACTCAGGTGACTAATAACCATTCCAAAGCCTACAGTCTCAACTAATGTCAATCTCATAGAGGCAAAACATACACACACACACACACACACACACACACACACACACACACACACACA
>JANHMN010000011.1:27468945-27498470 GCA_030674055.1 Rhabdomys pumilio
ACACACACACACACACACACACACACACACACACACACACACACACATACATCATAAGAAGATAGGATGGTAAATGGTGTGTTTAGATCAACACTGTTAGAAGGAAAAGGATGGGGTTCTACATTAGTAGAAAGAAAAAGACAAAAGCAGAGAGCAAAACTAGATCTGGTTAAGAGTCACTGTTGTAACTCTCTAGGGAAAGAGACTGTAAAGAAAAGGAATTACATAACTGGTGGAAGACTGGAAACTGGGGTCATGCAAAGGAAATTAATTTTGAATGAGAACATATTCAGAGTTTTTTTTTGTAAACATAAAAAGTATAGGAAATTATTAGACCTTAAAACATATAAATGGAAATTTAATTAGTTTAATCCAACACATTACCTACAGTTTTATCTCAGTCCTATTTTGGATTAAAAATACGAAATTCTTATCCTTTACTTTAACTACTAGATTGATGTTTTTATGTCAGATATAGAAGACCCTCAGTTCCTTCATCAGGGTTCTTTATTATGTTGTCTTACGTCTGTTCATTCCCTTGCTTTCTGTACAACATTCATTCTTATATGTCTTATCTTTTAGGGTTTTGAGTGCTCTCTCCCATTTTCCCCTTGCACTTTTGTGGCTTGGTAGTATTTGCTTGTTTGCATTTATATGTAGTGAGAAATGCAATGAAAGTTAAGTGGATTGAATTTTATAGCTAAATCCTGTAAACAATAAGGATGTGATTTATTAATTTTGGTATCAGCCTCTGCTCTTCAGGAATCTACTCAATACATACAGGCTAATTTACTTGCAGCAAGTCCTGGGCTAACATTGGTCATTTTCTGGTAGCAGTTTGTCAGCTAGCAGGATATGCCAAGGAAATACTCACGTTTGGATTTTTTGACCCTGATACAACATGTCTGCTTTTACTAACCATACTTTTCCCTTTAGTGTTTTATTTTATTGATATTCCTTAAGGCTAGAAAAATGGAAAAATCCTATACGCTGTACATTTCTCCAGACAAATTAATAGTTTGGCAGATAACTTTTATCATAAGATTGTGCATTCATTTTATTCCTTGATCAGGCTTTAGGATGTACATCATTTGATAATCTGTCCCTTCAGAACAATTTCTAGAAAGGATATTATGTGGTCAGTTTTATTGTGTGCTCCCACAATTATTGAGATGGTATCTTATTTTTCCATCTGGGGCACTCTGACAAATTTATAATGGTATACAAGTGTCAGTGGCCAAATATGGTACCAACTTGGTAACAATTTACAGTTTCCCTAATGAATGTACCTGGGAAACTGCTATGGCTGCTGCTTCTACTGTAGTATTAAATACAAAGGCAAGTCTGTGGAGAACATTAGCTCATAAAAATTGGAAACTGTTCATGTGGTGTAATATATGGCCCATAAGTGAACTTCACAATCAGACTGGATAAGAAACCTGGTAGAGGAATATCTTTTAGCAGATTGCTTAACGTTGTAGCTCTTTTTACCCCAGTCAAGTGGGAGTGATGCTATTATCTTCCTCTAGAGTTTGTGTGAGTCTGAAAGAAGTACTTGTTCTTTGACTATTTGTGTTTAGTGTCTTGCTTGTTCCTTGACTATTTGCATCTATTGTATTGCTATTTCCAACCTAGAACTGACCTTAATACTTGCATGTAATTAAAATGGTATAAAAGCAAAAAGGAGGGCTGGAGAGATGGCTTAGCAGTTAGGAGCACTGACTGCTCTTACAGAGGTCCTGAGTTCAATTCCCAGCAACCACATGGTGGTTCACAACCATCTGTAATGCGATCTGATGCCCTATTCTGGTGTGCCTGAAGACAGAGATAGTATACTTACATATATAAAATAAATAAATAAATCTTTTATTTAAAAAAAAGCAGAAAGGAGAAGGAAGGTGGGATGGGGGTTTATGGGGGTGGGATAGTGGGAAATGGGATAACATCTGAAATGTAAATAAATAAAGTATCCAATAAAAAAAGAAATAAAAGTATATACTTGCACAGAAACTAAAGAAGGGACTGCTAATATATTTTCTGTTATCATTTAATTTTTAAATTTAAAATGACAACTAAGTAGCCTTTTCTCTGATTGTGGTTTCTCTGAGAGTTATGAAATTAAAAGGTAAACATTCTTGATCTAAAATATGTAGTAATTTGAAAGTCAAAGAACTTGTGGTACAGTTGACCTAAAAGAAGAATATTTAACCTTTACCTAAGACTAAATAAAGTAAAATTGTTTTTACACACCATGAATAAGACAGAGAACAGTATTAGAAGGATAGCTTCAAAAAGTAACTCTGAACATTCCCTTCATGTTATGGGGTCATGTTTAGTTGGCCCAGTCTCTATGTCTAAGTATTTAGAGTTCTGAAAATTTTGAAACGCAAGATGTTTTTATGTAGGTACCTTAACACAATTTTATGATTACATGCACTTTTGTCTTGAAAAATGTCTTTGGTTTTTATTTATTTTTCTCATGTAACTCTGTACCCCAAATGATTAAGTAAGAGATGCTGTGAAGGCAGTGGAAATGTTTAGAGCAAAAAGGAAACATATAAGCTCCAATTACTAAAGCAGAGATGGCAGTACACTATTTTGGACTTGAGTAGAATGGATCAAAATAAAACCTTTTTTTAAAAATTATTTCCAGTATAACCTGACAACTTAACCATCTTCCTAGGAAATCAGTGTTCCCTGTGACCAGAAGCAGCCATTCTTCAGTCTGTTAACTGATCTGGCTTAGCCTGGGAAAGTGGGGATTTTGTCTGATTTTGTCTAATTGTTATTTTTTATTATAATTTCAAAGTTATTTTTAACATTCTCCTATTTTATAATTATGTCTTTCTTTCATCATGTTTAGAAATGAGTGCTTTATAAATGATTGTTTCCAAACCCTTATTAATCAGTTTGATGTAACTGTAGCAGTAAATACTTGTACTCATTCTGCTTAACTCTTAGGAAATAAATTATATGAGAGACTAGGGATAGTTACAGGAGAAGAAATTGTAGTATTGTTTGAAATCTGAAAACCTCATTCTAGTCTTATGTACTTGTGAAAGTATTGAAACCCACTTGATATATTTAAATTTGTATTATTAAAATAACTTAAATATTTTTAAATAATTTTTTTGAGTTCTTAGAAAGGGCACATATTCTAAATTCATAAATTTTCTTTGAAGGCAATTAAATAAATAATTCAGAAGTGTATTCTGTTTACCTGTTAATAATTAAGCAGGTTAGTCTGTGTACTCTTTATAGTCATTGGGTTTTAATTTATTTATTTGTTGGTATGTTGGTTTTTAAGAATTTATTTAAGGACTTCTGCTATTGGAGAATAAAAACAAACAGAGTAATGCTGAACAGTACAACACAGGGAGCTTTGAAAGGACAAGGAAGAAAAATGGAAAGTCAATTGGATTTGAGGTTTTAAAAGCAGTGTTGTATAAACAATCCCACTGAACTTTGTCCCTCTCTGTAGAAATGTATGGTGCCTGATAGTAAGTTTAATTGACTCAAAGCAATGGCTTTGGTATTGTCCTAGAAGTCTCTCCCAGTGGATATGTTATGATTGCTAATGTCCTTGCTTCAGGGCTCAGCTGGGCCACTACCCAACAAGTCAACCATATGGCCTATTCCATTTCTGTGGTGTTGCACATGAATATTCAAAACCAAAACGATGGCCTCCATTTAAGGGACCACCATTGTGGAAAACTAGAACTCCATTTGACTTTACATTTTTTTTAGTGTCCTAAAAATTTTAGACTTTTATACTTCAATGTAAACCATATTAATAATCATTCATGTCCAGCTTTCTCCTCTTCATCTCTATCCATGTCCTTGCTATAAATTTCAGTTTTATTTCCTCAGTAAAATGGATGAGAACTGTACCCGAGCTATACAAATACATGACTTGGACTGAGGCAAGTTTGGGCTGAGAGTTTCTGTCTAACTATCCCTAGGCCTAGGCCTGAAAACACCTAGCTTCTGTACAACTAATCTACAAGCCTGGACCTTGAGAACTTCAGCTTCCAGCCTCTGAATACAAACCTAGGCCTAGAATGTTTTAGCCAATTAGACTTACTGCTGAATAAATTAATTCTTTCTAACTCTTTATGAACTTTAGTTGGTTGAATCAATTTAGCTGTTGTGGGTCAAATAAGCTGACTGATGCAATTTGGCTTCTTTTGGCTTCTGACTGAATTGCTCTGCTAGGAAAGGCTCCACAGACTGAACTACTCTGAACTCAACTGAACCTAACCATACTGAACTTCCCTCTCTCCCTGTCACTGCTCTTTAAGTAGTCCCTCGTTCCTGTCTTGAGAAGTAAGTGTATTCCATCTCTGGCCTATTATGTCACATCTTTCTCTGATTTGTTACTTTTCTGCCCCTCAAGTAGACATTATTGTTTGAGATTTAAGATGTGTCCTAAAGGCCTGTCACTATTCCAGCCAGAGGGATTAAAGGTGTATGTCAGCATTCCAGCTGGATATGTCATCCTTGTCAGAGCATCCATGTTGCTGGATGCACATGACTATGAGGCTGGCCACTTAGTCATAGGCAACCTGTTTGAGAAGTTGTCCCTTAAGAAACTGACTCTCCTTCTTATGGTAGCTGTAGAGGTCCTAGCATGCTTGTAGCTCCCCAGGTAGATCTTGGGCAATGTGAGCCTTTTCCCAAACAATGCTGGTCCATTGCTTGATATATTCCTGGACAGTCTTAGTAGGCAACTACAGCTACTAAGAGTTCCAGAAGACAATATTTTGCATCAGTCTTCTTGGCTCGGTGGCTCTTGCAATTCACCTGCCCCCTCTCAGTGTTCCCTAAGCCTTGGGTGGAGGAGTTGTTTTATAGATCTCATTTGAGGGGGACACTCCATAGCCACTTATTCTCTGCATTTCCCCAATTGTGATTCTCTGTAATTGCTCTGTCTAGTGAAAGAAGAATGGGTTTCTTAGATGTGGGGTGGGAGCTGCACCAACTGTATTGGTGTGAGACATACTGAAAAGCATTTTTTGTCTTATGTGCGATGATACATTTTGTTTTTATACCACTGTTTGCCTAAAACTCCATGGTGGGTGTGTCCCTGTGGGGAGCCATACAGAAGGCAGCTATCATCCTTGCAGCCATCTTGAGCCATATACCCTGATAAGAGACTTGTTTTCAACAGCCTACAACAGCTGTGCACACTCTGATAACATCTTGTTTTGGATACCCAGAATTTTCCCTTGGGTGTGTATGTGTGACTTAAAGGTGTGACTTAAAGGTGTGACTTAGAGATGAGACTTAAACGTGTGACTTAAGAAGTAAGACTTATAAAAGGAGAGAGGCAGACAGAAGAGGGGACTGGAAACTTGGAACTTGGAGGCACTAGGGACTAGGAACTAGGGACTAGGAACTCGAGACTTGGGACTTGAACTAGGAACAAGAAACTTGGAAAGAGAGAAGAAGAGAGACGTGAGAATAAACAAGACTGAATCACACTCTGTCTGGTCTCCATTCTTTGTGTCCGCCCTCACTCTCTCTCTTGCTGAACCCTGACCCGTGGACCAGAGCAGCAGTATGAGCCTGGACAATTTAGCCCCCAAAGTTTTGGGCAGTGCGGGCTCTAACAATTTTGGCCCCCAAGCTTTTGGCAGTGTGGGTTCCAACATTTGGCAGAGCAGTCTCCGGCATGTCCCCACCATGGAGTCCAGATGATACACACATATTTCTAGTGATGACCTTTTTAAAATTATGTTTATATTCAGATATATCAACTTCGTTTGTACCTGGTGAGGGGTATGGGGAATTTGCTTCTTGTATCTTTTTGGAGGTACTGCCTGTTGTCAGTGTGCTATCATGGCCACGTGCTACTGACATTGTTCTCCTCACACCACTTGTTCTCAGTCTTTGTAAAATCCTATTTCACACTATACATGTTTGCCATGGAACTGAGATGCTTATTCCATTGAAATTTGTACTTTATATTTATCCATCTCTTGGCTAGTTGTTTAAGACCGTTCCTAAGTTTAGTGGCAATGGACTGTAATATAGGATACCTCTGAGTAAGACAAAAAAGTATCTGAGTTCCAGGCCTGCCTGGCAATTTAGTGAGACTCTGTCTACTGACAAAGGTAAAACAAAGGGTAGAATATAGCTCAGTGATAGCCTATGTGTGGGGTCTTAAGTTGAGTTCCCAGTGCAGCAAACAAACAACTGACAAAAAAGCCCAGGGCTTTCCATGATCGTTGTAGATTTAGTTCAATAAAGATGATTCTAAGAAAAAATATTAGCTATAAGCAAGCCTGTATTGATGCTATTAATACTTAAATGAAGTAGATATAGTGTAGCAGTCCTTGTCCCAGAGAAAACTATGCTTATCAGATAAAGGCAGATATAGTATTCACGTGAACAGGATACTAGCTTAATATTAACAACTTTATTTCATCTTCTGTGATTAACTCTTACTATTTGGATTTCTGACGTATCCTAGCCATATTTTTCATTTTTTAATTTTTTCTATAAATCTTGGGAAGATTAATTATTATATGATTCTGGTTAGATTGACTCAGGCATAGGAAATGTGGTGACTTTTTTATATGCTCATAGTCTGTTTATGTTTTCTAATTAATTAAGTGATAATAGTTGTCTTCTTTTCAGTTCTGTAAATGTTTATTGAGTTCTTGTTAGACACTATTTAAAGAATTTCAGAGAAGATAAAAATGAATACGTTCGATAGGCTTATCTACTGAAGAAATCCACAATTGATAAAAATAGCAATATAAAAATAATAGTTAATGAGCAGCCAGCTTGCTTGCTAGTTATAGTATTAAGGACGATAGCGTTTGTCATGATTCAATCTGGCAGCAGCTGGGCTACTCTTAGATATATGTTTTTACTCCTTAACCACCTAGATTTTTTTTTTCTTTTGTCACCTCTTTTAAGAAACTTCTTTTCCAAACCAGTGAAAATAGCAGTTCATCTAGCTCTCAGCATTGCTACCATGAGATGTTCTCCTCGACTGTCATAGATTTAATAATTTGCTTACTTGCTTATTATTTGAAATAGTATTACTGGTAAACTTTGAATTATAGGAGTTTAGGGTTGCCAAAGGGAAAGCATAAATTTGTATATAACAGGTAACTTCTTCAAGTGCTAGATGTCTTCTTTGTACTATGGATACAGACGTGAGTGGTCCGTATGTTTGTTGGTCAGTTTGCACATTCTTTTCTTGAGTAAATGCATTGATCATCCAGCATCCAGCAGACACTATTGATGGTGTATGAAGGAGACAGTGGGCCTATCCTATTCTAATGAGGGAGAGAAATAGTAAATAAAACTTACTCTTACAGCATAATCACATAAAAGCTAAATTAATTTTCCCTAAGGTCTTTTTCTGGACCACTTTACAGTCTAATCCCTAACCACCTGCTCCCATACACCTCTTGTTCTTATTATCCTTTGTTCACATCATCAATGGTTTTGATCTTACTCCTGGATCTGATCTGTTGTGGCCCCTAAGGCTTGCTGCTGCAGAGTAATTGTGGTATTGTTCATGTTCCCGAATGTAATGACACTCTTGTCTTCCTTTTCTTGACTCCATTTGAATGTCATTACAACTTGGGCTTGGGTATCTTTTATTTTGCTGGGGGATCATTTATTGTTTGATTCTTTGTTTCTGTTTGCAAGAATGTTGCATATGCATATTAAAGACCAGCCAATTCCAATCCTAAGAGTTTTTAAAAGAGGTCTTCACTGTAGATATACTGGCTTATAGGATTAGCTTATGTTTATGTAATGCATTTCCATTAGTAAAACTGCTTTTGAGACTTGAAATGCCTGAGTCTCTGTGGAGATTATTAGTAAATATGACATCAAGGTCATCATAGAGATTTCATAGTAAATTTAGGAAGATTGCTTTCCAAGGACATAATTTTAATTGGAGAATTGCTTGTGGCTAAATTTTCTTATTGTGAAACATAGCATATTGTTTTCAGAAGCCCCTTAACATCCTTCTTGCTTTATCTCCAGTCTCTGCTTTGAGTCTTTATTATCAATATGCTTGTGGTTACAAAGGAATTTAAAAGTGTCTTCTTCATATGCTTTGGATATGGTTCCACCAGGTAATGATAGTACTTGATAGGCAAGTATGAAGACACAATCAAATCTCTGTCACCACATAAAAAACTAGCTATGGCCATTGACTACTATAACCCTCAGCACTGTGCAGGCTGGAGAAAGGGGACTAAACTTTTCAGCCATCATGCTAGCTCTAAATTCAAGGAGAGGCTGTCTCAAGGGAGGAAGTCAGAAGGTGATAGAGTAGGGCATCTGATGTTCTCTGATCTCTGCGCACGTGTGTACATATCACAAACAAAAAACTCATACAGATAAATAGAATAGAATTTTTAAGAGAAACAAGGCACTCATTTGTGTGTATCCATTTCTGTCTCAGGTCTTAGTCAGGCTTGGTCTGAGATTCTACTTAACATGTTACCTTTGTTGCTTATGTCTTTCCAATCGTTTAGTTTTTCTTTCTTTTTTTTTTTTTTAGTTAACTGTGATTATGCAAACACTTTATCCTCATTTCCCATTTTAATGATATCTCAGTCTTATCCTTATATACTAGTTAATTTGCTGTCACTTTTCAATCTGTCATATACTACAAATATTCACAAATTGTACTTAAGTATTAATATATAGGGCATAAAGGATGGTTCAGTTGGCAAAGTACTTGATGTACAAGTGGAGTGAGCAGAGTTTGTTCTGTAGCATAAATGTAAAAATCCCAGATGTGGTATATTCTTGTAATCGCAGTGCTGGGGACACAAAGGCAAGAATGTCATTGGTACATTTCTGGCCAGCCATGCTATACTAATGGGTGAGCTTCAGGCCAATAACAGACCTTATCTCAAAGGAGGATGACATCAAGTCATCATAGAGATTTCACGGCAAATTTAGAAAGATCTCTTTCCAAGTACATACATTTAATTTGAGAATTGCTTGTGGCTTTTTTTTTATTGTGAAGCATAGCATATTGTTTTTAAAAGTGCCTCAACATCCTGCTCAGAAATTGTGGCATTTCTGGGGATGATACCAATAGTTATTCTCTTGCCTACAGACAAATGTGTTCATGTGTTCACATATGAAGACACATCCAAATATTAAAATCTAAAACTCATTGTTAATATAATTTAAGAAAGTTCCTATTGATTCTCTGTCCCCTGTCCCTTTCAAATGTGTCCATATAGTGCTTTGTATTGAATGTGACATGTTTTGCTGAGACTGTGTACTGGATGTGTTCAGTTCTTATAATGATTATGTTTACCTTGCTTTTAAAACTAGAAATATTAGAATTCATGAAGTCACCTACATTTTTCTCAAAACTAATCATGAAAACATTAAATGCAAATGATTTCTTGAATGATTACTAATTTTAAATATTTATTTTTTTTATAGATAAATGAATGAAGTGTTTGAATTGCCCTTTGCGACTCGGAAGGCCGAAGGTAATAGCCAGTGATGTTTCCCATGGGTTTTATCTTCTTGGACATGCTTTATTAGTTTCAAGGACATGGATTTACTACTTAAACTTTTTTTTGATTGCTCTTTAGCAATCTCTACCTCAAAATAATATTTAATTATAAGTAAAACAAACATTTCACAACATTTAATCCTACTTCACTGATGTTATACTTCCTTCTACATAGAAATGTTTTATGCTTCTCGTTCTTATTAGTTTGAATTCTTCTTATTTTAAACCTTGACCTTTCTCTAAGTAGGCATATTGGCTCAAAATCGGAAAGTAAGAATATATTTGTACTTAGGAATAGCTTTACAACTTATGATAGGAGAGAGGTAAAAATGCTTTCACTGGAAACATCCAAACTGTTCAGATGGCATTTAATAGCTTCTGATACACAAGTGCAGAATCACGGGAAGTATACAATAGACTTGTGTTGCTGCATTGTGTATAAAGAGCTCATAGGGCTTGAGAGAGGCCTCTTAGACAGAGGGGGCTGGGTTTACTTTGCTTCTTACATGCATGGTTAGATCTTCCAGAGAGAATAACATGCTAGGGTAATTTATTATAGAAGAGTAAATCACAGATTACATAGGAGGGGGTTGGGGTAGTGTGATCCAACCGTCAGTTCGTGAATACATACACTTAAGTATGTGTGATAGCTTGTTTTTAATTTCTTTACACCAGTGCACACCTCAAACGTTCCGTTTAGCAGTGGGATATGCAAATTGTTCCAAATGCAGCAGCAGTACTTTCACCTGAATGTCAAAACTGTCAGACAGCTTTAAATCAAATCTTTATAACATTTTTAAAAACCAACCAGCCCAAAGATTGAGGCACCAAACTCTGAAAAAACGTGTCTCCCATACTTCCAAAAAGCTCCTGTATGTCAACATAGTAATGTCAGAGATCTAACTCACCTGCTCTCTAATTTTAACCTTTTAAGGATTTTATTTTATTTGGCTTAATTACGATATTTTCTACAAATTAATGATAAATGCCTTGATTAATAAAACCAAATGTCAGAGAAAATGACAACTTGATGAAAAATTAATACTAGGCAATATTTTAAGGTACAGAGGTACTAAAGATGTATTCTTGAGATTGGTATTTCATCATCTCTTTTTTGACGGTAGGTAACCAGAATTTTCTTTGTAGGTTTTTACTACTACATGTATAGGTACATTAATAATATAATTTCAGCTGTTTATAATATTAGTTATTATAAATAGAAATATATTCCTAAGTTACCTCTTATATTACTGCATCATTCATTTTTATTTTACAGAATCAAAATTATGCATATAATAAGATAGTGATAGAAATGAAGTTAGCACACCGAGAATCTAGTTAGTTAGTGTGTGTGTGTGTGTGTGTGTGTGTGTGTGTGTGTGCGCACATGCTGTCTGTTTCAGAAAGTCTCATGGTATAAAATTTCTCATTTTAAACATTTATTTAGTTATCACCGTTTTGTACAGTGACTCTGTAATTGAGCTAGGCTGGCTGGCCAGGGATATACTGGATCCATCTGCCCCTGTCCGCCTCGCGCTTGGGCTACAGTGCCTGCTTCCGTGCTACCTTTGTATGGCTGCAGGAGCTCTGTACTCAGTTACTTATGATTTCATAGCAGACATTCACCAGCTCAGCCATTTCTTTAGAACACAAGGATTTGGTTTTTAGAGCATTTTTTTCAAAGTTTTTTATGGAACTTAATAAATGTAAATGGTTCTGACTTGCTTTTTCCTTATAAACTGCTTTTACTAGCTTAAAACCCCTAGAATGATCAATATGATTATTCTTTTTTAGTGATATTCTTTCATAGGATTGAAAGATAAAAATGTGCCATGTAATTTTCATTTGAAAGTTTTTGCTTTGCTTTACAAATTTTTCCTACTGGTACATAATGTGTACTGAATGTATTCCCCCATCTTTCGAACGTTTCTGTCTTCTCATTCCTTACCTGTTCCGCTGGCCTCCTCTATCTCCAATGCAGATTTACTTTCACTTTGTTATCTACATCCTTGATTTTCTGTTTCTCTGTGAACCACATATGAAACAAGGCATGTAAGACGATGAGAAGAACATTATCCCAGGCAGACTCATTTCACTTCATATCAACATCTTCAGTTGCCTTAATGTTCCTACAAACATCAAGATTTTGTACTGTCTTCATTTATTTTTCTGTTTTCATAAATGTAGGATTTTTATTTTGACCACTTAGACATTTGTTAAGTAGAAATGGCATTATGCAGCATTAATGCCTGTGTTGTAATTTTATATTGACACTTCACAGATAAAACTGCAAACCAAATAAAGGAGGCACAGCCACCACTCCTGTGTTGTGCTTTGATTGATTGATTGATTTTTATACAAAGAACCACGTAACGCACTGTCGGTGAAATGGACTCAGTTTGGCCATCTGTTCATGGAGTGACATTCTGGTCACACCTATCAACAGTAATTTTTGCCAGCCAAAGTTAGAACTACTTCTCCGTGCAATACTGTAATTTTTTATTCTGGTGTTTCAAGCATCTTACTGTGCATATTAAGGTAAGTAAAGGTAAGCGCTAGTTGGCAATTTGTAAACATAGTGTGTGCCAGTCCCAAGGGAAAACATTCTTCAGTGCAGGTTTCCTGGAATACGTGCGTTTGGAAATAGATTTTGTTTGAATCTTCCCTTAGTTGGCTCTAGGTTTTAGTGTTTTTATGTAGTGCTTGATTCCAGGCATCCAGTCTGTACTGGCAAAGCTGTTTGATGATAGAGGCTACCAACGATGCTGCCCTCAGTGTTACATCCTGCCTAGTCCAACAGCTCCGTCAGCTAGTTAATCACTTCTGTGTAACTCTCTGAACCAGCCACTTTCCCAAGGAGGTGTTTGCTCCGTTGTAGCACAAGGCTCCCATTATGTGTCATCTCTATACTTGCATTTATCTGTAAGCAGAAGCATTCTTATTTCACAGATCATTAAGTAACAGATGCCCCTATTCTTTGACAGTTCTTAATGTCCATACTAAGCATGTGTTCTTTCCTTTATGCTATTTTCCTTAGTCAGTTTATTTCTGCATATGATACAGCTCTCTGTGTTTATTAGTTATAGGATTTGATAAGGACTTATGAAATACTTCACAATGTGTAAGGTTATGATTTTAGGTGAGATCCTAGCTGTCTCGGTTTTGTACTATAAAAAAATGGTTATCTTCCCCCAAACCTGTGAAGAATTGAGCAAAACTGAAATCCAAAGTAAGTTGTAAAAGCCTTTGCTTGGTGTCATGTTTGAGCTTTGAGGGGAGGATGAGTTGCTGAACCTACATAAACTTAGTTCAGGGAGTTGGGTCATGATGCTGTAAACCTGATGCTTGAATTAGCACAAAACAATTAGCTGAAAACCTGTGAACATCCTGAATCTTACAGAAGATTTAAAGCACTTAGACTCATCTACATAAAAATAATCTACAATTAAATGGTATAATGGGCCCAAACTATATAAATTCTCAGTTTTGAAACATATATAAAACTTTAGTTTTTTATAAATGTCTTTTTAGCACCTTTTGAAATGGCATTTTATATCTTAACCTATATTATATTCTGTAAAAATCATATTATTTAAAATTTTGTATGGAAAGATTAAGATTGCTTTTTAAGTTCAGTTTTTTATAGGTGTTAGTTAGAATAATCAGGCTTTAGAAGTTGGGGCTACCCATCTTATTTGTCTCCTTTGGAAACTTCTATTTATTAATTGAATAAAATATGTCCAGTAAGTACAATTTCATCTTAGTCTTTTGTTTTTGGTTTTTGAGACAGTCTTACTATGCTGGCCATTAATGCACATTTATCATCCTTCCTTTTCCAATGAGTGCTGGGATTCCAGTCTCAGGCCATTCTAGAGCTTTGAGACATACTGTTAAGTAAGAAAGGAAAAGATATCAAGAAACAAAAATGGAGTTTTTTCCCTCCCCCAAATTCTGCATTCATCCTTTTTCCTTAGCCACCTACCATCCTTCAAAATGCACTGGTCTCTTTTTGGATTCCTTTAGTGTTGACAAGGTGTTTTTCATTCCTCTAATGAAGTGGGAAATAAATTAGCATGCTTCTGGAGGTATTTAGATTACTTACTGTAGTAATGCTCAACATGTCTTTGTAATAGTCTTCAACTCCTACCCACAACTAATTAGTGACTTTCAGAGTGAGCGAAGATGTTAGTCGTGCAGTAGCTCTATATTTCCTAATGATCAAAGGAGTGTTACTAATATACTTGTCAGTGTTAGAAAAGAGGTAAGTAAATAAAGGGCCAGATGGTTGCGCCCAGAACCTATCAAGAGCCCAGTATGTGTGGGCTGGTCCAGCAGAATGACAGGAACGTTTTCCAGGCCAAGTGAACTACAGTTAAGCTTTTACTAATATCAAGAATGTTTGTCAGACGAGTTTTTTTATGGGATTGTGATTCACATCTGCAGATCACATTGATACTATAACTTATGAGAGCCACATACTCTTTGCATTAAATTCAGATAGTTTCTCAGGTCTCAGCAAAGTGCCATGCCATGAGTCATATTAGCTTACAGAGTAAGGTAATTACCCTGGAAACATTTTTGTAGGTTCAGACAATATTATTTTTTTTAACTCTTATAAAATCTTTCTATATTCTCTTTTTGTTTTTTCCCCCCTTTTCCTTTCCAGTTGGGCTAATCTCTAGATCCTTCTGCTGTACCTGCCCAATGCTTGGCAATCACACTCCGGAAAAAAAAAAAAAAAAAAAAAAAAGGATTTCTACAGTTATAAATGTCTTTCATTCTTTATTTTAGTTGGATATTTGTTTCTTCTAATAGATCGTGTGACTCCTGATCTAAAGTACCTGATAATATAGTACCTGGCACACAGTGCTAACTGGGGAGCTAGTGAGCATGCCTTAGTGTTTGTGGTGAGTCTTCAAACTGAGTAAACTGGAGGTCAGGATTGGCAGAGCCCTCCTGTGTGTCCCTGTGCTTGTCCCGAACCTATGCAATGGACATACCACTTTATGTCAAGAGTCATTTTATCTTTTCATTATATCATGTTCATCTTATAAATAATTTTGAAAACTATGATAGATATTTAGATCAGTGCTGTTGGTAAGATAAAATAAAATATATATTTTGAGGCATTTTCTTCTTAGAGTCACACCAATAATGTTTGAGGATATCATCTAACTTTAGGCCCCTTCCTACCTTCCCGCCCTCTTTTCTTTCCATATTTTCAACATTTCCTGAGTGTTAGTTCTGTGTCAGACATTTCACAGATGTTAAATACACCATTGACCAAAAGAGCGATAAGGACATTATCATGTAAAAGGGTAATATACTAAGACATAAATAGCAATTACAAATACAGATATTTAATGAAATCATTCTTTCTGCTTGACTTTGTATTCTGCCATGCTTTTAGGAATTGAGTGTGCAGTGTATTATCTCCAGCAGCCTGCATTTTAAAGAGTGGATTACATTTAGATTGAAATTATAGAATAACCATATTCCTTTTAACTTGTCTAAGAGTGCAGGTGTCTTTGGTAGAAACACAGATGAAGCAGTATTTTGCTCCAGGAGGAGCTATAAGAAAAAGATGTTTTGCTGGGCAGTGGTGGTGCACATCTTTAATCTCAGCACTTAGGAGTCAGAGGCAGGCGGATGTCTGCGTTCAAGACCAGGTTCATCTACAGAGTGAGTTCAAGGGCAGTCTGGGCTACACAGAGAATCCCTGTCTCAAAAACCAAAAACAAAAAATCAAAAACCCAAAAATCAAAAATCAACAAATAAAAAAAAAAAACCCAAGCAAAGCAAAAAAACCACCACCAACAAAACAAACATACAGAAAAGAAAAAAGGAAAGAAATCAGGACTGTCTATACTATCTGATACTTATGACCTTTCATGGCTATTTTTAAACCATAGAGCTTATATAGGAATTTCTAGATTTTTAAAAAATTATCCAAAATTATTTCTGCCAAATAACTTTTGTTAGTAGCATATTATTTACCTTTGAGTTAGGTTTTGGCAATGGCAAGAAAAGACTAGAAGATGGCTGTGTCTGTAGTTTTCTCTCACTGGTCATCTGCCTATGACGGTTTTATGTTGTGATCAGATTCTTCATTATGCTTCCTACTGGACTTGCACACCACTTGGCTCTGCAGCCTGCATTCCCATTCAAAGCCATCCCAAAGCTGGACTTCAGCCTTGTTCACTAAAAAGAGGCCATTTCCCCATCAGCTGTCCACTTGGACATACATTTTTCATACTCTTAAAATGTTTTGTATGCATCCAGTGTTTACTAGATGGATTTGTCAAATTGCTCATAGATAATCAGTTTTTTAAAGTTATAATTTGAGTGGTGACCTCTCAAACTGTGAATTATAAGGTTTGACCCTTTGATTCACATTTTGACATAACAGCCATTAATTATAGTTTTTAAAGGACATTTATTTCAGTTGTAATTTGTGTTGTGAAAACAGTTTCAGTGTTTTTTCTTTTAACTTTCAGGAATAACTGCCCAAATATAAATGCATATATTTCAACAGTTCTGTGTCTATATGTAGTGTATATATTTTATTATAGTGACACACTGGAATAAACATGAATATTATGTTGAAGTATATTTGTGCATTTTATACCAATTCATTTTGATATATTCCCATTGTGATATATTCCAATGTTATCATCCATTAGTTATCACTAGGATCATCCTCATTTTCTGTTGTGATTAATTATGACTGTCAAGATTAAAAAAAAAAAAAACCAACAACTTACCAGTGAAATCTAGGCATGGCCTTAAAGAAAATTTGAATATTCTAAAGACTATTTGAAGTAATGTGGTATAGGCAAATGTAAACTGTTTAAGTGGTTTTTATGAATATCCATAGCTGAGATACTGAGAGGGAAAGGGCATGGCAGAGCAATCAGTGTGGGTTAGCTCAGCAGTATGTTGATTGGTGAACTCCAATAGTGTGTGTATTTTAAATGGAGGTAGGACATTTTAGTTGGATAAAAAGACATGAATATAGCTAAAAATAATAACGTAAATTTCTGTTACTAGTTAATTAGTACTATTTGAAATATTTATTTTTAAATTTGGGTTTTTTGTTTTGTTCTGAACATACTATAGAGAAATGAATACTTAAAAATCTGAATAGACTTCATAAAGGCACATAGTCAACAATTTGTATTTTAAATATATCTGAAATACCTAGCTTGGTTTTGTTTAAATTATTCACTGCTGTTGTGGTCTTGTCTACCATGAGGTCTTATGGGAAGTGTCTAGTCTCTCATGTACTGGATAGCGTGCCTCATGAAAGACATTTCCCTTTGTACTTGACTATGGTACTCCAAGATGGATTGTTTCTTAACATTATAGAAATATGTTCATTTTAATTCTAAAAATATGTTACTGTCTTAGTTGACTCTAGAGATTCAGGCGACTTTTATTAACAGACTGACATGATTTGAGAGTGACTTGTTGACAGCTATGTGGGAACGTTTGTTTATTTAGTATGTGTATTTTGTACTTCCTATCTGGAAATAGCATTATACTTGGAGTTTAAATTGAGTTTTAGTGTTGGTTCAACTGCTTCTTGTTACCCGGATAAGTGACTTACTTCTGTGTACTAGTCTCCTCAAAGGAAAATGAAGAATGAGATCTTCATTATAGTTAAGATTGGAGATATTATTAATAAACATATTGAATTCATTGGCTGACACACAGAATGTTACCAGTAACTAATAATGATTTAAATTGGAACACTGTTTTCTATTTTTTCAATCAGTAAGGCATTTCCTTTTAATAATTTCTATTTTCTGATATACTTACTTCATTCTTCTGTTTTTATCTCGTGTGTTTCTTTTTCCTATGACTATCCAGTTTCCTCATGTTTCCCTTTACAGATGGAGACCTCATCTCACCCAGAAAGCATTTGAAATAAGAGAGTTATTCTCCAAACACATGTGAGATCACTGCAACAAAGGAGCAATTGATAATCAAAAAAGATGAGAACATTTTATCATAGGCTGTGTGTTTATTATTCTTTCTGAAGTACTAAAAAACCCAGAACTTACCAGTGGAAAGTAGACTTCTCTGATTAAGTAAATAATTTAGATTACAGTATTTACCTCTAAAACTTAATAGTTGGTAGGTTTTCCTCTGCTTAGTTTCTGAAAGAAAAAGTAACAACAACACAGAGTATAGAGATAATGCACAGAACAAGAGATTTGTATAAGGATTAATAGCCAGTGAACACAGGGAACTTAATGTGTTTAAACAATGGCCAAAGGAACTGCACACTCTTTTCCTAAGAGTGAATAGAAATAACCAAGAGATAAATGAAAGACTGTCAAACATCAATAATAATCAGAAAAACAAATTAAAATCAAGACTATAGTAAGCTAGGTCTCATACCTTAAAATGACTGTAATTAAAAAACCAAAGATATCTGCTGATGACAGTGTATAGACAAAGAATTCTTGGTAGGGATACAGATTAGTAATGACGGAAAACATTTTGCAAAGAACTCAAAAATTACTGATAGAATTGTCATATCACCCCAAAATGCTAATAGGTATAATTCAGGATCTATGGCAGAATACGTGGAGAGTATATGTGCCTCCACAGTTCACTCCAATGCTGTTCACCATAACCAAGATACAGAAACAACCGAGGGGACAGTCAGTAGATGACACTGGAATACTGATATTCAGCTTTAGATGTGATGTATGCGTGTGTGTGTGTGTGTGTGTGTGTGTGTGTGCGTATTCAGTCTAAAACAGGAAAACATTATTTAACTTGTTATTTATAATTCTTTAAACATTAAAACTCAGGGACATTATACTTAGTGAAATAATATAGATACACAAAGGTAAGCTCTTCACTGCCTTACTTATATGTGGTATCTATAAAATACTTACTTATATGTGGTATCTATAAAAGCTGCACACAGAAGCATAGTTAAGTGATGGTTGCCAGACTTCCACATGATGGTCAACATAATGGTCAAGGAACATGTAGGTGGGAGGACTAAGCTAATAGGCTGTGTTATACATCATGGTGACTATAATTAATGTATTGCAAATTTTAACATTGTTAGAGAGTTTAAGTCTTTTTACCATAAAATTGTTGAATATGTGAAGTAATTTATAAATTCATATATGTTTGGACATTGTGATACACACACACACACACACACACACACACACACACACATATTCAATTTTAACTTGTTAGCAAATAAGTTGAGATTTAGTAGATTAATTCAAAAGTAATATCGAGGTGTATTCAGGTAGACCAAAAAGCAAATAATTTCTGAAATGAATTTTAAATAAATTTTTGTTTCACCAAACACATGTAATCATTTGTATGTTTCAGCTAACTACATAGAATATGACTCAACAGCTTCCTTTCATATGGTCTCCATTGCTGTTATCTATTTAGGAATTCTTTTCTTAATGGTACCAAATATTTAGCATTTTACCTGAATAAAAGGAGTTCTAATACAAGATGTTGGGAGACTTACAATTTTAAAATAGTTAACAGTGGGCGCAGGGAAATTCAGTGTAATTTACAGATTTAAGATACTTTGTTCCTTGGTTTTCAAGATAACACATTTGTTCATTTCTCACATTACTTAAAAGTTAATTCAGGATGATGTTGAAATTGTGATTTGAGCTCAGTCTACGTTTTGAGTTCCTAATTTGCAGATTTCTGTTTCGTTTTGCCAGGTTCTTTTCTCTTGACACGCAGTTTTCTTCTGTCGTTTTACAGCTTGATGTCTTTTAAACACGGACTTTTCTACCACCTTTTATCTTATCTTTCATTGCATCTGGCATGGCCTTCACATGACCAGAGAACAAAATTCCATTTCATTAGTGGAGGCCTTACTTATCCTCTGACATAGAGTATTTTAGTCCTAGTTGAGGGAAAGGGTTGTCTTTTCCATCAATGTCCTTGACAGAGAAAAGAAACCAGTAATGTGTTTGCAGACTTTATTAATCAGTGGGCAGACATAGGGAAACTAAATTGCCAACTCATGATAAAAACTTAGGAAAAGGGGCTCCTTCAATACGTGGTTGGAATGCACGGTATTTCCTTTGATTTTGTACTTGATTTCACTTTTGTTTGAGTATTTGCTCAAATTTGAATCTTCAGTAATCAAACCAAAGTTTTACCACCTACTCTGCAATGAAACTGGTTGTGCTTTTAAGGGAAAAATATCTGTAGGCAAAGAAAAAGAATTAAAATAGTTGCCTTAACCTTAGCACTTAGAGTGCGGTTGGGTGAGTGGCACAGGACACTTTGAAAGAGTTGGTACTCTTTAGTTTTATTGTATGTACCACTGATGGTTGTTCTAAGCTTCAAGCAGTTTTTATATGTATCACCTTTCTCAGAGGCTGGAATTTAGGCAATAATTACCTTCATAAGTGAATATGTTTGGAAAGCATAAACTGACATTCTCTTCCAAAAGAAAGATGTGGTTGTTTTGAGATTGCACTCCTCGGTTTAATGGTGTCTCGGCTGAAACAGATGCCTTCGTTGCTTTCTTCTCCAGAAGCTGCTTCAGAGTTTTAAGTGCAGTGCATACAGCACACACAGGCACCATTAACGAATCAGAATGAGGCCGGGGGAAAACGTATCTAGGATCCACACGCCTAAATGCAGTTAGTAAACAGAGACACTAACTCTCATTAAGCATAATTAAACCTAATATTGACTGTAAACTGTTACTTACCTTAAACTTCTCTGTAGAGAGAGTGAAAAGGGATTAACCTAGCAGATTGGGACATTAATTACTACCTATTTCACATTAAAGTTACCATCAAGAAGAGCTATATTCATAAATAAAACATAGGAGGGATTGAGAGATGGAAAATATGTAAATTCATTATATAAAAAGGAAAGAAATTCTATATTAAAAAATAAAGAGAGGTCTGTGAGTGATGTCAGCTTCAGCAAAGGGGAATGCTAGCTAATTACTACAACAAATGGACTAAAATAATCACAGAGGTGTATCTCTGCCTCTGACTGACAGGACCTGCTTCCTAGGAGACTTAGCTCAGCTCAGCACGAGGCTTTTCATGTGCTACTGCTGCCAGTTCTTCAGGCTACTGAGGGTTTGAGAGAGGATGAAGGGACATGGGAGAGATGTAATTTCTTCCCCCTTTGCAGTCATTAATAGCAGCTTATTTATGAAATTTATTATAAAGATTGTAGAAAGGTTTGGTTTGTCATCGAGAATTTTTTTTTTCCTCCCGGAGTCAAAACTGTCTCGCAACTGGTCTCCTGCTACTATTTAATAATCTCCTTCTTGGGTGCAATCTAAAGAGAATGTTGTGAAGAATATAAAAATGTCAGCTAAATTTAAGATCCACTGTTAAGTTTTATATTATGCTGTAGCCTCGAGGGGGACAGATTTAAAAGAGAAGAATTTAAAGAGAAAACAAAGTGTGGACAATATTGACACCTACTAGACTTAGACATTTTTTTCCCCCGAATACATCAGATTGTTTCGACTGCTTTCTATCAGCTGCTTTCCTTTCTTTTTTTTTTTACACTCAGCACATTGCACTGAGGATGGACAGTCCAATTACTTCGCAAGGGTGGGTGTTCTGTAATGGAACCCCCATATACTTTGGGTACTATCCAGCCAAAGTTTAGATTTAACTTGCTAGCCTCTTATTCAAGCTTTGGAGCTGTTGTGCTAATTTTTTTTTTCAAATTCTCATAGGCAAGCACCAGTGTAATATAATATAGCAGTTGTGACTGTGAGCAACAGAGTCTAGGAAGTCACCCTGAAGCATGTCGTTTTTTAAATGGGATCAGGAGTTCAATTTAGAATAAAACTCCTAATTTTTTTCTAGTGAATTTAAAGTTAGTTTCCCGGGTTATGTGTTTAACTAACACAACAGAAATAATTAATGGACAAAAAAGTCTATCCTTCATCTCACCCATTGAACAAAACCCCACCGACTGATTGGGTGAGGGGGATGAGCAAAACCAGTGAGAGTGAAGAGTACCTCTATCCTCTGCTCCTGTAACAATAGTGATGTTCCGGAATAACCATAACAATGGCATTCATATTAATCAGACATATTTATACAGAATTAGTGTTGGCTTTTGCTCCATATTACCTTTAGTTTTACATGAACTTTTATTATCTGTGCATATCAAAAGAGACATGGTGAATGAACAAAGAGGCCCTGTTATGAGATGAGTATTATTTGACATTTTGGGAAGCTCTTATTATAGGGTTTCCTCTTACGTGAGAACAACGGGAAGGTTGTCATAGTTGCTCTATTAGAGACACTCTGGAATTCTAAAACAGAAATGGAGCCCATTTTTTTCCTTGAAGAAAGTTAATCAATTAAAAGAATTGGAATGATCCAAGACTTCTCATGGTGGTTGGCTGCTCTGACCTTTTTTGAGCCTGTGAACCTCTGACCTTTCACAGCATCTCTTAGTTTCATGGTTTTTCCTTTGTGTTACAAAGCTTGGTAGTTAGTACTTCATTTATTTTTTTCCCAAAGATTAAATATACTTCTAGACTTAGTGGAAATATTCAGTTATAACAAAATGCAGATGTTTTAAAAAGCCTTTGATTTTCCTGCAAACCAGATGTGTTTTGTTTATTTGTGCATATATTGTGCTAAAAGAGAATGGTTCAAAGTAGTTTCTTTTGAGGCCATCTTCCTTGGTTTCTCACAGTTCTGACTGGAAATTATGTTTTTAAAAAAGTGTCAATCTGGATATCATTGAATTTCCTATTAAAACCACTGAGCATATATTTTAAGTCTGACTAGTATACTGCAGGTTTATTTTGTCTACATCTTGGGTTAAGATTTTACATCCAAAGAATAAAAGTAAAACTATTGAAAGGAAACTAGAGTAGTCGCTATGGCTGAAGCACATCTCCTGCCCGTAGACCTGCCCAGTGATTCCTCATGTGGAGGTAGTGGATGTCTGAGCTGCCAACTGCCACGGATTTAAAGTAAACCTCCCCAAGATGACAGTTATTAGAGAATGTTGTTTAATAGTAACACATACCACCAGTTTGACCAGTACATAATTTAGCTGCTTTTAACTATAGAATTGCAATAAATTATTTAAAATTATTATGACTTATTTTTTACTTCCATTCTGTTTTCCTAAGTTTTATGTTAACAGTTAACATACTGAGTTTGATGGTGAAGTAAAAGCAGTTACTTATCCCTGCAAAAATGTCTGCCAGAATTAGCATTTAAGCACATAAAAGCAAGCTAGATTTCCAAATATCACACACACACACTCACAAAATAAACTATAAATAAAGAATAAAACATGTTAAAACTCCTAATAAACTACTCATTTAGGAGAATAATTGGAAAAAATGATATTTGATAATTTGAAATACATAAATCAGTTGAAATATTTAAATTGATTTTTTAAAAAACTGCTATTTAATTTTGAAGAAATATAATATTTCCTATTCTGGTTTCTGTTTTAATTGGATATTAAATAGGTAAAATGATTTTCCTAGTGGCTATTCAGAGAGCTTCTAACTAGATGGACACTTAAGCTTGAGTTACACTTGGAAGGAAGATCCTCCTGAGTTGTAGACTGAGTTTTTTTGACTTGCATTTCTGTGTCTTTCACTTGGAAGAGATCAACCCAACAGGCATCTGAGAGACTTCATCTCATCTACTTCTTCATTATGATGGCTCCTTAGGTGGCTTTGGGCTAAAAAGCAGTCAGACGTTTAAAGCAGCTTACATTTTCTTGAGTGTTACTAATCTCCGTCCAGATGATGAACTGTGAGGACTGATATGCTGCATTTGTAACTTTGAATCCTTCTTAGGGCCTTGAGTTCACATTGTTTTTAGGAGATTCTTGTTCAATGTAGATAAGCCGAGGTGAGTGAGAATCATCTACACATTCAAAAATAGTTCAGTGAGTTTGCTTATATCAGAACGTGACAGTTTTTACATTCAGGAAAATAAATAAATGTACCTGCAACATGCAAATCACTAGTTTTCCTTAGTATCTGCTATGACCTAATGTAGGGGTGACAAATCTAAATTCTTTCTTCATTTATCTTAAATGATATCTTGCTTTCCTGATTTTATAATCATATTACTTGTCATCCATTACTTATGCCTTAGATGAGCATTTCTTCACCTGTTAACTATTGAATATACTAAAGAATAAAAGCATAACTTCTGATTTTTAGAGCTGCGGCACATTAAGCTATTCCTGGGTAATGCAGTGTACTAAGTTTTAGACTGTTGATTGGGTATCAACTTTTAAAGTACTTAGTTTTAGAAGCTCATTCATTAAAACTGGGGACTTTAGATATATACAAGAACAGATGTTAAAAAAAAAATAGTAGAATGTTGTAGTATGCCCTTGTTATCCTATGTGGGATGGCAGAGACAAACACATGAGCTTATAATAGCCAGAATACTCTACTTGGTGAGTTCTAGGACAAGGAGTAATCCTGTATCCAAAGCACACTGAACAGGTAATGAGCACCTGAGGAGCAATGGCTGAGCTTGTCCACTAGCTTCCTCATGAACGCACACACACACACACACACACACACACACACACACTACAGTCATTTTTTAATGTGAAAATCTTTATTGAATATTTTATTTACATTTCAGATGCCATCCCCTTTCCCCATTTCCCCTCCCTAGAAAACCCCTATCCCACCCCCACTTCTCCTTTTTGCTTTTATACTATTTTTTTAATGTTAATCAAAGGCTTTATAAGTTTGGTAATGCTCAATATCAATCAGAAGTGTAACCCAATACCCAACCTAAATATATCAACTATCTTTGACTGGCGGGGACACACAAACATCCACCTCAGTGTCCCCCTAATTCTTGTCACCTAGCTCTTCCTCTCCTCCTCTCCTCACTCCTTATCCTTCTCTCCTTACTCCTCCCACCTTAGCTCCTCCTACATATCACTGCTCCTGTTAAAATAAAACTTTTTTTCTTAGAATACAGTTAGAGCATAACTATACCAACTTGTATCAGTAAGGTACAAGATAGACCTAATATCCAGTCAATCATTTTGTTGACTAAACAGAACCTCCTAACTAAAAGACTGCCCCCCCCCAACTAAAAAATTAATTCTGAACCTGGCTTTTTTTCTTGGCTTTAGAATGAATGTCAGCTGAAAACCATCCTCTCAAACCTTTTCTCTCAAAGTAAATAGCCAGGATTTCTATGAGACTATAAGTCTTCAACCCTGTCAGAAATCCAGAATAACTGAGTTAACTGAAATTATAGAAAGCACCAAGCATAGCTTCTAAAACATAGCCAAATTATAGAGACCACTGAAAACCTGAACAGTCCCTGTACTACAAAACGTTGGAGCATTAAATCTTCAGCCTTCTGGCCCAGGATCATCTGACAGACCTAGTGATGCAGAATTATTAAAGGCTGATTACTCTGTCTTGGCAGATATAATAGTCAGTTGACTATTCGGCAAGTGTGTCCTTTTCTGGACAGTGATTTGTCTGTAGATGAAAAGAGGCAATTCTTGTCTAGTGGCTGTCTCACCACAACTGGAGTAACTCCAAAGATGCCCAATTTCTTCTTAGAATTCAAGACAGGAAGCTGTCAGGAGCAGACAGGTCTCTAATCAAAATAGACATTAATACAGAAATGTTTGTAACGTCAATTCTGTGGACTTCTGATGTTTTGAAAACCAACTATCCAAGTAAGGTAATCTGGACTATTGTTTGTTAACTCCTCTCAGCTAAATAAAATATAGAAAACACCCTAACAATAAACTCAGAGCCATGAATTTGCTATAGGCCCTTAACTCACCGGCTAACCATCTCAAATCTATTTAAAAACTTAAAGAAGGACTGGGTCTAAGCCTTGTATTCCTAAATGTGTTATATAGGCACAATGCCTATGAGAGTAACAATATTAATCTCACTTTATATCAATAAGAAGCTCATACCAATGAAAACCTTAAATTAGAAATCAATGTAAATTTTGTACCATTTAAGAAATTATAACTTCATCGTAATAACAATTATACATATTTCTACGAATAGGTTATGGCTATGCAATAAATCCTAGCTAATCCTCCCTGTTCCAACAAAACCATTACTTTTCCATAGAAAGACAGCCCAATATTAACCACCTCAGTCCCCAAGTTCAGGGAATAGGGGTGCCGACTCTTCATTAACTTCTTCAAGCTGATTTTGGGTGTTGAAATATCAGAAGAGGGGCAGGAGGAAGAGTAAATTGATAAGCCTCGTCGGTGTCTTCACTACATCCAGCTGGAATTCCAGAACATCAGAGGGTCGAGCAGGTCTGCTCAGCTCACTTGATGAGTAGATACACTGAGGCTATGTATTCTGCAATATACAATTCTCAAAACAAATTTTAGTATCAAGATAATTTTTTGTTTGAATTCTGGAATCTAGTCTTCTGGCGGCCTGCCTCTGTCATGTCTAATCCATATAATTCTGGGAGTTTCTATGAGGGTGTGCTCCTACCATCCTCCCATTTTTACCTCCCTGCTCCCAAATTCCCCAACACTAGGGAATCCAAACTTTCAGGCACCAAGGCCCTCTACTTCCACTGATGCCTAACGCCTTACCACATCCCCCCCTCCAATTACTATGAGGGTGTGTTCCCACCATCCTCTCATTCCCACCTCCGTGCTCTTGAAATTCCTCAGTACTAGGGAATTCGAACTTTCAGGTATTAAGGCCGTCCACTTCCACTTATGCCTGGCAAGGCCATTCTCAACTACCTATACAGGTGGAGCCATGAGTTCCTTTGTTT
This sequence comes from Rhabdomys pumilio, assembly GCA_030674055.1. Classification (NCBI taxonomy): domain Eukaryota; kingdom Metazoa; phylum Chordata; class Mammalia; order Rodentia; family Muridae; genus Rhabdomys; species Rhabdomys pumilio. Next base: position 27,495,253 of record JANHMN010000011.1, read on the forward strand.
GTGTTTTTGGGCTGGAGATTTTAGAATGGCTACTCCAGCTTGTTTCTTAGGACCATTTGCTTGAAAAATTGTTTTCCAGCCTAAGGTAGAGTCTGTCTTTGTTACTGAGGCAGGTTTCCTGTATGCAGCAAAATGCTGGGCCTTGTTTATATATCCAGTCCATTAGCCTATGTCTTTTAATTGGGGAATTGAGTCCATTGATGTTAAGGAACAGTGATTGTTCCTTCTTGTTATTTTTATTATTAGAAGTGGAATTATCTTTGTGTTATCTTTGAATTATCTATCTTCTTTTGGATTTGTTGGAAGAGAATTACTTTTTTTCTCTTTGTAGGGTATAATTTCCCTCCTTGTATTGAAACTTTCCTGCTATTATTTTTTGTAATGCTGGGTTTTTGGAAAGATACTGTATAAATTTGGTTTTGTCATGGAATATCTTGGTTTCTCCATCTATGGTAATTGAGAGTTTTTCTTGGTATAGTAGCCTGAGCTGGCATTTGTGTTCTCTTAGGGTCTATATGACATTCGTCCAGGATCTTCTTGCTTTTATAGTATCTGGTGAGAAGTCTGGTGTAATTCTGATAGGTTTGCCTTTATATGAAACTCAAGAAGAAGAAGGATGACCAAAGTGTGGATGCTTTGGTCCTTCTTAGAAGGAGTATCAAAATACTCAACCAGAGCTGCCATGGCCTAAACCTCCAGCCTGAGAACACAAAGGGAGTTACTCTTGGCTCCACCTGAATAGGTAATTGAGGGTGGCCTTGTCATGTATCAGTGGAAGTGAAGGGCCTTGATCTCCAAATGTTTGGATTTTCTAGTGTTGGAGAATCCGAGAGCAGGGAGCTGCTAATGGGAGTTTGGTGAGAGCACACCCTCATAGCAATAGGATTATGGGGTATGGGATAAGGGGTTTTGGGGGCAAATGGGAGAGAGGATAACATTGAAAGGTAGATAAGTAAAATATCCAATTAAAAAAAAACAGATAATGGGTCTGGCAATTGTAGTCAAGCAGTGGAGACTTTGTCAACAATTTATTATGTGGATTTTGTATAATTATAAAGGACAAGGTATTGTGGAAGAGGCCCATGGAACTTTAAAAAGTTTGGTAAGACATTCTGTTCCTGAGACAAAGAATGATGCCGACCTGTGAGCTTGTTGAATGCCCTGACAAGGGTGATTGGGGAGCTGTATTGGACATATGTTCCTGACCTACTTTTGCTTGACTATATCCCAGATGGGACAAGCTGCCTTGCCTCAAGGTTTTAGACCTTGTGGGATAGAGAATTGAAAAGAGAAATTATGTCTCTTGTATTCTTCTTAAAGGTGACCAGCTATTAGGACTCAGTGAGATACTGGGCTAGAAATCAATCCATTATGGAAAATAATAGTCTACTTTTGGAAGACTGGATCTGGAGTTTGTCAGAGATATATTTGGAAGCTAGTTGTAGCTAGCTATGATGTTAGGATAGCAAGAGATAATGTTGGGATAGGATTTGGATTTCAAACAAGGGTTAGTGCATGATTTAAGGCTCTTTTAATTGTCAAACTAAAATTGGTTCTGTCTCTTCTACAGCATTTATTGTAATTTGTATTGACCGTATAATTTCCAATTATGTTACTGTGTTGAAACCTGGCATGTCTGTCATGGAGGTCTACCAACCAGCTCTCGTCTCACTTCCCAAGTATTAGAAAACCTTGATTCTCTGAAAAAAGCTTAAAAGTGCTGGAAGAAGTGACTTAGGCTTTAAGCAGAAGCAAGGGGGTAGCAGGCTTGATTATTGCTGGCATAACAGCTTTAATTTCATCAATTACTAGAACCACTGCTTCTGCAATAGTATTGACACAAGGTGTTAAGACAACTATTTTTGTTAACCATCTAGCAAAAAAATGTTACTAATGTATTGGGTATAGAAAAGTGTTTATGTAGGTTTTTGGAACAACAGATGGTGCTCTATAACCCATTCAAATTATCTGGAGAAGGTTCAGGGTTCAAGAGTTAGGAGCCATCCCAAGTGTCATGACAAATATCATTGGAGTAGTGTTACTTTTGAAATTCACAATGATTGTCATTATAATTAGAAAAAAGTTTAAAAACCTTTAGGATATTTGGCATAATCCTAACACCTATCTGGGTGTGTTAACTGTGCATAGTGAGATTATGAATTCAAAGAATGCTGCTCTGTTGACCCTTGATGCTGCAGATAATGTCAATAAAATTATCCGGGGCCTGAGGTCAGTATTTCCGTTTTGGTCAAACATCAAGAATGGCATATATAGCTTGACCAGGCTATCCCTTCTTGTCCGGGGAATACTTTTATTTTTGCTTATCTTTAACAACATCAACATGTTAGCAGCCAAAATACATGGCTTTTCCCGAAAATGGATCCCCAGACAGAGTCATTAAATTAACAGGCTGGCAAGACAAGGATGGATAAGATTCTACACAGAGCTTTACCAACCTAAGCAGAAGTGCATTGTTTTTGATAATGAACATTTCATGATGGGTAAGGAAGGCATTCTTGTCAAAATGACCTAAGACAGGCTCAGTCTTGTTAATGAAATAAAAAAGAGAGAGAGGTACAGAGCCTTTGGGGCTGCTTGGCAAGAAGCTGACATGTGCCAAGGACAAAGAAAGGGGCTGCTTGGCAGGAATATGACTCTGGCCAAGGACAAGGAACTAGGCTTTAAGCAGCAATATGACATTATACTAGAACAAAGAGGTAATTTCAGGTAGGAATGTAAATCATCACCTTCAATAAAGAAGTAATTTCAGGCAAAAATCTAAATATTAGTCCAGAACAAAGAAGTAATTTCAGACAGGAATCTAAATTTTAGTCTAGAACAAGGAAGTAGGCTTCAGACATGAAAATGTCCTTGGGCTAGAATAGGGAAGTAGGCTCAGATACTTTGGTCATCCTGATAAGCCTTTAGAAACAATGTTCATGGGAGTGTACGTTATGGAAGCAAGAGTGTGTGGTGCTCACAACATAGTAACATGAACAGAGACAGAAGGGAAGGTCCAGTCTAAGATATATCCTTCTAGGACACATCCTTCACCAACCTTCCACAGTGGCTCACTTCTCAGTAATCTGTTCAAATTTCTAAAGTCCCAGAGGATCATACCATTAATTACAGCTATGCTTTCTTCATGTGACCATTTTTATAAAAGCATTCACACACACACACACACACACACACACACACACACACACACACACACA
>JANHMN010000011.1:27498480-27581992 GCA_030674055.1 Rhabdomys pumilio
ACACACACACACACACACACACACACACACACACACACACACACACATGTGATATCCTAATATCCTAGGAATCTCAGATCCATTCAAGGTAAAAAGAAAATTAAATATATACCCCAATTTTCTTTGTACAGGTTTTATTGTATAGCTTTATTTCAGACATTTTAAAGACTCCATAGAGAGTATGTATAATTGTTGCTACATTTAGATGTACTTATTTAATGACACAAAGAGTCTAGATATCAGGCACTCATCTTCCAAGTGAGAATAAAGTTTCATTTCAGTCTCCCTGAAAAATAAATACATATTTTATTCATATTCATATACTGGCTTATGTTACAAAAGCTTTTTCTAAACTATTTTTATTTCTGATTTTGTCACAATGTCAGTTTGTCACTATTCTATTAAAATATTTACTTTATAGATGGACTAATTTGGCATCCTCACATGACTAATGCCCACTTGGTGCATTCATGTAAATATAGTTTATCAATTAAGGATGGCTGTGTTTTCTGTCATTCTGAACCTAGAACCTACTAATTTGTATGTTTCAAAATATATTTGAGTCATTGGATGCATATATGCAATTCTATCTTCAGTAAATATGTACTAATGATGAAATTCCTACAGATTTTTTTTGGAAAGGAAGTTAAACAATTTAAATGTCTTTAAGCTGTCAAAAATTGCACTCCTGAATTGTTGTTTATTCAAAAACAGATTTGGTGTGAATATAGTCAAATAGAGATGAGCCCATTTTTAATATGTTGGTGGGTGGTGACATACATGAACTCCATTAATAGTGATGTATGCTTTGTTCTTATTTCACTTGGCCAATGGATTTGTTATCAGATTGATTTGCACTGGGAAGATTTAATTGTCAAAATAAGTATCTAAGGTACTATGCACATTTTCTGTAAGGGCCTAAAGACCTTCTGGCCTCCATTTCAGCTTGGGGAACACACTGTTACTACAGAACACATAGATACAGCCTCCTCTGTAAACTGAGCTAGTTACCTTTTGTGTATGGTTTCATACTTTCTACAGAGGGTGACATCATCTTCCACATATTGTTTAAAATATGTGGTTATTAGGAAGCTCTATTGAGTCTCTAGTGATAAAAAAGTTAAGTGTTAAATTGAATGGGTTACTACTTCAAAAGGAAACTATACAGTGGTCCAAGGTCCATAGCTTCCTATAAAGAAATGCAACAACAGCAGAGATATATTAAGACACAGTGAAATGCTTAGGCAGTGACAAATAATTACAGTTGAAATATATGCCTCATAATACTGTATTTTCTCTAACGATAATGTACATAAATATTCTGTATTTTATTTTAATTGTTTGAATTTTATCTTATTTGGTTATATCCTATCCCATTCTTGCTTACCTTTTATTTTAGTTTTATACAGCAGGAAGGAACTAAGTTGGGTAGGCAAGTACTAAGGACTGAACTTCTGTTTTTGCTTTTAAAATGTCCACCCATCTTAATAAAAAGTGTTAATAGCATGATCTGGATTTTAAAAAACAATTTCATAGGGCTGGAGAGATAGCTCAGAGGTTAAGAGTACTAACTCTTCTTCTAGAGGTCTTGAGTTCAATTCCCAGCACCCACAATGGTGGCTCACAACTCTCTGTAAGTATAGTCCCACAGAATTTGATGCTCTATTCTGATGGGTATGTGTGTATGTATATATATATATATATATAGATAGATAGATAGATAGATAGATAGATAGATACATAGATAGATACATAGATAGATAGATATAGATATAGATATGTAGATAAAATAGCCATATACATAAACAAATAAATTTTAAGGAAAAACAAATCAGATTTATAGCTTTTTAAATGGCTGTTGAGAAGAGAGTTAGAAGGGATAATTTTTGGAGCTACATATAGTATGATTAGGTTCTCTTTTCACCTAAGCAAAGTTCCTCATGTTCTTTTTTGACTACATTTCAAAAAATGATTTCTTTTAACCACGACCCATATGTTTGTGGTTTAGACATAAATGCCATCTCCCCTTTGCCCTTTATTACTCTGACAACAAAGGGAGAGAAACAGAAACTCTCATCCTGTTTACTTGTTTATTGATCCAAAGATGCAAATCTGCCTTAGTGTTGAATATCAGGAAGCAAGAGGTGTTATATATGTGTTATATATGTTATATATGTTATATCAGCATGTATAAGGGCCACAACAATGGCATAGAAACACTATGTGATCTTCATGTCAAAATGAGTCACTCCTAAACTATGGGGAGGCAGTTTAACATAGTGAGACTCCCTTTGGTTGAAACACATTCAGAGTCAAACCATCTGCATGTTTTGGGGTAGTGGCCAATTAATCATGGTGGTCTAGAGGTTATCAAGATTCCTGGCTTGTTAGAATAATCAAAGTATTAGATTATTATAATAGTTTAGAGAGGCATTGTTCCCAATGGTAAACCTACCAGTGTATTGTGATCTTCTGATGTTCATCTGCTGGGGCTTGCAGTGACTATGCCAGTTAAGTCTAGTTCATGTTGCTCATCTGAGGAAGAAAAAAGTTAATTTGAACATATGTTTCCCTGGTGATTTCAGGATTCATTCCTGGTTTAGGTCCATTCTCTGTAGAAGCCTAATATGTTTTATCAATATGTAAGTCATCCGAAGACCCGCAGAATGGGTTCCACCATAAATAGGTGAGTTGAGCACTGGGGATTTTCTGCCTCGATCATATCTGTTCATGTGTTATTATTTTGGTTATTTGGCTAGTTGTTTGATTGAAAGAGCAGTGTTTAACTTCATCCCTTCTTTTTTTCTTTTTCTTTTTCTTTCTTTCTTTCTTTTTTTTTTTTTTTTTTTTTGTTATTCCAGTCAGCTTTATAGAACGCCTTTAGTGTTGAGATGAAAACTTCTATTTGGATGATAAGATCACTACAGTAACCTCCTGGGCCTCATTCAGAGGCATCGGTGTGCGTTTTTGCAGTGTGGCCTGTAGTTTGGTGGTCGTTCATAATCTCTGGTCTTCATTTCTAGTACTAGACAAATCTTTACTTTATCTATATATTGTGTCTATAGTGTAAAATTGGAAGTATTTGATGCTAGAATTAAAAATGGACTGCATTTATCATTAGACCAAGTACACTGTAAAATGTTTTCTTACCAAGTACAATTTGCAAAACCGCTCTCCCAGTTAATTTCCATTCAGATTAATACACCTATAGGAATAGGGCAGTTCTCTTAAAAACGAAACACAGTAAAATACATGTTCTTCTTCGTTCTTTGTTAAAGTTTATTAATAAGAACAGAAAGCCAAGTCAGATATGTGATTGATTGAGAAATTAATGCCCCCCTTTTCAACTCCTTTGTGTTACCATGTCTGTTTAATGAAAGTTTAACATTGTTCCTTCCTCTTAAATCCAGAAATAGGCTTTTTGGGAAAAAAAGAAACTTTTTTTTTTTTAAGAAAAGCTAACATGAGGATGAGGACCTAGTCTACTTTAGTTGGGCCAGTACAAGAGGAAAATGTTAGTTTTGGGTTTTGGTTTTTGATAGAGACTTTAATTTGGAGTCATTGTCATTAACTCAGTGAAGATAAGATCAGAAGACATGACATTAGTTTAGCCAACAGATGAATTTAGTAAAAATACTATGAATGAACCAATGGAATATAGAAAAAAAAGGGAGAAAAGGAAATTATCTAAACAAAATTCAGACACTTGTGTTTTGTTAATATTTTTCTATAATCAACTTGAACCTGGAGAGATATGTATGTCTTTTAGACAGAAGGAGTAAGTAGACTGTGGGAGGTAGAGCCATCTTGTTACTATTTGCGGATATTTAGGAACTTCCCTAGAAGTTTCTGAAGTTGGAGAATTCACCCATAGTCATGGGAGAGTTAATTATGCTGGCGATTTGGACTACATAAGGACTACATAAGGACGGTAGGTGGCTCTCTAGCTGCTAGTTAACTAACTATGGCAATAATAGTGCTGTTCACCTCAAGGACTGTTTGCTCTGTAGAATGAAACATAACTGACTTTAATTTGCAAGCCAAATGATTTCATGTGGAAGATCTATTACTCTTTTGTAAGTAGACGACGTTCATCTCTAGCAATGACAGCTATAAGCAGAGGAAGCTTTACTTACCAAGTATCAGCTTCGGCATGGTGCAGGTTATCTAGCTTTAAAAGATACTATTATAACAAGTCTGTAAATGTGGCTTTTATTTCCTGGGATGATGGCATCAGATGAGAGCCTTACCCAAACTATTCAAATACCTGGCTTGGACTGAACCCTGAACACTACTTTCTCTGTTCTAACTATCAGTAGACTCAGGCCTGGAATCGTCTAGACTTCATACAAACTAATCTTCTAACCTGACTGGTTCAATCGAGCTTTTTTTGGCTTCTGACTGAATTGCTCTGCTTTGCCCCATGAATTTTGACAATACATTCTAATCTTTGGCTCCTTCTCTGGTTTATTCTAATTTTACATGTGTCTAGGAATATTTGGCCAAAACAAATTGATTTAAAGGATTTAAGCAATATATAAGAAAAGTATTAAAAGTTGTGTGGGCAGGGAAGTATGTGTAGATTGGGGGTTGTCTTATGGTGAGTATGATCAAAACACCTAGATAAACTCTCAAAGAACTAGTGAAAGTATATGCATATATGTGTATATATGTATATGTATATATATATATGTGTGTGTATATATATATAATATGTGTGTGTATGTTCTTAATTATACGATATTTTTAGTGTTTATATATATGAATGTACATATTATGCCCAACATCTCTAACTTTGAGAAAGGCCTATGATAATTTACCTTCTCTTACTGTATTTTTGATACACATTGATACTACCAGTCTAATTAATATTTTTTATTAAAATGTAATACTTATACACAGTAGTATGATTCAGTTTGGTATTTCTGAAACATACAGAGATAAAATTTGCCCTTCTTTATACTATGTTGCCCCTGCCCTACCCTCACCATACGCTTACCAATATTAAATTTGTCTTTTTTATTTTATTTTTATATTCTACATGTGAAAGACTACATGTAGTACTTGTCTTTCTGTGTTTGGCCTACTTCACTTAACATAATATACTGTCATTCATCTGGTTTGGCTTCAAGTAAAAGGCAGGATTTGATTCTTTCTTATGGCAGATGATGCTTCATTGGCATTAGTACTTCGTTACCTTGGTTTGTACTCTGTGGCCTTAACTGATACCTGCCTGAAGCAGATTTCTTTAATCATACCTTTATCTAAATAGACCCTTTGTTACCTCATAGTAAAGAATTATACTTCCTCCTGAGTAATGACAACACCATTGACAAGACTCTACCCCTAGGTGAAGAACTACAGACAATTAATAGTTGCTGTCTTCATCATGGAAGAGCCTCCCAGTAGGTTATATAATCTCAAGAGCTAAACTCTAAGGACATATGAAGAAAACTAAATGAAAATATTAGTGTATTAATTGTGTGTGTGTGTGTGTGTGTGTGTGTGTGTGTGTGTGTGTGTTAACAATTCAAGAATAAGAGGCCATGAATTTTAAAAAGGGGGACATGAGAATATTGCCGAAGAGATGGAGGGATAAAAGTGAAGAAGGAGAGCTGGGCAGTGGTGGCACACGCCTTTAATCCCAGCCCTTGGGAGGCAGATGCAGGCGGATTTCTGAGTTCGAGGCAGCCTGGTCTATAGAGTGAGTTCCAGGACAGCCAGGGCTACACAGGGAAACCCTGTCTTGAAAAGCCAAAAAAAAAAAAAAATAAAACATAAAAAAATATAAAATGTCCATAGAATCAAAAGGAAGACAGAATTACATCAATTGCAACTCACAAATGAAAATTTCAAAAATAGACATAAAATACATCTTGTTTCTTGTTTCTTGTTCCTTTTCATTGACTCTTTTCCTTCTGCTGGTTTGTGGTTTTATTTTTGTTTTCTTGGCTTGGGGATTTTTTTGTTGTTGTATTGATTTTTCTTTTTTCTTTGAGAAATAACTTAAAGTTGTGTGGGTAGGGAAGGGAAAGGACTTGGGGGAGGGAGGAATATAATCAAAATATATTTGAATATGAAAATTCTAAATAATGAAAACTATAATAATAAAAATTTTAAAAATAAAATAAATCATTTCATCTTTGAGTTGAAAATAAAGAAAAAGAATGAATTAATATTAAAGTAATATATATATAGCTTCTTACCTGCCATCTTATTGATTACATAAGAAAATTCTGGTTCTTATGTATAGAATACAATCACTTATTAAATACAACTTTCTGACTTTAGATTATTTTCCCAGATAAAAGTAATCTCCATTTTTATATAGGGAACAGCAAAGCCTTAGCCCTGGAAAGCTTCCTTTCCACAGTGCTTTCTGCCTCTGGTGCTCTAGAGCTTATGCAAAGCAGTTAACTTTTGCTCCTACCAAACTGGGTTTTCCTCTAGTAACATTTCACTAACCAGGCTCAGAGTTACATAGAATTTTGGTGAATATAATCTATTAAGATAAATGCTGTGCTGTTTCATGAATAGCCGTATGCCTTTTTATAACTGCTTATTTAGTTTATCCAAATCCTTGCTGATTTCCTGTCTATTCTTTCTATTAATATGAGAGAATCATTACTGTCATCAACTTTAATGATGAATTTTATGATGTTTTTCTGTTTTGCTTCAAGTGTTTTTAAACTTTTGTTAAGAACATATTCATACAGAATTGTTATTTCCTATTTATTGTTTAACCCTTTATAAGTTATATAATGATTTACACAACATCTCTCTGTATATCTGGTGATAATTCACTTTGAAATTTGTTTTGTCAAAAATTAACACAACATATCATCTTTGATGAGAATTTTCTTGGAGCCTTTCTGCTTCTAGATCTGTGATTTCTGCAGATTTAACTGTCTAGAGATCAGTCAACAATACCAAAAGCATTGCAACTTAACAGAACATATAAAGCCAGTTTCTAATCATAATCTCTTAAACGATAGGCCATAACAATTGTTTACAAGCCTTTAAGTTGTATTATATATTACAAGTAATGTAGAGACCATCTAACGTATATGGAATATATGAGTAGAATACATGAGTATTCTGTGTCATTTTATATAAGACTCTTGAGATTATATGAATTTCAGCTTGTCAGTATCTAGCCTTCTTACTGTCCACAACTACCTTCCAGGGGTGTCTCTCATGGTGAGGATCTAAGAATAACAATCTGGCTTGTAATTGTTCAGTTATGTCAGGACCCCAGAGTAGGTTTGTTTTAAATAATAGTAGCCTTTTCAAGGAAATACCTGGCCACTGCCCACAGCCCTATAGAATGACAAAATGGGATTCTTTTTGCTTTCAGCTTCTCTACCAAAGAATCAATTGTTTTATTAAAACCTGCTAATGTGTTTGAGGCTTCTGAGGGCTGGGAGGCTGAGGTAAAAGACTGTGGCTTTCTTGTTGCCTGCATTCTTGGTTTGTTTATGTGTTGGACTAGACTGGGCTTCTTCTCTCTCCTGACCTGGAGGCTAAAAGCATGTTTGATTTGGCTTCTTGTGGTGTGCAAGCAGTTGTTTCCTTGGCTCATTTCAGCTTTTCTGTCCCAGCACTGTGATTTCTGAATGTCTTCCCTTTGATTTGGAGTAAAGTCAGTTCTTAAGCTAAGTCTTCTTGACAGTCACACCATGGCAGATTCTCATCCACCATTTTAAAGAGACGCCTCTCTGTTCACTTTTCACTGTTCTATTTGAAACATTCCTAGTATTCTACTTACATCTAGCTGTTATACTATGGAGTGATGTGTTAGTATGGTTTTCTTAGGGATGCCTCTAAAATTTGTTTTATAAATATCTAAAGTCTTATAGCCCTCTCAGAATGCATGTTTCATCACTGTTAATAGACCATGCACACTGGCAGCATTTGCATCCTTCTGGTTCCTATTCTGCAGTATACTTTTTATATATGTGTGTATGTTTGTCTACATATATTGACAATCACATAAGATAATGTTATAATTGGACCTTTAAGTTGTCAAACATTTCAGAGAACTCAAGACAAGAAAATTACTTTTTTCTGTACACTTACGTTGATTGTTTTCTGTTTGTGTTCATCGTTTTATTGTCTAATGAAACAGTAATTCATTGAAACCAAGGCTTCCTCTTGTATCAGTTTTCCTTCTGGGAGGAAAACACTCCTTTAATAATAATGATGAAGAGTCATTATGGTACAAACTTTCTTAATTGTTTACCTGATAATGACTTTATTTTATATCATTCTGTAAAAATAGTTTTAATAGGTATAGAATTTTGTGTGTCAGCAGTTCGTTACGCTCATCCTTTTGTTTTCTCTGGTTTCTGCTGAGGAATCTGTGTTCATATGCACTGGGTTTTCCTCAAGATAGTATGTGATGTCCTCTGAGTGTTTTAAAGCTGTTCTTCACTGTCTTCAGCTTCTAGCACTTAGTTTTTATGTAGCTGGACAAGAGTTATTTTGTTTTAACTCTTGTGGGAATCTCTATCATGAGTCTATAATTTTTTAAGCATTGCATATTTATTGATAATCTAATAATTTAAACATAAGGCCGTTTGTTATTGTCTTATAGAATTTTCTGCACCACTTTTAAAGATATATTTCTTCTTATTCTTAATGGCCAAATTCATTTGATCATATGCTTTATTGACTTATTTATCTGTTATCCTCATTTTACTATTCATATAATATGCAGTTTTATTTTTCTACTTTAAGTCTCTCGCTTGTATTCTGGATCATTCTATAATGGCCAATATAACATATTTGAGCACACATTGTGCCTATAGAGTACAGAAGAGGGCTTTAGATCCACTGGGACTGGAGTTACAGATGGTTGCTGGCAGACATGAGGGTGCTGGGAATTGAACCATGTCCTTTAGAAGTGCAGTCAGTGCTCTTAACCACTGATTGCTCTCTGAAACACCCATATGTAGGTTTTCTTGCACTAAAACAATTTATATAAAATTAACAAAATTTGATGAACTCCCACCGGTTATATTTTTCTTTATTCTTTAACCACATGGCCTTGAACATGACAAAGTCATAGAAATGAGGATTAGTGATATAAATAAAGCCTTAGTTTGCTGGTTGGAGGACTATAAAAGAGAGCTTCAGGGAGCTAAAAAACACCAGGGAGATCACCAAGAAAAAAGGAGTCAATAAAGTGATCTCATAAAGTTGTTATGAGATCCAGCCACATCTTTAGCTGCACAAGTATGCATCTGATGTTAATCTACATAAAAAAGAAACTGAGAACAACATTAACCAGCAGACTTAATGTGTAGGTCTAAGACTGCCAAAGTCTGAGACTGGCGAAGGAAAAACACACTGGATAGATCTGAGCAACACCAAAAGCAAAACTGATATTGGAACCGCAAAAAGAAGCTCATAACTTTCAATGAAATCAGGTGTTTATTAGTGTAAAACTGTCAATATTCTCCAAAGATTCTAAATAAGGATTGCAATGGCATATAGAATATTCCAAATACCCAAGACATGATCCAAACCAGGTATATGATTTCAGTACTAGGAATATAAAAACTTTCATGGGCAAAGGTAATCAATAGACACAAAGAAAATGAAATGATACAAATGTTGCAAGTGATTGACAAATATGTTATACCATGGAGACATTTTTCTTTCTTATTATCTAGGAACTGTAAGGCTGTTAAAGTTAATTGTTCATTTTGCCTAAAATTCATTTTGTGTCATGTGTGTGACAGAGTTTGAGATGGCATAATTCATATGCTTAATGACATTTGGCACATTGATCCAGCAATATTTGTTGCAAACGTTTTTTGTTTTGTTTTATTTTGTTTTTGTTTTTCTTTTCTAAGTGATGTCAATACGTTTAACATGAAATAAGCATTTTATATTTGTGGGCCCATTTTTAGCTTTCTTCTGTCCTTCCTTCTTGACTACCCTTCTACCGATAATGGAAGAGTAGAAGGGAAGAATTTGCTAGAAGATGAGAGAGGGGAAATTGAGATCAGAATATATTGTAGTAAAAAAAAAACCATATTTTCAATTTAAAAAGACTATCGTGTGTTCGCTTTGACTTAAAGTCTACAATGGTAGAATATTTTTATTTTTTTTACTTTTGTCTTCTCTGAATAATTTTTTTGTTTGCTTGACTTCATTTTCATACTTCAGAAATTTTCTTTGTAATTCATATTTAAAATGTACTTTTGGAAACTTAATATATACTATTTATTATACTTATTAGTCAGTTTAATAGAAATTTAAAATTTGTTTCTCTAGTCTTTCTGAAACTGCACTGTTTGAATATCACTGCATTGCCCATCACCACACATAGACATGAGAGAGAGAGAGAGAGAGAGAGAGAGTTTTCTTGTCTTTACCTACCATCATTTTACCTACCCTGTGTCATAGTGAATTTTCTATTGTCATGATAAAACACCATGACCAAAGCAACCTTTAGGAGAAGGATTTGGTTGGGCTTAAAACAATGTATGGTGGCAGGAAACAGCTGAGAGCTCCTATCTCAAACACAGAGCAGCAAGCAGGAAACAGAGAGAGAACATGTGGTATGGAACAAGTGGTTTGAAATCTCAAAGATCCTTGCCCCATCCTGACATACCTTATCTAAAAAGGCCACGTGTATTAGTCCTTCCCAAACAGTTCCATCAACTGGGGACCAAGTATTTAAACATATGAGTCTCTGAGGGGTGTTTCCATTCAGTTCAACACATTCTACTCCTTTGCTCCCAAAGGTTCTTAGTCACATTATAATATAAAATGCATTTAATTCAACATCAAAAATTCTCATATTTTTCACATTTTACATTGCTCAAAAGCCCAGTGTCTTCTCTGAGACTCAAGGCAATCTCTTAATTGCAAAATTCTCTGAAAAATCAAAAAGCAAATTACATACTGACAACTTCCAATAGTGTTTAATGTACACTACTATTTCACAAGGGAGAATAAGGGCATCATGAAGGAAAAGACTGAACCCAAAAGCCAAACTCCAAGTCTCATAGTTCCATGTCTGATGTCTACAGCCTTAGCTTCACCTCTTTTACTTTACACAATAGTTGTCTCACAAGCTGATCCCACTCCCCGTGTGCAGTTTTTGGCAGATGTCTCACAGCTCTGATATCTGTGATGTCTTTGGGTTCCCAACTCAATTCTTGCTCCATTTTCATAGGTTTACCAGTGAGGCAACACAAGATCCCTTCTCTTTCAGCAGCTTCAAACAGTGACTATGCTGCCACACTTTGCCTGGCATTAGTGGCTGCCTTTAACATTGGAGACGATTCCATAACCCTTTACCCATCTGTCTTCATGATTATAAAGTCAACCCCATGTAGAAGACACTACCATTTGTGAATGCTAACTTGGGATGATGTGTGGGTTTTTTAAAATAGTGGCTGTGGGCTTTATTTGTTATATTTTTCTAGGAGCAGAAAATGCCCTAGGTTATTTCTCTGGAGTCAGAAGCTTGATTGTATGGGCTCTGGCCATGGGGGTGTCCTTCCCTTTTCTCAACTGCATATCAGACCTCTTCTTAATATCTTATCTCTTTCAGCCTAAACTTTTACACTGGTGCTCTTTCTCTTCAAACTGTACATTTTGCATTTTATGCTGTATTTTTCCTATTTTATTGTAGACCTGCGTAGGACTGATTACTAATAACCATACAACACAGTTATTATGGTATCTTGAAATCTTTTCTGCTTAAAATTTTTCTATTACTTTATGATTTATCATCACAGCATTTAATTTGGTCTTAAAGGTCATCCTCTTAAGAATAGGGAAGAAAACAGTCACATTCTTAGACAAATATCATAATAATGTTTTCCAGGACATGTTGGAAATGTTGTTTCCTTCTGAAATCTCTTGAGACTGTGCCTTCATAGCTCTCAACATTAATGTCTTCTAATCTCCTACTATGATGTCCCATTACATCTAAGCTCTTCTTAGAGTATTGAACCACTTTTTTAATCCAAAGTCCCATTACCTTCCACATTTCTCCAAAAACCACAGTGTTAGGTCTGTCACCTGTCACTGCAACAACCCATTTCCTGGTATAGCGTAGTTACATTTATGAGGCTATGATAAAATACCATGACTAACTTACAGAGGCAGTGTGTACTTACATGTATTGTGACAGCGGATTAGGATCCATGATGGCTAAACAAGACATGGCGGTAGGAATGGCTAAGAGCTCAGGTCTTGAACAGTAAACAGGAGTCAGAAAAACGAACAAACATGCATACTGGGAATAGTCCAAGAGTTTTGAAAGCTTAATGAGCATCCCAGTAACACAGTTCATTTAGCAAGGTCATATCTCATAATTCTTGCCAAACAGTTCCAACAACTCAGAACCAAGTATTCAAACAAATGAGCCTATAGGGCCATACTTATTCAAATTACCATATTGTTTCTTTGAGATTGACTTCTCTGTGTTCCCCATTATAAACAAAATGAGTTCATGTAGGATTAACACTACCCTAATACTTCTAATAAGGATTCTTAAGTTCCATATATTGTTTTCTTTGGTATATTTACTTTATATCTGCCACCTCTTACCAAATGCTTAGATTAACCCTACATTGTAGCTGTAGTGAACTTTTCAGTATAGATATGTGTCCCGTATCCCATTTCTCATATCTTAGCTGTTCTGACAACTCCAAAGCAAGTGATTGTTGTCTTTTCTTTCCCGTAAGGTGTGGCGCTCTGGTTTGCAGTTTTTCTGCTCAGTCTGCCATGCTCCCATTGCTGGTTAGGGGTCTGCAGTGCCCAGTTGGTGATAGAGTTATATATATATATTATGCAGAATGACTGAAGTATGTTTGCCTTCTTTACAAAATGTTAATTTTTACATGTAAATTATGTTGCTTGTGCCCTGGTATTTTTAAATGATTCTCAAAGAAAATTTTATTTTTTTATACTTTTACAGCTTTTTCTCAACAGTGAGGTGGTTATAAGCTATGCCATCAAAACAAAACCAGAGGCCTTCTAGGGATGTAAGATTGGTGTATTCAGTATTCAAGCAAAGGTGGTACAACCATGGCATGTACCTTCACAGCATAATTTGGAAGACATTCTATTAATTCTAAATGTATTTTATACTCTCATCTACACGAAATTATTAGCTATGTTTAGATATAAATATTACTGAGATTTAAGAGTTTGCTATTGAAGTTTATTTATTACAAATAAGTTGATCCAACTGCATGAGTACATTCATCTCCCACAAAAAACTGGTTTTTGAAATTGAAAAACTATCAAGAATTAAGATATTTTCTAAAAGCATTGGTTATACTTTTCCTAACCAAGAAATTTTTATAATTTAAGTAATTAAGTAGCATTTGTTTTATATCTAGGAATTCATCCCAATGAAATAATTTAAATGCAGAAACTAAAATACAAATTTAAAGCACAATGAAACTCATCAAAGTCATTAAAAATATAACCAGAAAAAATTGTCCAGACACAGAATTGGTCAAGTACCTGTGGCAGAGGTTTTTTATTTTATGAGAAGATACTAGAGATTTAAAAATGTAAATATGCTTATTTGTTAAAAAGATAAGATGCAAAATAATGTAGTTCTTGAAATTAAGACTAAAATTATTGAAAAATAACCCTTTTAAGACTGGAAGATAATAAACTAATATAAACGAAGAGATTGTAGTTTCAGAATTTTAGAAACATTTTTTTTCAGTTTAGTAAATCATTTCATTATTTTCAGTAGGGGGTTATTGGGACATTTAAAATGAAAAGAAAGAATGTAAAATATTTCAAATTATTTAGAGTAGAAAATAAGTCAGACAAATCAAGGAATTATGAAAAAAGTCTAGGGATATGCTTTAAGAATTCTAACAATGGGCACTTTAGCCATTAGCCAGTGCCAGTAGCCTTTAGTGAATCTACTCTGCTTTACAATGAACTACTTAATGTCTACACTGGAAATAATAAAATACAATCCAAAAAAGATTTCTAGATGACATACTGTTTATCAGCACCACTGGCAGGAAAGGGATGACAAATATTTTCATTTCAGTGTGGTATTGGGATCTTGGATAAAGATTGATGTTTTAGAAATAAGTACTCGCCGGGCAGTGGTGGTGTACACCTTTAATCCCAGCACTTGGGAGGCAGAGGCAGGTGGATTTCTGAGTTCGAGGCCAGCCTGGTCTACAGAGTGAGTACTAGGACAGCCAGGGCTACACAGAGAAACTCTGTCTTGAAAAACAAACAAACAAACAAACAATAAGTGAGTACTCACAATAGGCATTGTAGCATCACTGAAGGAAAGGGTACCCATTTTTTGTGTGTTTAGTATTAATTTCTCAACATACTACTCAAAAGTTTTAAGAAATCACCATATTTTAGTTCTTGTGTAAAAAAATCAAATCACAAGAGGATGGACAAACTGTGTTCCATCTTTTAATCTAAAATTATTTCTGAGAAATGAATATTTCAAACTCATGTAGTCCCATGTCCTTGTACCTTTCCTTGAATACAATGTATTTATTTACTGTTTTAGACCCTCTTGAACTCATATATGATCATCAGACTCTGACTGTAGTATGATTACTTCAGATGAACCTTGAAGAGAGGACATTATTCATTTCTGACTTTGGACCATGGAAAGAATCCACTGTTGCCAAATCCTGTCAAGTAGGAGACTGTTTCCATGCTCCCTAACTAGACATTCATGTTTTTCAGATCCTTTTAAATGACATCTATGATATAATGCAGACCATATTGTTTTTCATATATAGTGTGCTCATATTTTTTTCTTGTATTGATTCACCAATATTACATCTGTAAAGCAAAAACATGACAGTAGACAATATTTATGATTTGCTAGTGGCCTTAAGCAATAGCAGTTAGTAGAATCCATGTCACCTGCCTGTCCTCCCTTACAAGGCAGAGAGTTTGCACTTAGCTGAAATTACAGTTCATGTATATTTGGCATGGACCCATGCATGTGTGTACATTAGTGAGCATATCTGCATGAATTTACAGTTTGTTAGATAACAGAGAAGACTTAGCATGGCTTCTCTTGTGCTGTATAATTTCGTTAAAAATATTCCTATTTTCTTTTTTTTTTTCTTCCATTTTATTTTCCCTCCTTCATTTCCAAGGTGTCCCTGATCATCCAATTCTTATTAGGTAGTTAAATTATGCGAGCACCAATCTTGGTGTCCCCAAACACACATAGCTAATCAAGAGTAAAACCATTTATTGTAAATTTACTTCTAGAATGAGTTCTCCTTTCTCTGATTTTGAGGATGGATAGATGCTCATTATGATCTGGTAGACAATTATAACATGCACAGGTAGATAGACAAGTGCTCTGTGTTCGGTGTTGAGACTTTATTTTACTCATTTAAAGACAAAGATTTAAATGTGCTTGTTTAAATTCAACAAGCCCTTAGAGCCATGCGGCCTTGGGGGTAAGAGGTGCTTAAAACCAAATAGCATAGGAGTAATTATATGCCAGACAGAAGGTGGGACTGAACAAAGAGTGGGCTGGTGTGGGAAAAGGGATGGCAGACTGAATGACATCCCAGGTATCCACGGGCCACTAAAACATGCAAAAGAAGGTGCGTCTTCATACATTTTTACCAAATTTTACAAAATTTAATGTTTTTCAGGTGATTAGCTAACCTGATTTCATCTTTCTTTTTAATATATTTTCAGCTTTAACCTAAATGCTTAAAAATCTTCCTCTCAAGGATGTTTTTAGTAAAGAATACAAAGACTTTATTATGCAATGTGTATTCTGAATTCAGTATAGAAGAACTTAAATATAAAATAATTGGAGTAGAATTTCAGTATCCTTCTTTCATTAAGAAAAAAAAAACAACCTTTTGAAGCCCACCTGTTTCTTCCAAAATGTAGTGTTATGGGCAGGAGGGATAGTGTGAATTTCTGAGAAAAATTTAGGCATTTTAAAGTTATGACATCAATGCTTTTAAGTCTCATCTTGCTCACACACATAGTTTCTGAGAAGGCAGAAAGGAAGAAAAGAAGTAAATGCTGATTATATGAATTGTTTCAGGGATTCTCGCCTCATTAGCTACTCATCATACTGATTGCAGGACTTAGAAATGACCAGAAGCCAGATTAAATCCTTTCCCTTTCTTCTGGAACTGATGCCTCTCTCTCCTTTTCAATAGAAGTGAAAACTATAACCATAGAACTCAAATTTGATAGGTTCAACGATTTTCTATAAAAAAATACAGTATTTTGAATTTCCCAAGCAGTTTTAAAATAAAGTCACTATAAATATATAAACAGTTCCTTTTGTCTATGAGATTTTAAAATTATTTTTAAGCTAATCTACAATATAATGGGTTTCATTGTAGCATCTTATTGCATATGTCATAATAATTTTTAATTTATCTCTTTGACTCTGTGTTTCCCTATCATGATTACTTCTTTTGCTGGTACCCTTTCTTATAAATATCACTCCCTCTTTTCTGTGTCATATACTCCATTTTAAGTGTTGGAAAATTCTCAATTTTTAGGGAAATGATATGTTGGATTATTGAGGGCTGCTTTGCTGTACTGCTGTGATGAGGGAGAGATCCCTGAATCTCTGGACAGGTTTATTTTCTATTGTTCTGTTCTACATTGTATGTATATTGAAGATGGTCTCATTCTGCCATAGCCTGCCTGATACTTCAGTGGAGACTGAATGAAAAAGGGTGGAGTGAGGAAAGGCCATCTTTGATACACAAGTTCTTGCATTCAGCCCCTACTAAAGCCACTTTTGCATGTGAGGAAGGAGAATTCAGACTGCTCCACTTGTTTATTCAGGAAACACTTGTTAAGTACTGCTTCTGTTCTAGGAATAGAGATAAATTTTGGTTCAAAATTTGGTAAAAACAATACCTGATCAGGTGGAGGTTACTAATTTGGAAAATTTACTGTTTCCTGGGATACCTAAATAAAAAATAGCTCTAGTTTACATTCAGTATGAGACAATAGGATATCAGAAAACTGAAGGAATCATTTTAATGTATGCAAAATTATATATTGAAAGAAAGGAAGAAGCAAGCCTCCATCTGAACAATGCGAGATAGCAAAGCTGATGAAACCTTTCATGCAGAAGTAATGGCTAAGTTGAGATCTGTAGGGTGAATGGATGGGGAATTTGTCTGCAAAGCTACTGGTAATGTCCAAGGAAGAGGGTATATATTAGGTATCAGGCATACTTTACATAAAGACATAGAAGTATAGGGTATCAGTAGGTCTATAAATATATCCCATTCACATGTTGAAAACTTTAAAGCTCTTTGAAGGACAACACAGAAGGCTATGAATGCAGTCTATTTTAAGTGTGGCAGGAATATTTTATATAGTGACCATTATTCCCTCTTGAGGACAGCATATTTATTTGTTGACACTGAAGATGGTGTGGTGGGATAGAAAATTTAAGGAAAGGAAATTATTTGAAGTAGATGACAAATAAAGAAGTAATGAGATAATTAATTAGGGAATCCTGAACGTTTTGGGTCTGGCTCAGTTTGGTGGCTATGAGGATGGATGGTTACACTTTCCAAGCTTGTCTGACTCTCCTTAGATTCTACAGTCTGGAAATGGAGAAGGCAAATCCTGCTTGCAGGTTGAATTTCAACCTATATTGCTACTCTTTTTCTTTCCTCTGACCCACTCCTCATCTCTGAAGCCTGCCAGGTGCTCTATTGGACACTCTACCTCTGTGAAGGCTTTACTTGACAGAAAGCAATTATTACTATTAGAAAGCTTAAATAAATAACCTTTTGTAAGGTGTTGATTCCCTAGTGATCTTGTCCTTCAAAATGTGTAACTGTGAGGAATGGTATAGTGTGTCCTAGAGGATTCTAGTGAGACAGTTTCAGTGTACAGTTGCCGTAACCTGCGTGATAATGTTCCTTTCTTGGCCTCCCCCTACCCCTGAATCTTTTATATTTCATTGACAAAATGCTTAAAGCTTAGTAGACAAAGCCAACAAATATTTGTTCTTTGGCACATTTGAAGAATATGACTGGCATCTTAGGGTTTCTATTTCTGTGGTGAAACACCATCATCAAAAGCAGCTTGGGGAGGAAGGGGTTTATTTCACTTACACTTCATATCATAGATCCTCAGGGGAGGAAGTCATGGCAGGAGCCTGAGGCATGAATTTGGGGTAGAAACTGATGTAGAGGCCTTGGCCTTTATAGCTTTCTTATCCTGCTTTTTCACTCACCCAAGGACCACCTGGCCAAGGCTGGCACTACTCTCAGTGATCTGAACTCACCTATATCAATCTTTGGTCTAGAATATACCACTACAAGCTTGCATGTAGGCCAATCTGGTGTGGTATTTTCTCAGTTGAGTTTCTTTCTTTCTAAGTGACTCTAGCTTATATCAAGTTAACAAAACAAAACAAGACTAAATAGGATAGCTGGGTTTATCTGGGCAGTTCTGCTTTACTTAGTAATAGTGGTTTTAACCATATAGCTGTATTCAAGTGTAACTTCTGGGACAAGAATATGCAGGATGGATGTATTAATGGTTTGAAACTTTATTATAATGAGTAGAATGGCCAAGATTTATTTGGATCTCTTTTCATGTACCTTCTCATCATTCACTGATCTAGCCAAAGCTTCTTTATGTAATACCTGAATCTCAAGAAAAAATTAAAAACCCATAAGAACTCATACCTTAGTTCTGGATGAACATAGGATCATTTGTTAAAAATCAGATTCAAAGCCAGCTCAAGTTCAAGAAAGGGGAAAGAGACTGCTTCCTAAACAATAGCAGAGCTTGGAGGAATTGAGCTGGTACTGCTGGGAATCCTCCTTGAGATCTAGCTTGCAGAGCATCAGCAAGAACTGTACAAGCTGCTACTAGACCAAAGTAATTAATAGTATCACTGTACTTTTAATCCTGAAAATCATTGACTGGCTCAACAAAATAGCCATCTTGGGAGTAACCAAAGCTCCCTAAGTATATTTAAAGCCATCTTGGATTCATGCTTGGTACTATTAAACCTAGTGAACTATGTGGCTAGTGAGGTCATAATCCCCAGAAAAAAATTATTTCTGCTATTGTCTTCAACTAGTACAGTGTCTAAGTATCTTATTATCACTTATTATTCTACCTACTGGTAACTTTAGCCTTCATCTCTCAACAAAGAAGCTTCTTCTAATAGCAGACAGAGACCATTACATAAAACCACAACTGACCAAGATTCAAGTGAACTTGAGGTGCCTAGCCCCAATTGGTACATCAGCAATGCAGCTCCTATACCTAAGTGTCAGGGAACATCACAGAAGACATTGCAGATAGATTATAAGAGCCAGAAGACCAGGGTGTTTTCTGTGAAATAGTGCCTTACAGACAAGACAAGGATGCTGAGCACAAAGTTTCTACACCATTGTTGCCTAAACAAGACCTTCATAATGACCATATCAGTCCACATACCAATGGGGATGAGGGAAACTACAGAAGCCCCACCCCAAATGAGGAACTGTAGGTAAGTTGATTGGAAAAAGATGGAAGGAAATATATCAATTTTCACATGGTATTAGGTTCCTGATAAATTAAACAATCCTAAATGGTCATCTCTATACTCCTGTGTATATAAGCAACACTAAATGGACTTAGGTACAACCCCCACACACACACATTTTACAATGAATCTAGATTTATATATATGAATATATATGTACATATATACACATATGTACATATGCACATATATAAACACATAATACACACAAAACTAAATATATGACATGAAAAAAATCTAGGGGGCTATATTCAGGGGAATTGGGACTAGCAGGTGACTTCTAAACTAAACTAAACTAAACTTCTAAACTAAACTAAACTAAACTTCTAAACTAAACAATGAATGCAAATTCCTTAGCGAAGTGTGTAGTGGGAGGGAAATCACTGCTGACCCTTGCTGCTTGCTGTTTGTTCTGAATGCTGTTGCTTGCATGGGTCTCTATTACTCTTTATTAGGAAGACTTTCTGCTCATAATTTTTATGTGCCATTGTCTGTTTTCTTTTTGGTTGTAGTTGTTTTATTTTAGATCTCTCTTTGTATCTCCAACTGCCTAGCTTGGTTCTTGAGTTGGAGATCAGGCTGGCATTGAACTCAGAGAGATCCTCTTGCCTCTGCCTCCTCCGCGCTGAGATTAGAGGTGTGCATAACTACTCCCCAGCATTTTTTGTGGTCTTAATATCAGTATTACGTGGATTCTTTGTAAAAGTAAAGTGCTTTATTGGTTCCTGTGGTCCAGTGTTTATTGTATTCACTTGGACTAGTTTGCGGGTCATCAAAATTTAAAATTAATCACATCAGTATAATTTATCAACATATAATTATATATTTAGATTATATTATTATTTTAGTTCAGGTTTTCCAGATTTTTTTCAGTCACTTATAATTTTCCATAAATCTGCTTTTGTTTAGTATTAAAAACCTTTTAGTAATTGGTGAATGTAATTAAATGTATCCAATTAAATGCCTAAAAGTTTTGTCTGTTTTCCTTTTTAATGTTGTTACTTGTAGCTTGGTTTTATGCATGTAACTGTTTCTGCTTTTACATTTTCCAGTGCTCCTTTCCTGTAGGTTTTGGAACCTCTGGATGATATTAACCCTGTCCTTTCTTTTAACATAGGTTTGAAGCTACATATCTTTGCCTAAGATTGAATTATCTACATCCTGTGAGCCTCCATATAGATTTTGTCTTTGTCATTAGGTTTTATAAGTTATGAATTCATTTCAGGTTTTTACTAGTCTTAAATCTGTAGACTACTCAGAGTTCTAGTTCTCAGCATGTCCGTTATTGAAGTTGTGGAAGGGCGTGGAAATTCTGGTCCAGGGTTAAGTGTGTGAAGGGAGGATCACGGTTCGTCACTCCCATGTTTTAGAGTCTTACTGTGTGCTCTGGCATAAGGGCATTTCTAAAATTTTCATGTGTTTCTGGAAGGCATGGATATGTTGTAATTATTAGATACAAAGCTTCATTAGAGCTTTAATATTTTTTAATTAGATTATTGAGTTGTTAAATTACCATTACCTTTTTATTGGCCACTTGGCAATTGATGATACAAATACAGTAAAAAGCTTTATTATAATGGGAAATTTTGCCCTGTTTGTTATGTTTATATCTGTGCTATTAGATGTTTAGGGAAGAAATTTATTGTACTTTGTTGATGGATTATTTAATTGTTATTATTTAATGACCACCTCTATTCCTTAATAATGTTTTTACTGAGACTGTCGAGTTGGCCATTAATCTAGCGACTTCAGGTTTCGTATCATTTCTTGATGAACATTCTGTCTCATTGTGTTTTTAGCTGTGATTATTGTCAGTTCTGTGTTACTGCATTTTAGAGTTCACACTAGTTGTTGGTCACAATATTATTGTTCTTTGTTTATATGATCACTTTCATGCTTAATTGCTAGTAACCTATTTTATATTTTCTGTTCTTTTCAGTTTTTACATTCTGACTTATGGAGAAATGTTTTGGGAGGTTATGCAATTTTAGACAGGAGAAATTGGGATTGGAAGCAACCATGTCTCATGGTGTATATGTATGAAATTTTGAAACAATAAAACTTTACTCTGTTGTATTTGAGTTTTCCTAGGGTTCTTTCATCTCATTTTAAAAATTGTACATTTCATCTTAGTTTCTATCTGAAAATATTACCTTTAAGCATTCAATAATCATTTAATAATCCCACAATGCCTTGTTACTGTATCATTCTTTCAAACTTTATCAAAATGTTGATTTCATCTTGGGTTCATGTTAATGGTTTATACTGTTTTTATTTGGTTTTTTTTGGTTTTTTTTTTGCTCTTTTTTTATTGGATATTATATTTACATTTCAGATTTTATCCCCTTTCCCCATTCCCCCCACCACCCAGGAACCTCCTATCTCATCCCCCCTCCTCCTGTTTCTATGAGGCTGTGCCCCCACCTACCCCCCCTCCCGACTCCTACCACCCACCCTTGAATTCCTCCCCCCCCCACTTGGTGTTCAGCCTTCATGGGACCAAGGATCTCCTCTTACACCTATGCCCAACAAGTCCATCCTCCCCTACATGTACAGACAGAGTCATGTGTCCCTCCCTATGTGCTCCTAGGCTGGTGGTTTAGACCTGGGGAGCTCTGGTTGGTTGGTATTGTTGCTCTCCTTATGGGGCCACCAACCCTTTCAGTTCCTTCAGTCTTCTCTCTAAGTTCTCCATTGCGAGACCCTTGATCAGATCTATGGGTAGCTGCTAGCATCCAACTCTGAATATGTCAGGCTCTGGCAGACCTCTAAGGAGACAGCTATATCAGGCTCTTGTCGGCATGCACTTCCTGACATGCACATCAGCGTCTACCTTTGGTGACTGCATATGGGATGGATATCCAGGTAAAATGGTCTCCAGACAGCCCCTCCTTCAGTTTCTGTCCCACACTTTGTCTCTATATTTGCTTTTATCCTATCTCTAACCCTAACCCTTGTTTAAGGCTCCTGGTAGTGCTTCTACTCTTGTCGTTTCCATGAGCTCTGGTTTGACTGGCAGTTCCTGACTGTGTGCATCTTTTCCCAGTTCCACATTTTATACTATGATGTTTAACTGCTAGAGGTAATTAGGTTATCTATACCAAGATATCAGCAAGGACTAGAAGTCTGTTGCCTTTTGTTTTAAAGGAATACATTGCTGAATAGTTAGCAAGACTTCACATCAGTACCTTCACCCCTTTTCTTAGTTTTCCCTTCCACCAGCCTGGATTCCATTCATTTAATTTAACATATATCTTTATATTCCATTAATGACTGGATGTGATGAGCAAACTTTTGGTCTTTATTGAAACATGACTTCTGTTTGCTTTTATGATACTTTGTTGCTGAGTATATAATTCTGAAGTGTTTATTTGCTCTGAAACGTTGAAGACATTATTATTCATGCATTCTAGGTTTGCTGTTGAGAAATCACTTAGCTGATAACCTGCATTTTCTCTGCAGCTAACCTGGTTTTCTCTTTGCCTCTGACATTTGTACAAGTCTTGAATAGAGGCCTCTATGCTTTCTTTCATATTCTACTTGATTGTCTTTCATGATTGTCTTTCATTGTCAATCATGTCTACATGATGGCCTTTCAGTTGTCTTCCATGTCTGTCCAAAGTAGGTGAATTCCCTTTCTTCCCAGGTCAGTTTTCGTCTGGTAGGTTTCACCAGTGTAAACCATTGATAATTGATTGGCAGGTAACAGAAAAGGTAAGGTAAGCATAATTAATTTTTAAAATTTTATTTCATGTCTTCAGCGGAGCGAGCTACTGTTATCGTTTTACAAGTTTTTAATTTAAAAAATGTTTCATATTTATTCATGATTTTTCTCTACTTGAACTCCTCCCACATCCTCCCTACTTCATATTTACCCAACATTATTCAACCTCCAATCATATTATGTTCTCCAAATTCCTCTAAAATCCAAAAACCAAAACCAAAAATAACACTTAAACACACACACACACACACACACACACACACACACACACACATACACAAAACTAAATGAAACAAACAAACAAACAAAATCCCTATAAAATCTTCATGAATCTTGAAGTTTATTTTTGTTGGCCATGGCACCTGGGTGTAGGGCCTTCCTATGTGATGTGTATTCCCAGTAGTACTATGTTGGAGGAACTTCCTTCCTCTTTTCCTGAACGTATCAGTTGCAGATAGCTTCTTATTTAGGTATAGGATCCTTATCAACTTTGCCCTCTCATGACTGGAATACTATCTGGCTTGAAATTGTCCAGGTCCTATGCATGTTCTCACAGTCTCAGTGCGACCCTGTGTGCATCAGTCCTGTTTCTTCCCAGTCATCCAGTGCATCATTGTCTACTACATAGATCCCTGACCCTTGAGGAGAGAGTTTGATAATGACATCCCATATGGATCATAGTTCCAGACTCTCTTTCCCTTTATATACTGACCAGTTGTGGATCTGTCTGGTAATTCTTGTTGACTACAAGCTTCACGAATGAAGGTTGGACAGTATACTGATTGTCGGTATAGCAGTTTATCATTAGGAGCCATTTTATTGCTGTGTTCCCTTGGCAAAACAGTAAGATTTGTTTTGCTCTAGGCCCATAACCTAGCTAAACCCACAGTCTTTGCCACTTTAGTAGTGTCAGGTATGGGTTCCATTTCATGAAGTAGGCTTTATTCCGAAAAATAGTTGGTTACTACCAGAATATTTGTGCCACTAATATAACACCAATTTATCTTGCAGGCAGTTTGCTGTGGTAGGTCACAGGATTTGTTGCTGGGTGATATTCATGGATACTTTCCTCTTACAGCAGCTTGTAGAGTACCTTCTAGCAATATGAATACTACTTAATGGGGGTGATGCTTCTAGGTGGGTTCTACTTCTCCTTATTGGATGATTTAAGTGTTATTCTTTGGCCCAAGTACTTAACCATCATGTTGTAGAAAACAGTTGATACCCTTGGCAATAGCCAGTGATGTTCAGAGAGGTCCATGGAACACATTTGGCCCACAGTTCACCAAAATATCATCCATTCCTGGGGCTGGAAAATTTATTAGGTGGTATAAAATGTGTCGTTGGGATATTAGGTATTCTTTATATGGTCAGAACATTTATATTCCTTTCATATTTGTGTAAAGTATAAGCTACAGAATGAGAACGTCTTTACAAATACATCTGAAAAGGTTTAGTATCTAGAATAGATAAAGAAGTAAAACAAACATAAAATAAAACACCCCCCCAAATATTAAGAAAACAAACAAACAAACAAACAAACAATTAGAAAATGGTGTACAGAGTAAAGCAAAGAGTTCTTAAAAGGTGAAATCCAATGGCCGAGGAACAAAAAAAAAAATATTAAACATCCTTAGTTATCAGGAAAATGCAAATTAAAACCACTTTAAAATTTTATCTTTCTTTAGTTACAATGACCAAGATAAATAAAATATATGGCAATACATGCAGGTGAGGATGCTGGGAACAGAGAACACTTACTCATTGCTGATGGGAGTACAAACTTGTACAGCTGATATGAAAAATTAGTGTGGTATTTAGGCACAGATGTACTTGGATATGTAGTGACTCCACCCTTGAGCATACCCACACCCAACGGTCTCTACATCTGACATCAGAGTCACTTGCTCATTTGTATTCATTGCTGCTCTGTGTGTAATAACCAAAAGTCAGAAAGCACCTGTACCCACTGACAAATAGATAATGAAAATATGGTACATTCACACAATATAATGTTATTCAGCTATTAAAAGTAAAGTTTATGAGATTTTAGATAAATGGATGACCCTAGAAACAGTCATCCTTAGACTAAGGTAGCCTAGACCCTGCAAGACATATATTTCATGTTTTGTCTTATGTATAGACATTAGCTTTTAATCTTTTGATATGTATGCTATAGAAGTTAGGTACCTAGTGATGGACTAGGATGGAGAAGAGGCTCTCCTAATAAAAGGGAAAGAGAATGTAGTGCTATGGAAAGACAAAGGAAATACTAGAGTAGGAGGATTAAATGAGGAGGGTACCTGGAAAGAAGCGTAAAGGAGGGAATATGGGGAGGGGCAACACCACTAAAAGCCTTCGGAAAACCTTGTGAAACATGCTAGTGCTGTTTTTGACTCTAAGGACATCTTGTTTCCTTCCACTGCTAATCTCATGTCTGTGTCATGTTCTGGTTTCATCACTTTTTCTACCATACTCTTGACATTGTCTTTCTCTAAAATCTGAGTGAGTTTTATATTATACATTTGACTTTTAATGTCTTTCAAGTCTAGAATTGATTAATCACTTCAGATATTGTCATTTTGTTTTTGATTTCTCATTCTCAGTCATTAGATACATGATAAGGAGATGGTCTTTCAGTCATGAAAGGTTGAATCTAGCTTAGTAACTAATACAAAGAGAAGAGTGAATTTTCCAACATGTCTAAAAAGTCAATTCTTACTTCTCATTGAACTTTCTTATTAAATAATAAAAGAAGGTAAGGCACTTCAATATTTAAAATTATAATTTGCATTATTTATTACTGAAATAAATAATATAACAACAATATAAGTTAACTAGAATACTAACAGTAAAATAACAAGCAAGCAAATTCTCAGGTGCTTCCAGAAGAAATGTATGTATATATTATTAAAGTTTTGAATTACATTGTATCAATGACTACTTAAAAGAAAACATATTTAAAATGTGAATATTTTGTTCTATTAGTTTCCAGTTGGTTTGTTTTGATATTTGGTCTTTGGGTTGTTGCTGTTGCCAGAGAGAACTTGCAGTTGGATGAACTAGGGAAGCGGAATGGATCGGGAGGAAGTTAGGAGAAGGAAAGACATGATAAAAGTATATTGTATGAAAACCTTGGGTTTTTTTCATGTTTTCTTTTTATTGAAAATTGATTCTTTTCTTATACAGTGTATCCTAATTATAGTTTCCAGGTCTTGTATACCTCCCGGTCATGTCCCAACGCCCCTCCCTTCTGGATCCACTGCATCCACTCCCTTTCTGTCTCTAACTAGAAAAGAACAGGCTTCTAAGTGATACACATTAAAAAAAAAAAAACTTAAAAAACATAAAACATAAAAAAAGTGAAAAATGATAAGTTAAAGGAAAACCCATCTTATTGAGGCCGGACAAGGCAATCCAACAGAAGGAAAAGAGCCTGGAGAGCAGGCACAAGGGTCAGAGAGCAGCCCCTCCCCCTCCACTCAGCAGAGCAGTCAAAGTAGGGAGCTTCGAGGCTGTAACATAGACAGAGCGGACCTGCTGCAGCCCCATAGACTCTGCTTGCTGCTTCAGTCTGTCTTCCTGTCAGCCTGTATAGTTGATTCGGGCCTTGTTCTCCTGGAGTCAGCCCTTCCCCTGTCTCTTATACTCTTTCTCCATCCTCTTCCACAGCTTCCCTGAGATCTGAGGAGAGGAATTGATGCTGACATCTCATTTAGGCTCGCTCTCCCTGAAATATCTGGCAGTGGGTCTCTGCATTTGTTCCCAAATGGTGCTGAAGGCAGCCTCTCTGGTGACAGACGAAGGCACTGATCTATGAGTATAGCAGAATATAATTTTGAGTCATTTTATTGATTTTTTAAAATTTTAAGTCAGTATTATTTGTTTTACCCACGCTGGACTATCCAGGTTCTGGGGTTTGGTCATACAAGCAGTGTCTGGCATGAGTTGCATCATCGGGAGTGGGCCATAAGTAAAATCAGACATTGGCCGGCCACTCTCATGAGTTCGGTACCATCATTGGCTTCATATATTTTGCAGGCAGAGCACATTGTAGACCAAAGGTTTTTGGCCTACAAAAGGCTATTTACTGTTGTTCTCTTCAGCAATAGGGTCAGTGATAGGTCATGCTGGGTAATGTTGGTTTGAGGGCTATTAGTAGTTCAACATACTGTAAACTGTTCACTAAACGTCTAGCTCAGTACTGCCTCTTGTATCAGTTTTTGGCTATAGTGTTTTGTGCCCAGTAGACTTTCTTTATAGCCTGGATTTCTGTTTAGTTTAGTTCCTTAGCTTATAATATTAAGATATCCTCTCCCTTTTGTGCAACTGTGATTCTAATATCAGGGCCCTGTAAGGAAATGCCACGCCAGAGACTGCTTATTTTGTTGTATGCCCATAAAAGGAAGCACCATAAATAACCCTGTAGGATGTTTAGATGATCACCATTTTAAATACAGGGAATATGTAACTTGCATGAAATCTGATTGCCGGGTGGCAAATCATCCTATCTGGTAACTCTGCTGCTGCCCAGACACTGTAAGCCTGGGCTTTGGGGTCAGTGATCACAGGAGTTGCTGGTTTTTTTTTTTTTTTTTTTTTCTTTATCACTACATCACAAGAATGGTTCCAATTGACATCAACCTTGTAACTATTAAATAGCACTGACTTTAGAGGGAATAAAATTATGACTATAGACCAGAGAGAAACTAACCAGTTATAGAGAGACTCTATTAGCTGTATCATTCTATCTGTTTAGCAGAAATGGTCTTCTCTGTCTCCTTTTCTTTTCCTGTTGATGTTGTAATAACAGTGTCTTTAGGAAGGATTAATGAGTAACTAACTATTTACTTAAGTGGCTGATAAATAACTCACTGTTAATAATTGTCCGTTTGTTTCATGTAGCTCTGCGTAATCTGAGGCAGTCTTGCATGCCCCACACTGGTCAGTGTTTCCTTGGTCTCCTTTTATGCTATATTACTGTTAACATGAAGCAAATCGTATAAATAAAATGTAAATATTTAAAATAATTTGTGAGTGTAATTTGTAAGTGATGCATGCTAAGGAGTCTGAACTTCCAATCAATGCTACATATATGTAAGTTTTCACCCTACAATTTGAAAGAATAAACATGACATACGTTTTATTGTTCTAAAATGTACTAGTCCTCTCAGAAATACCGTAATCTAGGTTATGTTTGTATCTGTCTTTGAATGTTCCTTCCTTCGGATGTTCAGTGCGCTCAAGTGTTTAGCACTGTGGGCATGTGTCCTGCTCTATTTCTTTAACACATGGTGGTGATAAATGCATCCGCTTGCACACAGTAGATGCTCACTGAATCTTGCTGGCTTAGTGAATAAATTAGTCTGTACTAGATACAACAGATTTTCCGTCCTGAGTTGTTCTTGCTGTCATTTCACTCTGCATAATTTAAAAAAGTTTGACTAAGATGATTAAAAATGTGTTATTGAATTATTGTGGAGATCCTAGAGTAGTGGGATGAAAAAGACCCTGTGTGTACCCTGATGAGGAGGCAGTGTGTTCTCTCTGTAGGCATACCTAGTGGAGTTTATGTGTGAGTGAATTCATTTATTTCTCAAAGAGGTGTCAGGTTTATGGCTTCCATATGGCACTTTGTAAATTTTCTTTTACCTCTACCTTACCAAATAATATTTTACTAGTATACAAGTAATGTTTATTATGAATAGTTAACTGTCTGTAAATCTAAGTATAATAAAATTTAAATTGTTAATAAATACTCCTATTCAATAAATTTTAGATATTAGATTCAAGATCTAATATTTTGGTTTTTATGTTCTATATTCTGTAGTTTTATCTTCATTGTCATTAACCTATACACTTTACATTATGCATGCTTGCATAATGTACAATTATACATATACATAATGTAAATTATACATTTAAAGATTCCATAAAATTTAAAATGTTTAAGGTACATTGGGAGTTGGAGAAAATATTAGTTTATATGGCTTGATATGTATTACTTATTTTCTCTCATTAGATATTCAGATTTCTTATATTTCAGTTCCATAGAATTATCTTCTATATTTATTTACTTACTTTTTAATCTGTTTATCTTGTGCAAGTTTGTAGGTTAGAACTGGAATTGAGCCACATGTGTAAGTCAGAGGACCAAACTAAGGAGTCAGTTCCTTCCACTGTACGGATCCAAAGAACCAAATTATAATCTTTAGAATTGGCAAAAAAAATATCTTTACATACTGAGCCATTTCACCAGCCCTAAGTTTATCTTTTAACATAGATTTTTATCTGTTTCCAATAACATGAACAGAAGCCTGGAACTAAACCTATTGAAAAAAATATTTAATGTTTGGCTTCTAAATACCTATATATAGTAACTTTCCAGAAGCTTCTTAGCAATTCATGCTCACATCAGTTTTATGTGTGATGCTATTTTATCGAGCCATCATAAAAATAATTACCTATGCACACCTTTGAGCAAAGTTCACTGACCTTAACATGTTGCTGTTATCAGCTAGGCTCAGATGTACATAAATACTTTATTTTGCATTCAGAAAGAATTATGAAATTTTAGTTTGTAGAATTTAGCTTGTATTCTTTCTGTTACAGTGCACCTTCCATCTAAACTCAAGATTGTTTGTTTGTTTGTTTGTTTTCTCAAATGTGATTGTCAGCTTCAGGGATTAAGCTGGACTTTGATGGTGCTCCGTACCAGTACCTGCTTCACTGGTAGCTAGGCCGGTGTGTCAGTAAGCCACATGTGCGTAAGCAGTCCTTCTCGTAGACTCAGGCTGGAATTGATCTGCTGTACAAAGTAAAGGAGCATTCAGTTTTCTTCCTGCATGATTTTTGTGGACTGTTCTGTGGAAGCACTTTGTTGCTCACCAGTGTTCTAGCAGAGTGAGGGCAGATGAACTGGGGGAGTTCTGTCTCAGAGAGCAGCAGTCATTTGTATTAGCAAGGCATTAGTCCTGGAAGAACACCAAGAAAAAAATCATTTGTAAGTATTTTCCTAGTCCTCTAGTGAGAACACTTGCATTGCAGAGGCCATGGTGAGTCTCAGTCACTTGATGACACTGCTGAGGTGCTGTGTGCATACATTCACATATATGAGTAATACCTGTGGGACCGTAGGACTATAAATTACTCTACCTTCCTTATACACTGCAATCTCTCCTGCTGATCTGCACAAGTGCCATCTGTACAAATTCTGAATCTGGTTCGGTAAATTAATTTCTGCTTAGATGACATCTCTGTTTTCCATTTCAGAGTTCCTGATAAATTGCAAGTCTGTTTTTGCCTCATAGCTGCACAGGTATGTATGTGAGTTTCCTATAGCTATGCACATATATGCATTAACTGTCGAGTTACTACATCTTGTTTTTAAACTTGCTTATAGATGTCATAATATGCAGTTGTTAATTTCTGATAATTTGTCTTATAAATATTGCAAGTTCCAAAGAACTGTACGTTGTACACACATTGCATTGCATACCACTATAAGAATCAGATCACATTTCTAAGATTTGATGAGGCAGAATAATTTTAGTTACAAAGCATTCATCTGGTGAAGATTACAGAGTATTTTATAGGCTGTGCTGTTAAAGCAACTGGGATGTGAGGTCAGACCACTGGAGAAGCATTGTCTTTAGCTTCTTTGTTTTATTATCAAACTTCTTTGATGTGTTTCAAGTTGTTTGCAGAGGTTGCTTTAGGTCAGGAGTGGCTGCAGACCTACTCTCTCCTGCATTATCTCAGTTACCAGATGAACCTGGATGGGGTGGGAATGTTTGCACTGGTTTCAAATTTCAGCCATGCAGTGTTGTTTCTGGGCAACAGGCAGGAATTCTCCAAAGCTTGGTTGCACCTGCTCAGATGTTGCTCACAGCTGTGTCGTAGGCGAGACACACAGATAAGCTTGTTAGCAGTTTGCCTGTGCTGTTGTGTATCTGTGCTTCATGTACTCTTGAGTTGGAAAGATAAGAGGTGTAGGCTTTGGAGTATTAAATTGGGCCATTATAACACTCACTGGTTATAGTGTTCAGATACTTTTGCTCAATTCTTTGTTTTCTGTCTCAAATGCTCAAATATTTTTAATATATCCCAACTGCCTTAGATAATGTATATCTCATATAGTGTATCTCTGGAGAAAACCATGTTGATATTTTTTTGTCCTAAGAGAGACATTTTGTGTTTGGCTTGATTTCACCATGTTGGCAGCCCCACTATGTGGGGCTGGATGTAGTTATTGATCCATTTAGCTGAACAGATTTGAAAGCATTTGGCTATTAGTGGACACATGGGGCACATTCAGAAAATGTAAGAGTATATTGTAAGAAGATTTTACTTGTGCATGTGTCTCCCCTGCAATTGTAGTTGAAGAAATGGGAAAAAAACCTGAAAATTAAGTAGGAAATTCTAAGAGAGGCTAACATACATATGAAGTTTTAAGGTTGCTATATTATCATTTAATCAAATCTAGCTCCTTGGTATTTTTCCAGAGTTATTTGTAGTGCACTTCAGTTTCTTTTGTTAATAGCTTTATTTATGTTCTGACAAATTAGTGTGTCTTTAAGAGATTTGAACTATTATTGAATTTATCTTAGGTAAAGTTCTATAAGTGAAATACAAACAGCTGTAATTTTATATAAAGGTCTTCAATTAATTTATTCAGTTGTCCCAGATTCCTGATATTGAAAACTTGTTTGCATGGCTTGTATTAGTCTCTTTAACATTCTATAAATACTAGAAATTTTTTACATGAGAATTTAATAACACAAATCTTAAGTCTTAGAACTGGTGTATTTTTCCTGCTATGGATATATGGAATCATTTTTTTAAAATAATACATCATCATAATATGGCTTGAATTAACCTCTTGGGAAATAGGAAAATAAACGAGCATAGAGGAGTGCCTGTGGCTCCTACCACAGGCACTTTTACAGAGCAAGTGGTTAGAGCATGCTGGATACAATGAACCATGCCTGGCAGTGAGGTATAAGTAGAAGAACTGTGCCCTGGAGCCATGTGGCCTGGGAAGGCTTGTTGGGTGAATACTGATGGGCTTTACTTTTCACATGGCCGGTTAGATGCTGATAAGTCTTGTTTTTGAAAACAAGTAAAGATGTAAAAATCTCTTCATCTTCATTGTTACAGATCAAGAATTACAATACCAGTATTTACTTCGTGTGAATATTTATTGACTATGAGCAAAATATTTTTATTCTCCTCATTATACATTTAAAGGCTGAGGCATCATCCTTAAGTTCCTTGTCACCTTGGAAACTCTTTGGTACATAGGGATGAACAAACCCTCTCCAAAGTGGTCCAGGCCTGAACCTTTCACACTCACTGTGCTCCCTCCTCACCCAGTGCTTGCTCATCAACTGCACAGAAATAAAATATATCTTGACTTTCTTTGGGCCATGTAAGATTAGAACATATTAAAAAGGTATAGATATTTTTCTAAGCAGAAATAATGGAGCCTGTATTTACCCTATACATATTTATAATTATGGTTTCTATTCAACACTGAATCCTAACTCCAAGTACATAACAAAAGGTAAAGTCAAAACAGAACAGCTAAGACTTGCTGTTGGTCCTTCTAAGATTACATTGTGTGTCTTGAGGTAAGCACATTAGAATGATCCAGGTCTTAAGACGGTAATAACTACTTATTTATTTCCTTTATTTATTTATTTATTTATTTTAGCAGTCAAGTGCTTGTTCTTTGCTTAACTCAGTAACAAATAAATCAGAGTCCTTCCTCAGGGATGAGAACAACAGAGAGGAAAACATAGATATATCAGTAGTATTTTATTTTATTTTATTTTAGTTAGTTAGTTTTTATTTTTTATTATTTATTTAGTTTTCACCACTTATTATTAATGGGTCCCAGTTGAATCTCTTGTGTGCTCATTTGTAAACTTCTACATCTATAAATTTCATGTAGTATTAATGCACTGAAAGTTAGGTAGCATGTGCACAATATTAGTGCAATGGTTAGCACATAGCAAATGCTTAAATTTTCTTTCTTGTTTGTGTGGCCACTTCTAAGGCTACTGCTGCCATCATCATGACTGTTTCAGATACTGGAGGAAGACCATCTGAGTAACAGAAATCTGTCCTTCTGGTCTGGAATGTCTAATAGATTGTCTCAGAGGTAATAGTTAAAGATATGTGTTTCTTTGGTTTTAAGAGAGATTTTATAAATATCGTAAATCAATTTACTGAGTCAAAAGAAAAGTTAATATACTTTTATTGTTTTACCACTTTCTATCATTTAGAATACATGTAACATAAAATTTACTGTCTTAGTCCTGGTTAGGTTTAAATTTTACTATATTAAACCTAAACATTTTACATATATGGATAATGCTTACTCAGACACCACAACAAACGATTCATAAAACCCTTTTGTTTTAGAAATTTGAAATGTTTAAAACACTTAAAAGAAGTACAATTCTTTCCTTTCTTCAGTTCTTGAGAAATATTTTACTTTTTGTCTCAGTGATTGTGACAACTCTATAGGGAATGTCACAAAATACATGGTTTTGTGTTTGTGTGTGTGTGTCTTATTTCAGTGACTAATGTCAAGGTCCATCTATATTGTGGACATGTCAAGTTTTCCATCTTTTAGTAACTGAATACTATTTTATAGTTTGCATACACCACATATTGCTTGGTTATTCACTTTGACAGTGGACACTTTGATTTCTTATACATTTTAGTTTTCTGTATATTTGTATTGAACCCATGTATAAACCTTGAGAATCCAGTTTCATATTACTTTACAAAGAACCAAAAATGGCATTGGTGAATCATACAGTAATTCCATTTCTCATAAATTTTTCTGGGATTCCATTTTAAATTGGTAGAATCATTTTAGCTTGAACATGTGAATGGCACTGGATTCCTTGTATTGAAAATTATTACAAGAGTCAAGTTCATCAAGAAAGCACATTACTTATGTGAGTTCAAATGACTTAAAAAATCTATGCCTATCTAAGAGAAGACACATCCTGGGAGCCTATGATACTTTTAGAATTATGGAAAAGTGATGTAGTAATCACTTGCTAATATTGAAAAAATAGGATGATGGGACTAAATCTAACTGGTACTGAAATTTCAGTTTATTCCATACTTTATTCCTCACCAGAGAATCTATACCTTACTGTGTCCTGAGTCAGGGTTACATTGGTCATTAATAGAGGTTTATGGTAAAGCAGCCAAACTTAGTGTCTTAGGTGAATAGTTGTTCCCTTGAAGTTTAAAAGTAGAAAATCAAGTTTTATAAACAGCCTTGATCTCTTCTCTGCAGTTGGAGGGGGAGCGGATATTTTCCAACCTTCTCTTTGACTTATGGGTAGATATTTTTCCTCATATCTCTTCACAGTGCCTTCCATCTGTTTATGATTGCCTCATGTTCAAATTCCTTTTTTTATAGAACAAAAATCATATAACGCCAATGAAGACCTATTTATATCTATAATTTCATATTTCTTAGTATTAAAAATTAGGAGTTCAGAGTCAGATTTGTTTTTTTATAAACATTCTTTGTGTGTGTGTGTGTGTGTGTGTGTGTGTGTGTGTGTGTGTGTGTATGTGTGTACCACATATGTGTGGGCATATGCAGAGGCCAGAAAAGTGTCAAACATCCTGGAGGTACAGTTACAAGTATTTGTGATCTACTCAGCATGGTTTTGGTAATGAAACTTTGGTCTGGAAATGCCCTAAGCCCTTAACTGCTGGGCCATTTTTCCAGTTCCCAACATGTTTGTTTTGTTTTTATTGATACAGATTACTTGGAATTGTTATATTAGTATTTGAGTGACTTGGTGTACTCCATCCCAAATTTTGGTCAATGTTAACCTCCTCTGCAGAATTAAATATGTGTGGTCATACACAGGTGTGCCTTACTGATAGTGCTTATAGCAACATGGTTAGGTAAATGAGATTTTTCCATTCTATAAGTGATAAAATTAACATTAGAGTAGATTAACAGCAATTTGTTCACAGTATACAGCTAGTAAATACTAGGCCTGAACCTATTTAGATGCTATTTTAAAGATAAACTTCATAACTGAGTCAGAGGCACATCACAACCATAGAATGCTGATGCCTATGTTTTGTTTTGTAACTAGGATTATGTCAAGTTGGGACACTATTGTTATTGTATCAATGGCCAATCATTGACTGCTTGTTTTCTTCTCTCCTGACACTTAGCTGATGATTGTCTATAAAAGCTTAGTGCCTTTACTCTCCCTGTTTGGTGAACCTTTTAGATAGATGGAGTCTAACCACATGCTTCAGAGACTTATTCTGAGACCCGTTGTGTGGCTGCAAGAGGGACTGTGACCCAGTACACTCCTTGAGTCTGTGGAGAGTGCTCAGCATGCATGTCCTTATCTCCTGCTGTTTCTTCCCTCCCTTCTCCCCTTTGCCTTGGTCTTTCCCTCCTTCCCTCTTTCTTTTGTCTCACTCTTCTGCCTCACCCTTGTTTTCTCACCTTTTTCACTTTTCTGGTTTATGTAATGCCACTCCATGACTGGTAGCCATGGAAGGGAGCTGGCACTTCTGTGTGAGCCTCTCCCTTTGTTGGTGTGCTGTAGCCTAGCCACAGCCTTTTGTTACTCGTTCACACTAAAGTACAAGGAGATTATGTACCTTGCGTAAGTTTCCCATCTTACCATTGAAAACATTTTGTTTCTCACATCAAAATTTCAAAACAGAGCTAGCTCGTGACCCAATTTCACTAATAATTTTCTTAAGTAACCATTGTGCTCATAAGATTTTTTCCACCCACTGTCTGTCTAGCCTGGTTTAAAATTTTATATATGTACTTTTAAAAAATTGATTAGCTGGAGAGCAGCCCACTCCTCTGTTCTGTATAATAAGGATTTAAAAACTGCATGCTGAATTCTGTATAGTGTAATTAAAACTGACCCACATTTGGACCTGAGTACACCAGGACTTAGCCAAACTTGCCATGAGCTGAGTTCTGGTGGCAGATGGGAACTAATGAGGACACACTCCACTCCAGAATTTCCCAGCTGCTTGGCCCCTTTTTGTACAAACAAGGTTTGGAGCGAAGTCCGGATCCCATGAGCATGTTCTGTAAATGTGCTGTGCCCAATGGCTTGGGAAATGTTCTCACAAAATTATGCTGCTTCAAGGTATCCTTAAGACTTCAGCTATTGTCCAGTTTAAAATAAAAAAAAAATCAAAAGGGTTTTACTGCTCTTGCCAACCAGTTTCATTTTTAAAGTGAGTAGGACTCATACATATCCCATCTTTTCTCCTGTGCCTGGCAGTGGTGGGAAAGACAATCCCATCACATGGAGACTTGTAAGCTCCCTACCTCAGGGACTGTTGTACCTCAGGAGAAGCATGTCTCTTTGCAACCTATGGATCTCTTCAACTGGTTTGATGTCCTGGGACTATTGAGGCAGATGTAATTGAATCAGTTTGAAGCAGCTGTAGCTGGCATGTGGTCTCTCAGATTGCTAGCACCTGCTTGTTTTTTTGCAACTCACTAGAGTGAGAGAAGTGCCAAAACCAGCATTGGTCTTGGAGCAGCAGCTACAGCACTCCAGATCACACATCCCTTCCCTTCCAGCCTCACCACATCATCACTGGGCCTGAATTAATAAAACCCTTTTGCATGATTAGATCTGAGGTAGACTTTTCCTTCTCATTCTTCTCAGTATGCAGATCCTGACAGTACTGACCATGAGTCCAAAAAAATAAGGCCAGATAATGGTGATCAGGTGGCTTTGGGGCTCTCTTATCATTAGACAACTGGGTACCTGTGGTTTGCAGAATCATTTAAATGAATATACCAAATTCACTTACTGTTCCAGCATAGTCTTATTGGCACAGAGAATGAGCAGTTAATGTATAACAAACTGTGAGCTGTTGTAGAATATGATAAATACACTTCCTTAGCAGGGGGGAAAAATGGGACTCTTTCTACAATGTAAGAACTAAACTAATTGACATGGATTGCTTCAGCATTTACTGTGTACAGGATGATACAGTATACTAAAGGAGAGATTTAAATCCTAGAATCCCGATAGGTGAGCTTTCTTTTAAAATATATAGATTTGTCATTTTTAAAATTGCAAATCTTTTTTTCAATATAGTTGTATAACCTTATCTTTTCTTTGTGGCATTTAATTATTGTGCAGGAATGATCTCACTGGATCCTGATGTTTTATATGAATTGAGACGTTATAATGTATGTTTTAATGTTTCTCTAAAAGAGGTTTAATGTTGATGATATTTTTAGAGCAGCTATGAAATAGAATCATGACTAACAGTAGGAAAATGCTATTTCATTATCATTAGGTAATTACCACATTGTAACACATAGATGCTAGGGAGAAAAGGATATGTGGTCTTGACCAAAAGAAATACGAAAACTGGTAGCTTAGTCCTTTATATGACAAAATAAGGCAGGATCACTGTCAAACGAGGTTCTTAGAACTGTTGTGCCCCTTTCTCTCTTCTATTGTTCATGGAATAAATTCTGAGTCCAGTTTGGTTCTCTTTGCAGCCAAGCCAGATTCCTCCTAAAGATAGCCTAGGAGGCAAGCATTGCCAATTGATGGAAGCTGTGTGTAATATGATAGCCGTGCGCAGTTGCTGGGCAAGCGTGACATGAGTAATTGCTAAAGCTGGTTTGTGGGAACAGAGATCTCTGTGAGACTGCTAGGGAGAATCGAGAGTTGAGATGGGTCTTGAATAAAAACAATACGTAAGGATAAATTTTCTGAAAATGAGAAGGTGAAACATTGTGAAGCTACGGAGTAATATATGCAAATGAGTGTGTGTGTGAATTTTTTAGCATAGACAATGACTACGAGAAGACCTTAGTCATACATGAATCCTTAACTCTGCTAGACTATCAAATGTAATACGGCATGTTATGCATCGTACAATACATCTTCTCAGAGATTGTCTCTGACTCCTCCTATCTATGTTAGGCCTCTCATACGATGGTTTTTGTAGAGCTTTATTGTTTTTCTCCAATTTCTACAATTCACTAGTCTGAGAGTACAGTTTCAATGTCAGAAATATTCAAAAAGGACTTTGTTCTCTGTAAGTTTATATAAAACAATGTTTTAAATAAATAAACAGGTAGTTTTAAAACACTTAAAAACACTGTTGCTTAAGGGTAATCTCTGCTCTAAGTGTAATGGCTAACTTTACTGCAAATCTCTGAGTTCAGAGAAGAAACCACAGTTCAGTAGGAACAGTGCAGGGCTTAGGAATAGATCTGGGATTGAATCCTGTGCTGCTGCATGGCTGTTGTAGCACTGGGCAGTTCTATGTGTTCTCCTAGATTGAGCCTCCTCGTCTATCGAGTAGAGTTAGCAATATACCACAGCCCCTGAGATGCATGCTCCCGTTTGCCATCACCTTCGTAATTCTAGTTGTTCATTTAATGCAAATTGTTTTATCCATTATCCCATCTGTCTTTGTTTTCTACTTATTGAGACAGGGTTTCTCTATATAGTCCTGGATGTCCTGACTTACTCTGTAGACCAGACTGGCCTCGAACTTACAGAATTCTGTCTGCCTCTGCCTCCCATTCCCTGGGATTAAAGGCATGAACCACCACTGCCCAGCTGTTTTCTACTTATTATACTTGAGTACCCCATGGTCTATATCCATGTTAACTGAACTTATAAAGTATTGAAAGGTCATTGTTTCAGAAAGAAATAAAATTTAAATAAAGCCTTTTTGATTTGTAGGTATAATTTTTCCACATATTTAGAATATGTTGAGATTTTATCAAAAATTTGGCATTTGTTGATACCTGTTAATATAAAGAAAACTACCAGTATTTGCAGTTTTGTAGGTATCTTCCTTCAATATATCTTTGACCATAAAGTTACTGATACAAAGGTCTTTATATAGTATTTTAAGGCTCTGAGGGACATTCTCAGTTCTAATTTTCTAATAGAAAGCATGAATAGATATTTCTTTGGATAAAATAAATGTCAAGATATTTTTTTTACTATTTTCATATTTTTAAGTTCATAAAAACAGGTTTGTAATAGGTCTTGACTTACTAAGTATACAACACTGGATTTTTAAGTGGTTGTAGCTATATAATGCTATATGTAACAGTATAGTGCTATTGATGGTATGTGTGT
The DNA here is from genome assembly GCA_030674055.1 of Rhabdomys pumilio. NCBI lineage: Eukaryota > Metazoa > Chordata > Mammalia > Rodentia > Muridae > Rhabdomys > Rhabdomys pumilio. The sequence continues at coordinate 27,537,914 of JANHMN010000011.1, forward strand.
ATGCATACATATATATACAAATGTATACTATGTATATGTACATTCATATACATACAATAAATAACTAAATTAAAAATTGATTACAAGTGTTTTTATGGTACCTTAAGCTTATAGAGCAATCAGGATTGCTGAGTTCAGTGTTACTTGGGAAATAGCTAACTGTGTTTAACTGGAGACATTTCAAACATAGCCTTTAATCATGTTGTGCTGATGCCCCAGGCAAAGCAATGTATACTTATTAGAGTCATTGCACGTGTCAGGATAGTATATTCCCTAGGCCAAAAGAAAATTGATTTTTTTCTCTATAAATTTGTCATTTGAAATAATATTCAAATTTTGGTCAATAAAAAAATGTGTGTATTTGCTTTCTAAATCCAGTCTTCAACAACATAATTTTTCATTAGATGGCCGACTTGAATTATTTCCTATTAAATAATTTCAAGGATAACCATGGTATTGATTATAAGGTATCATGAAATAGTCTTCATCTATTTACCTCAAAATAAAACATGGAATTTAAAAATACAGGTCTGTTTGTTTTGTATTTTTAAGGTGGTGAATAACAGGACCATCCTGGATTCTGGCTGTCTTGAAAAGGTGGCATTATCTTTGACCAAATACAGGGTAGTGTATTTTTTTTTTAGGCTGAGTTGCTACAATAAGCTTTGTCATTGATTGTTCTGTACAGTCCTGTGGACTGCAGACTTTGGGGTCACCATCTGTATGTAAGATGCTTTGCTTTGCCTATTTCTTAGGCTTGCAGACTCTAATGACCATGTACTACATACCTGAGGCTGGTATAATACATTGTCACAAAATGTGTAGCTTAAAACCAGAGAAATGTATTCCCTAATAGTTCTTGAGGTCAGAAATCCTCATGAAGGGGCAGTAAGATTACATTCTTCCTAGTGGCTCATATGGAGAATTCTATTTGCCTTTTCAAAGTTCTTGTGGCCCTAGTTTTTCCTTAGATTTTGGTACTGTTACTCTGAACTTCTTGCATCTTTATGTGGTCTTCCCCTCTGTGTTTCTGTGTCTTTCTTCTTTTCTTATAACGATAACAATTATTGAATTTAGATTCCACTCTAAAATGAGAATGATTTTCCCATGATCTTATTTACTATTACCTCCATATTTCCTCCTGTCTGAGATTGACAGTATGCACATGTGATTTAGTGTCATTGCCGTTTGAAACTAAAGGGCAATCTAATCACTGTATATAGCATTTGCTAGGACTTTATTTTAAGACCATATATCTAAAATACATATTCACCTAGTGACGAGGACAGGTTTGTGTATGCAGGATAGGATTGCAAGGCTTAGCTCAGTTATGTCAGCAGTGAGTGACTGACGGAGAGTTGGAGCAGCTCTCGGCCCAGCACCTCTTTTAATAAAAGAGGTCGTTGTTTTCTGTAAATAAGTTTCAAAAGACTTAGTATGAAGATAATCAAAGAAGGCAAAGCACAATCATTCTAGGAATAGTTGGAAATACTACTGGAAGCATTTGTTAACCCTTTCTACTTCATAATTGGAACTTTTTAAGTCAAGAATTTTGAATTTTAATTTTTTAAAACAGTGAAATGTTACTTGATTATTACCTGTATTAACTATTGAACAAAATATCTTACTTGGTGAATTATATTCAGTGCAAGGATATTTATAGAGTAGAAAAAGCATTAGACTTCCTTGCCCTTGGAAAAAAGATAAAATGAAAATTTGAATTCATAAATATCAAACTATGATTTCTACCCGCCAAAACATTAATATAGTGAACATACTTTAGTTTTTCTTGTTCTACAACTAGAGAAAAATATTATTTTGCTATGCTATAATTTTCTTGAGTTTTTTGGATGGAGGAGTGTGATGATTAAATGTAGGATTTCATACAAGCACTTTCCTTAGCCTTCCTTTTGGGTTGTTTTGTTGTTGTTTTGTTTTGTTTTGTTGTTTTTTAAAGACAGTTATTTAAGCTGGTTTTGATCTTTTCACTTTTCTGTCTTAGCTTCTCAAGTAGTTGAAATTTCAGGATTGTCACCATGTCCAGCTAAAAGGCAGATTTATTCTTGGTATAGATGATACATGATACCTTTCCGAATAAGAAGAGAAAGAACCCATGTTTTGTATCTAAACTAACATGATAACTGGAATGTGTATATGTAGACTAATAAGAAAAAGGTAAATAGAATATGTTTACAAAAGCATAGGTAGTATTCATCACACTCAGTGGGAAAGATAGGATAGAGAATGGACAGAGATGGGGAGTGGGGTCATGACCAGCCATTCAGAGGACATGGCACCTAACCTCTGCACAAGAAGAATGTAAAGGAGCCAACGATGGGGAGGGCTGCAGAAATATGATGTCTAGACTCTTAAAGGTTGTCTAGGACTGTGTACTGAATACGCAAGTTAGTGCAGCTGTGGCAAGGAGGGATGTCCTGGTATTAATTTGTCTGTAAGAAGCTATTCAGTCATTTCTTTCTCCTAATACACAAGATATATTAATTTTTATTTTATGTGTTTGAGTGTCTTGCCTGCATATATAGGCTCTGTAGGCTATGTCAGAAGAGGCTGGGTGAGTCCTGGTAGCAAATGAAGAGTAGCCAGAGCTCTTAGCTGCTGAGCCATCACGTCAGCCTCATCAATTACCTGAAAGTAATATCATCATACGTTCATTTCTTTTTCTGTATTTAAAGACTGAAAATAGATAGAAGGTCAAATGGAATAGTCATAGGTGTTTTATTTTTACTATTAATCTCATGATAGCCCACAATCTAGCATAGATTTTTTTTTTTAGGAACATATAGTTTTCTCCCCAGTATAATTGAATGTATAGAACTTACTCCTCTCATCTGTATTTTTACCTTGAAACAATAATGTCTACAAATGCTTCATTCACAATGAAATTATTACTGTATAAGAAGATAGAAGTATTTGATGAGAAGCTGAATGCAGGTTATCATTCCCGGAGTTTCACATCTGTAATCAGTACTGTGTGCCCCTCATTGTTGGTTCTTCATTGCTCAGTGGTACAGCGTGACATGGGCAGGATGGGACAGTGCAGAGGAAGTAGCAGGTCTGCTGTGGAAAGGTAGAAGAGATTGAAAACCCAGTCCACAAATGGTTAAGTTTGTAGATGTTAAGATATATATACTTTTTTAATAGGAAAACTAAAACACACTCAATGTAGTCTTGAAGAGGCTGAAAATATCCCAATTTGCAAAATAAGCTGTCTTGTGTTTAATATCAGCATTGTTATTGGTTAAAACCTTAACTGTACTACAGAAATTCTCATGACTCTTCTTGTCTCATTTAAGATATCTGAAATGAAGGAGTTTACTACTTGGTTTTCCAGAAATATTATAATACATAGTTTTCAGTACATAAAAATTATCATCTAAGTCATACGTGAGATAAGATCCTTTAAAGAAACTCTGTCCGTGCATCCAGAGTGTTAAGTCACCACAGACAAAGGCCATTATAATATTGAAAACTTGTATATCGTAATTTAAAAACAATATAGAGGGTATTTCTTATGAGTTGGAAACATGTTTCTGTCCTGTTGTAGACTATGGCCTTTGTATGAGTGCTAGTGAGAGTATGTGCATGGCTTACAGACTAATGCTGGCACTTTCTCTCTTCATGGTGTACATGTATATGAGAGCAGTTTTCAGCATACAATAAGAATTAACAGCGAGCTGTATCCATGGGCTGGCAGGCCGTGACGACTACAGCACACACTCCTCAGATCAGTCTTGTTTGGCAAATCTTACCACCTTGGCAGAGCTGAACTGAGACCTAGAAGCACTACTCATGCAGGCAGCGATGTAGCATTTAAAATAATATTTAATTTATTCAGTTTGCCACATTTTCAGCAGCTACATTATTTGCTTTTGTTACAAAAACATAGTTACAATCTGACAACAAAACACTAAATAGATACTTGTTCATTTTAGTAGATCTAGATACTTAAAATTGGTATTTAAATTTTCAATGTATTTTTCTACCATCTGTATCAGATTATGAACTGCTAAAAGCAGAAACTGAAGAGCTCTTAGGTAACTGAGAGTGTCTTGTCAGCTAATCCAGTTCTACAGAAGAAGGAAGGCCACAGCAACCTGAGTGCCCCACTGTAGGCAGGTGTGCTGTTAGCAGCTCAGCATTGCATGGATCTTTTACAGTGTTCTCTCAGTTTCCTCATGGCACTAAACAGTGGTGCTTACTCCTGTTTTCTAAACATGTTCATATGGTTTAAACGGTTGGCGGATTCATAATCAGCTTATTCATCAAAGAGTATAGCTCGTCTAGCAATCTTCTTAACTGAACTTTAAAATCAAATTGGAATCAATGTTCAAATAGTTTGCTATTTGTTTCTTAAAAATGTATTTTTAAAAGTATTGTTCTAAGGCTGGCTTCATATACCTTTAATTCTAGCACTGAGGAGGCAGAGGCAGGCAGATCTCTGTGGGTTCAAGGCAAGTCTTGTCTCTATATAACAAGTTACAAGATATCCACAGATACATGGCGAGATCCTGTTCAAAGCAAATACATAAGCAAATAAATAAAAAACAGGCACTCCAGAGATAAAAAACTATGAGAAAATTTTATGTATTATAAAAACATCATTGTTTTGTGACTATAGACAATATATTCTTAGTTTTCTACAGCCTGATCAGTATAAAGTAGTTATTTATCTTATTGGAAGAATAAAAATTATATTTTATCATTGTCTTATGTGCAACTTATATTAGATTTCATGATGTTTTTAAAAGTTCATTGCATATTTAGACTTCTAATATGATCTGGATATTAAATGTTTTATATATTTCATTGAGTTTTCATTCTATTTTTTCATTTTATTTTCAAAATGCTCTTTATCAATTTGTATAGCCTCTTTGTGTGTCATCAAAAGTTAAATTTTGCAAGTTTCCAAGTAAAGCTGGGAGCTGCCAAGGTGGTCTTTCCTTGGGAATAGCACACCCACTGGTTGTTCAGTGTCAAAATTTTAAGACTGAAAGCACACATGCAAGTAACATTATGTGGACTCCATAAGTTGTATTCAGGAATATATATGTATATAAATGTGCATAAATGCATGCAATATAATGATAAGACAGGTCATGAATTTAAGAGAGAAAGAGAGAGAGAGAGAGAGAGAGAGAGAGAGAGAGAGAAAGAGAATGTGTGTGTATATGTGTATGTGTGTATGCGATTGGAGAGAGGAAAATGAAGGGAAATAAAAATTGTAGTTAAATTACAATCTTAATTTTTAAATACTTAGAAAAATGAAGTTTTGTGTTCACAGTTTTAGTTATTAATTTTTTTGCCCTGTAGATTTGTGTACAGTAGTACTCACTGCTCATTTACTTTCTGACTTAGAAGAACTCATGTGTAGAGAACTTATTCATATTTTCTTGTAGCAGATTTGTGTTGCAATCTTTTATTTAATATTTATATTTTTGTTTCAACTACATTTTACATTCTGTGTACTTCCAAAATGCATTAACTCTTGTTTTTGAATGAAAGTAACAGTTTTATTTTTTCACTTGAAATGAAAAAATTCCTTTTTGTACCATAAACTTCTTAGGAAGACAGAGTTAGCACCAAGGTAAAAGAAAAAATAGTATTATATTGAGAACTGGAATGTCAGACTTGACATGTCTTTCTTTAGCAGTCACTGATGACTACTGTTTGTGACATAGGACTTCCCAAGAAATTCTGTCATTTACAAGAATAAATTATTATAGTTTGATTGTCTAAGCAATGATTAAATCAGTGAAAGCATCATAGAATAAATCAAACCCCTAGTGAGATACTTTTAACAGCAAATATAGTTCATATGGTAATGTTAATTTTACTTACTTAAGAAAAGCACTTATCAGTAAGACCCTATAAACTGAACAAATGAAATAAAAATTTGAACATTGTAATTCATTGCAAGATGCAATAACCAGGTGATAAATAAATTTATTTGTGTCTTAAAAAGTTGGCTTCATGTAGTCATTATTAAAAGGCAATCTTTTCATATGATTTTGTTTAGCTTTAAAAGGAGCTTAGGTTAAGAATTCTGATAGCCCGTTCCTTTACAATGTCTTATAAAAAAGCAGTTACAAAGTTGAATTTTAGCAATAAAAGAACCTTGTCCGGCTTAACATGTATTTGTATCTGTTTATGACAAGTTGGGTAAAGGCTGTGGTGTGCAATCCATGATGTCACAATTTTTTCTTCTACTTTTAACTTAGCTTTCTCTTATTACTTTGTTGTTGTTGTGTGTGTGTTTTGCCTACACGTACAGCTGTGTACCATGTGCTCGTCCTGTATCCACAGAGACTAGAAAGGGATGTTGGTGCCCCTGGATTTGGAGTTGTGAGCTGTGGGCACTCAGAACCAATATTGAGTCTTCTGAGAAAATAGCTGCGGCTCTTCATTGCTGAGCTACCTCTTTAGCGCTATTGTTAATATTATTAAATCATATTTAAACATACATAATCATATATAGTTTATATTCTAACAATAACAAACTCAACGGAAAACTATTTGGGAAATTCAAAAAGTAGGAATAAAGACAGTAAAGGTATCTTTGATACAATAATTAACTATTAGAAGAAAGAGTTGTTAATATATTGGTGTCTATTTTCAAAACCACGGGTCATTGCTCACAACATATAATTTATTGGTTGTGATTTTTGTTAGCTAACAATATAATTAAATCATGGTTTTTTTTGCTATTAAATAATTTTTCCAGGTGTGTTTATGTATTCCATAAATGTATCCTATACCATCTTGCCAATTGCTTAGTTGTACATATGCAAGCTAGTTACTTCCAATTTTTCTATATTAAAATAGAAGAATATCTTTATATAGGTACATTAATGGACATCCCTGAAAAATGAATGGGAGGCTATGAAGGTTTTAGCCTTTGATACGTTTAGAATGGCCATTTGTATGCATGTACACATCCTCCTTAAAGGGAGCTGTCTACGCATATCACTATTGCCTGTGGCCCAAAGAAAGCACTCAGTGGTTTAAGGTAGAGAAATTGGCCAGATGGAAGGTCATCCAGGCTTGTTGCACGCTGCAAAAGGCTGTGAAGTAAGTAAAGATTTCTTCAAAGCAAACTTGTGGTTTTTTAAAGCCCTGACTGAGTGCTCACTTGGCATCATTGAATGTCCCTGTTAGCTCAGTCAGTAGTCTGACCCCTCAAGCACACCGGTGTATTTTGTGATTGAGACCACTTAGTCATACTAATCATTGCATGTAGAAAATACATAAAAGATTTGTATTCATCACTCAATATGTTTTGCTGCTCAAGTGTCATGAAACATTCAGGGTGTATTAACTGGCAGATGCACACCTGGAGTATGTTCTTAGCTTTAGAAACCGGTAATTTAAAAAAATCAAATATTTAATTTTGAGGGAAAAATCAGTTTTGGATTTTGAGCATATATATCATCTTTCATTTTGGCCCAATTAACCCAGCAGGTGTGTGTAAATTAGGTCACTACTTTGTCACCGTGGTAACACGCATTGGGGAGGTGGATCTTAACCACCTCCATCACAGGTGATGTTGGCTGAGTTAGTATTAAGAGGTGCTTTTAAAACAAACACGGTGAATTTAATAGGATAGAGTGTAAAAAGGCGGTCTGACGCTGGGTACCGACAGTACTCCATGACACAAAAACAAGTGCTGCCTGAAATCTCCATTAACAAGAAGGTTTAATGAGCCTTAGAATCAGAAATGTGAGACTTACTCAGTCCCTGCAAGGACAGATGCTGTAGCACCATGAGGTGATGGACTTGGTTCTCATGGACCAAAGGATTTGGGGATCAGAGACAAGTCCTTTAGAAGTTAAAACTGGTTTCAGAAATAAGTCATGGTTTTCAGAACGTCTGTGACTTCCTAATTATCTACTGGAGTGTCTGGAATCTAGTCAAAGCCTAGAGGTGTTATTTTGGTTTTCGTTTGTAACGAGAAGGCCTGATTCTTTCTTTTGTGTGCTCGATTTTAATCAATATTCATAGTCGCTCCTGGGGTAAAGCAGTGGCAGAGTTGGTCTCTGCCAGCACTCCAGCACTGATACTGTCTCTAACTCCGGCTTCCCACCAGGTGGAAAATCAGACAAGCCTCAAGATCGCGTGTAGTGCCTGTGCAATCTGTTTGGCTGTCGAAGGCTCCAAATCATGTGGGCATTCTGCAGCCCTACAGAGTGATAGAATTTCCTCACTTATCACTGACAAGTTCACACCTCTTATGGTCATTAAAATTGTAAATGTGTATTATCAAATGCAAAAAAAAGCGGGCCAATGATGTAAAATCCACTTCTAAGGAAAGCGTCTTCCTGGGCTGTTTCAGCTCCTGCTCATTGCTGCTGCTGTCCACCTGCCTGTGCTGCTGGTTCAGATGTCAGTTTATAGCTTTCAGTTGCCCTTCTGTCCTGCTCAGCATTTGTATTACTTACTGTAATTTGAAGCATTTTTTATTCCATACTGGTTTTGATAATATTTTCCAGTGGCATTTAAGAAATTTGAATTCCCTTTGCGTTTATTTTCACTTGGTTGTGACCCCAGCATTATTACTTATTTTGTGTTGTTTCAATAGTTAATATTTACAAAACACTGAACAAACTCTCTGAGATTGCTTTCTCTAATCTCCCTCTCTGTGCATCAAGAATGACAGTTACTAAGAGAAGAGACACAGTAAGTCACTATGTCAGAGTGTGTGTGGATTTACTAGGTAGGAGAGTCAAGGGTCCCCGATTTTCAGGTTTGTTTTGCTTTTTCATTACCCAAGAGCCCTGCAGGCTTGGAGGCTCACAAAGGGACACCAGGGCTGAGTAGGGGAGCAGTTGCCTCAAGTGCTCTTTACTTATAACATGTCTGCATGGATGTCCTCCTTACGTTCAAGTCTTCTTCCCATTAACTCTCCAGTGGAGTTGGAAAACGATTTATTTTGAAGAAAGGTTTATTACGAAAAAGCCCCGAAGTCTTGGGGAAATCTATTAACCTGGTGAGATAAGAGTGTGTATTGTATACTAAGACAGCCTCCATGTTCTAAGACCTGGTCCATTCAGGAGAAAGGGGAATGTCAGTACACACTGTAGGAATGAAAACTTTACCAGAGCAGGAGCCCAGCCTGTTTTAGACATGGGACACCAAACAAAATACAGGGATTGTGTTATCCAATCTAATAAAACTAATACAGGAAGTTATGGTAGAATCAGGGAACTTGGACCCAAATTGAGGTAACCAAGCAGGAGGGGTGGGGTACAGACACTTAAAGAGAGTAGTTTCTTTCATTGTTTGATGAAATAATTTTTATACCCTTTAAGTAGCATGTTAAAAAGAAAAAGAGGTTGGTGTGACTGAGACAAAGAGCTCACAGTCACAGAACTGGTTGGTTTTATACCTTCCTTTACTGAGCATTGTCCTTCAGTACAATGCAGAGCCATTTCTTTGTTCTCACAAGCTAGCAGTTAAATTGTATGTAAATGCATGCAAATTAGATGCTGTCTAATAAAGAGAGTCATTAGATGGAAGAAATATTTAGTTTAGAAAAAAAAAGCAGGTGTATTGTGTAAAAGAAAATGTAACACTACAAAAAAGCCCAAACTTCTGTGGACAGTTATAGAAAAAAAATTATTAAAATAGATTTTTAAAGACTTACGTCTTCTTGACCTTTCTTTTGTGCTTATATATATGTGCTTGTTTTAAAAATATTTACATATAAAACTAGAGGACTGGCTTCTTTCCCAGAATTACTGGAAGCACCTTCCCCAGGAACATTTGGACTTGGATAATCTCCACAGCAGCGTTTTCTTTCTTGAATTAAATGAAGTATAAAATGAATGATTTTCCCAGGAAGAAGCTGTTCTTCTTTAGGTTGATACAGGCCTCATGGTCTTATGATAGATGTTTTACAATGGGTCATGACAGTTATATTTTATCTTTGAAGAGTGAGAATTCCATATCCATTCCAGCCTCCGAAAAAAATTCCTTAAAAGGTTTGTAAACCATAGGTTTCTTGTGAAGAGCTTGCAGTTTGTAATGACCAGTGCTGTGGTCAGTGTGCAGTTCAGTGACAGGTGCTCACTAGACACTCAACAGTTTGCTTTGAGTAACTAAATGTGATTCATTTCTCGATGAGACATGTGGTTGTGGGTATGTCAAATACCTTTGTAATCTCTAGGATACAGGTAGTGAAGCAGCCACTGATGCCTCAGGCTTGTACTTAGTTAGCACTTATATAGTCCATGCTTACTGAAAACAGTGTCTCACTAGTCATTTTCCTCAAGTGAACTATGACAAAAACGTGGAGTGCTCCTGGCATGCATCTCTCAAGTGATGTTTGTGAGCAAGAACAGGCATGACTGAAGGAGCTGTATATGTAAAAGCTTAGTACACAGAAGACTGATACAGAGATGATACAGGAAGATGAGGCAGGGTCTCAAGGATGGTTTCTCAGAGGAAAGGGGCTTGAACTAAAAGCTAGCAGAGAACAGGTAGTCAACTATGATGGGGTAGAACAGATTTGCAAAATTCTCCATCTTGCATTCCCAAATTAGTAGAAATATAGCAGGTTTTCTTCTAGTCTCTTACGAATTTCCAGGAACAGCTTGACTTTAACCTCTGTGGAAACACAAATGAGAACCATGATGGATACAATAATTACCAAAGTAAAATTATAACTCTCACATTTATAATCATATTCAGTCATTGAGAAATAAGGGAAGTTAAGCAAAAAGACTTCATAACTTTTTGATTTGAAGTCATTATAAACATAAAATTTATTACTCAATCTCTGATTCTGTCCATGGTGTGACATATGTTTTGGGAGTGCAAGACTTAGGGATGCCTCATTTATGACTTCTAGCATCTAGTTTACAGAATATTTGTTAAGCTATTATTTTATTACAATGGCAACCCTTGAGATATCATACCTCATGTTCTTTCCATTATCAATATGAAGGAGTGAGATTATGAACAGTAAATGACTTTGCTGAGATTACAAAGTACATGGCTTGACCAGGTTTCTCTGATAAGTTGTCTAGTTCTTTCTCATGTGAATAGAAGCAGCATCTATCTTCAATTCTGATTTTATTCTGAGGGTTTTCTATTGTTTTGGTGTTTTATTCTCATTTTTGTTCCACCTTAGTATCCATGGAATATAAAAGATTGAGTAGAGAGAGACATAAATGGGAAAAAGTCAAACATTTTGGTAACTGAGAGTGGAACTAAAAACCATAATGGTTTTGTGAACTGAAAGAATGTGAATTTGCTTCCTTGACTTTCGAATTAAAGAGAAGATTTCAATGTGGAGGTGCAAGATGTGTTGCACTGAACTAATCTTGGAGGTAACCAAAGGGCTGAGGGACTAACAGCTTCTGATATTACTTAGTGCTTATTATTGTTATTATTATTATTTCTTTTTAATTATGCAAAGTGCTAATCAGTTTGATTATGCACAGTGCTAATCAGGTTAATTATGCAAAGTGCTAATCAGTTCTTCTTGAAGCACATGAAGAGAGCAGAGGTGCTGGCGGTGAATGGCATAGCTAGATGGGGGTAGTCACGGCAGTCATTCCTTATTAAGATAGGAGTAGACAAGATAGCAAATGGGATTTATCTATGAAAGTAGAGAGGAAAAGAAAGAGAACTATGGGCACGTGAAAGATTATGGTTTAGGCAGGACAGTGTTTATGCATAGAAAGCTTTTCCCCCCTGGTTGTATACTTTGATTGGATAGTGTGCTATATTTTGAAGGCAGTCATTTGAAGCCAGAACGAATGCAGAGGGAAAGAAACAGAGTATTGTATAGCTAGACAAGTTGTCAAAACAACTTACTGTAGTTGGCAAGCACCAAGTCCTGGGAGGACAGTAGAGGAAGTGGGATCTAATAGACCTATACATGAAAGAGGGCATCAATAAAGAGAATTGAAAAATTAAGGCAGTGTCATTTTGAGAAGATAAACAGGGCCACCTCACTCCTGCATTGTTATTAGGTTGGCCATCTGTGCAGCATATTTCCTGAGGTGACCTGAGAGCTGGCTTCTTGGTGCTGGCAGTACTCTGTTGAGAGCGGTGATGACGGATGTGACAATAAGGGTTTTATGTAATAGCTCCTCGTTGGACCAGCTTTGTTGCTGCTGAAATCAAAGTAAATTTTAATATTGACTTGCAGGTCTGTGCTTATTAAGCTGGGTAACTTCCTGTGAAGATGAGTTTATAAAAATATGCTCATAGGCTTTTATAGAATATTGGCCAGAGAGTTCCCCTAGAAAAGGGCTTTTTGTTCAGTCCCATTCTATTCTGTGGTTTGATAAGCTATCAATGAAATGCTGCTATTCATGTTTGTTTGAGTGACCTCAAAAAAATTCAGGATGCTAAGTGAATATTCATTTTTTAAAGAAATGTTTCCAGTCTATGTGACTCTATCTTGGCTCTAAAATTTGAGCTGAAGATTTAAATTATTTGCAAAGAGGAGGGTCTAATCCCCCAGTTACTATCTGACAGTATTTTCTTTTCTAAACACATGTCTAAGTATGAATCATCTTCACAAACGCCTTCTGTGAAGCTGGATTTTTGTAAGTCCAAACAGTGATAACAGTCCTATAGAGACACAGTCACTGGTGGAGGAACCTCGGGCCTGGGGCATATTAATAACTTATTTGTCCAGTCAGTGTGGATTCTTTGATAAAAATAAGCTTTCAATTTTTATTTTTTTTTTATCTGGGACCAATTTCCTTTTCAGATATGAAGAGAGTGACATAAATCTTTGGTTTCCAAGGAGAGTCTGGAAAGAAATAGATTGTTAGAGGACAGTGCCCACAAATTGAGAAAGCCTGTTGGGGGCCCTTTGGGAATTTGGCTGGGAAATTTTGTAATAAGCAGGCCTTCTGCTCGGCTTCATGGGAACTTGGTTTTAGAAATGAAACATTGTTTATGTTTTCCCCACCTTGAAACAGATAAAGATGTAATATTCATATTAGCACTTTATTAAAATATTTTGAAGCACTTCTTAATAAATGCAAAAAAAACCCTTTTTGTAGTGATTTTAACTAAAGGGCACCTTGTAAATCGGCCTCTGTGACAGTATACTAATCCCCTGATTCCTTCTGAGGCATTTGAAGCCAACACCATTGTTACATTGACATTTATAATTCCATAAGAAAGTTTTAAGGAGAAATGCTGTGATTCAAATGGCAAATGAAAATGAATTTACTAAGAGAACTAATATGGTCAAAGTGCTGATTAATTCTGTATTTATCCTCGCAGCATAGACGTGCTTGCACATACAGACCTACTCATTCCTTCATTAAAACTGGAGTTCTGCGAGTAACTTATTTGCTAAAAATGTCTGCACTGCTCTAGTTACAATACCTGCCATTCTCCTCAGTACTGCAGACACTTGGCCTAAAGCACAAGCACTTTACAGGATAGTGCTTAGTGATAAGAGTAAATGGTGTTTTCCTCGTGATCTTCAACTCTCAGAGATAGATCATTAGAGGACAGTACCCACAGATTTAGAAAGTCTTTTGGGAGCAAAACTTTGTTTTTCTGGTTCTATATTTTTTCCTTCGTAGAACCATATGAATCAACTACTTGGTCTCAATATTCAATTATGTAAAATTTAAGAGTTTGATCTTTTTGCAAATATGTAATTTGTTCTTGTTAATTCTATGGATACTCCCAGTGTCCTAAGTAGGGTTTCTATTGACATAACAAAACACCATGACCAAGATTAGCAAGTTACAGAGAAGAGAGTTTATGAGTTTATTTGGCTTACACTTCCACATCTTAGTTCATATTGAAGAAGGTCAGGACAGGAACTCAAACTGGGAGGAACCTGGCGAAGGATCTGATGAAGCCATGGAAGAGTGTTAGGTACTAGCTTGCTCCACATGGTTTGCTCAGCCTGCTTTCTTATAGAACCTAGGACCACCAGCCTAGGGATAGCACTACCCACAATGGGATGGACCCTCCTCCATCATCACTAATCAAGAAAATGCCCTGTATCTGGATCTTATGGAGGCATTTTCTCAATTGACGTTCCCTCCTTTCAGATAACTCTAGGTTGTTTCAAATTGACACAAAACTTTCCAGCACACCTGCCTTGGGTTTTAAATTAAATTTAATTTAGATAGAGTGGACTTTGGAATATTCTTGGGTTTCATTCAGTACTGAATTTTCTAGTTACTAGCTGAGGAAGTCATAATATATTCAATTGTACTTCCTCATACTTTCTCCCTCAAAGTTTGGTTCTGGATGTTAGTTGAACTAAACCATGTAAACCATAGTACCCAGTGCTCAGTGGCTCATGGGAACCCTATGGCTCCACAGTAAGTCCTTTAGTTCTGACAGCAGTATCTTCCCTGGCTTTGCAACCCAAATAGTGGGTGCCAATGCAGTTCCTTTCGACTAGTCTGCTTTGGGCTTTCTTATGTTGTTATTTTGTTTTGTTTTACATTAAATTTGTACTTAAACTCTCTATTTTCTCTTTCTTTATACCTTTCTTGTTCTTCATATATATTTGGTCACTCCCCTAGTTAGTTAATTTTTAGTTACTTATATTTACTGAATGTAATGGTTGTAGCAATAAGAGTGTGTGCCCCTGTGATGAAGCCAGTTGATAGTAATGTCTTCTCTTCCTCACAGCTGCAACATAACATAGCTGTTTCTTGTTTTATCTTCTTACCTACACTGGGAAAGGTTTAAGAGTGAAAGTAACAACCGGAGTTCTTATAAGTCCAGTATCTTCCATGGACTCTGCCAACAGGCATCCCTCAGTCTAGCCAGGGAAAGAGTTGTAAAGCAGCAAACCCATGATCTGTTAATGAGTAAAGTATTGAGAAAGTGAAATTGTCAAGAAAGCTTAATGGAAGAAACATTAGGAAGGTATCTTAATGCAAGTAGCATTTGGATTTGATCTTACAAAAATAATCTTAATTTTACATTGTGGGAAATGGGTGAAAAGATGAACTCTAGACCATGAGCAGTAGAACACAAAAAAAGGAGAAGTTGACTGACAGCTGGAAAATATGTGAATCAGGGACAGAAAGGAGAATGAATGGGTACATTGTGTACTTTAGATAAGGATCCATGAGTCCTTTAAAATCTTGTGGTTATGTAGTTCCATCTTTTCAAAATATGATGTATTTGTGATCTGGGGAACATTGTGGGTCTAGTGAGATGGTTCAGCAAGTAAAGGCACTTGTCACCAAGGCTAATGACTTGAGATTGATCCCCAGGATCTTCAAGGTAGGAGGATAAACCATATGCCATGACATGCAGACATATAGACAGACGGCAGGCAGGCAGGCAGGCAGGCAAGCGTGTGTGCACGCACACACACACACACACACACACACACACACACACACACATCGTATTGTAAGAATACAGACATTAGCTTTTTTTGTGAAGAAAGAAACTGTGAGAGTAAACAGAACAATATAGGAAAAAAGGCACTGGAACACCATGTGAGAGAGAAGGCCAAGTTTGTCTAAACCTTCATGAGTTTTAGTCACCCTTACTGATTATAATTAAATGGTGTCTTACTTTCGATGCCTTAGACCCTAGAAGTTGAATATGAGAAAATATATTTTATTTTAACCACTATTATGTGAAAAGATAAAAATTGAAGGACAACAATGTTGTTCTGTTGAGAGAAGATAATAGGTATGTCTAGAGATAGACATAAGCATATGGCTTTTAAACTAAGAAAACTGAGATACTAAATGATTAATGTTACAGAGCTCTGCATCTGAAGTGTAAATATAGATGTACTTGTGAAGAAAGGAGGAGACCATGGATCCTCATGATTTGTCTTAGAGGTAGATTACTATGACCTGCGGCTAGCTAACTGAAAATGAAATAGAATGGAGGTAGCACTGGGGGGAAGTTGAGCAGGATCTCACCATTCATTTGCAAAGCTCGAGGTTTGCATACCTGACTGTAAGAGTGATGTACATACCCATAGTTCTCTCCTTTTTTCTATCATTTAACCGAATGCTTTTGCCTGTACCTCTTTCCTTCTTCTAAGAACTCTGTTCATGACAGGACTTTGCATGTAGAATAAGTAGACTAGAAAGCAATGGGAATCATGACTATGAGAGTTAAAACTTGGATCTTTATGACAGATGAGTAAAGTGTGAATTCGGAAAGGAAGAGGAGCCTGGCAGGATATGTAGGCTGGAATGGGGTGTCAGAAGAGAAAGGTAGGTAGAAAGAAAGAGGCTTTTAAAGCAGTGAGAATGTTTAACATAATCGACATTGAGATGGGGGATTTGTTTCTTTCACTCTGCTGGATACTTTCTGGAGAAGTGGATGAGAATTGGAATGTTTTTCAGCATGTGCTTCTGTCCGGCTGCTGTTCATTTGGATCTAGCCAGGGTGTTGGGGCACACACTTCATTCCCTTTCCCACCACCAACATCACACAGAGAGTGAGGAACTGAGCCTCAGACTGCCAGTGTTTCTCAAGTAGGTGGTAGATGTTTGAGATTATGTGTGCTGTTATTCACTTATCCTTGTTGCTAACTGTTTGAGGAAGAAGAAGGAGGACGTGAGACAAGAGTGGGATTCAAACCAGACAGAAGGACCCTGACAATAGCCACGATTCCATGTGCATTTCACTAATGAAATGTTTACTCTATGTATTTTCACTTTGTACTAATCAGAAAAACAAAACACTTCCATGTTAACCATGTAAACTTTTGCTTAGGTGAGAGAAAAGATTTGAATTTTGCAGGCATTAACATTCTGACACAATCTTCACAAGATTATATGGTTAAGTGATCAAGATTCTTATAAGAAATGTTAGTAAGTAAAACTCTATCCATTAGAACACTGTTAGCCAGTGTTGTTATGTAGGAATATCTTGGGGGTAGCTTTTGATTCATGAAGCTATCGCCTGTAAGCCTGACCAACCCTACACTGACATTTTATGTGATTTAGTTGATGTGTCTAGGAACTTAGTGGCAGCCCAACGGTGACATCAAAGACTCTGATGATTTTCTGACATGTCCAACATATTTTTTTTTTGCACTACATATTTTTATGCCATACATTTTATCCAACTTTAAGAGTCCATTTTGGAATATTTCTTCTTTAAAAAATATGTTGGCATTCTACAATGAGTATTTTTTATTATACTTGCATTTTCTTAGTGTCTTCAAAGGGAAATTCAGAATGGGAAAGGCTACATCAAGCATATGGCTACACAAAGATTAGAAAAGCTGTGGCCATCAAAAATAAATGTTGATAACAACACTGATGGAATTTCACATGTGTGGTTTATTATGATAAAAGAAAAAGACTTGCATAGAGCTTAGATAAGAAAGTAAGTGTGCTGAGTAACAAAACTACAAACCAGCGCAGCTGCTAGTGGACTGGTGGCCTTGTCTGCTTGCTTCCACTTAAGACAACGCACTTTAGCAAGATACAGTTTTTACATCATAATAAGTATTGGCTTTAATATTATTTCAGAAGGAAGCTTCTATAGCATTTAAATATTTTAAAATTAATAAAATATATGATTATAATAGTGCATTACTGGAAACAATTTTTTCTATTATATAGAGAAACAACAACATGTCTAGATGCAAAATCCCATAGTTTGGATGTTCTGTTTGAATTCTTTGCTTCTATTTTTAGCTTCAGATTTATTATCTTTTGCCCAGTAGGAGTGCAGGTAAACGGTAGAACCATCAACAAAACCAGCTGGTCTTGCTTCTGCCTTACCCTTCCTTGTATCCTGAAGCCACTGTATTTGATATCCACAGTCTTTGGGTAGGAATCAGGTTAGACTTTTATTTTAGCATTCTGTTCTGAAGTAGAGAAACACAGACTGATCAAGTCCCCCTAGAGATGAGTTTCAACAGCTATCCACCTTTGAGTATTTGAGAAGTCATCTGAAAGGCACTTTCTATGATCCTGTAACTAAACCAATGAATGTATACCTGCACTGGAGTTAGGAGAGGGGGACTCTGCAAAACTCTTCTATAATTTTTATGTTGACTATAGGTGTATGAGTTCTGATACAGAACTCCCATTTATAGAAGGAAGTTGAAGAAAAATAAGTAGTTAAGAATTAGCTAAAGATGATAGAAGAGAAGTGGCCCAGATGCTAAGATGGAAATGAAATGAAAACATGAAATGGCAAGCTTAGGCTTTACCTAATAGTTCTGCTGGTTAGTCTTTGTCAGCTTGACACAAATCAGAGTTATCTGGGATGAGAGAAGCTCAGTTGAGGAGTTGCCTGCATCTTGTTGCTGTTTGGGCATGGCTGTGGAGCATTGTCTTGATTCATAAGTGATGTGAAGGACCTAGCACACTGTGGGGAGTACCAACCCTGGAAAGATGTGAAGGACCTAGCACACTGTGGGGAGTACCAACCCTGGAAAGATGTGAAGGACCTAGCACACTGTGGGGAGTACCAACCCTGGAAAGCTTGGGATATAGAAAGTAAGCTAAAAAAAAAAATTAAAAAAAAATTAAAGAAAGCAGGCTGAAAAAAATTAAAAAAAAATAAAGAAAGCAGGCTGAGCAAGACGTGGAGGAAGTTCCTCTATGCTCCCTGCTTTAGTTCCTGGCCCCAGGTTCCTGCCTTGAATTCCTTTGTTCATGGCTTGTAACATGTAAGCCACACAAACTCTTCCCACTACCTCCTAATTGGTTTTGGTCATGGTATTTGCCACTGCAGTGAAAAGCTAACTAAGACAATGGTCAAGGAAATCTGTGATATAAGCAAGGGTAAATGAAAGGCAGTTTGTTACCTTCAGTAAAAAACATCTTGACAGATATTGAGGAAATTTCCTAACAAATCTTCTTTTGCATTGAGTAGACCTCCTGACGAGCCAGTCTTTCAGGTAGAATCTGAAGGAAGTGGGGTATTTATTTTCTTTTCCATTACAACATATTTATGCAGTATTTCAGTGAGTTCAAAACTGTGGACTTAAAAAATCCTTCTTTTCTTTAGACACCAACATCACTTTAGTAACAGGCTATGTTGAATTCATATTTCTAGAAAAGATGGAGAGATGGTAGTAGTTCCCCAGAAGCAGTTTGGGTACATACTAGAAGGAGAAAAAGCCATGGCATGGTAGGTATATTTAATCTCAATACTCCTGTCAGTGGGATGTTTTGCCTGAATGAAGGTGATTGTCAAGGTAATGAGGCTGGTTATCTGCAGTGTCTCATTTCTTAGGTTCCCTGTTCTTCCTGGGCAACATTTCCATATTGAGTTGCCACTCTTACAGTGAAAACTGATTAAGCCAGCCTAAGTATATTTTACTATAAAAACTGATGAATTTTAGTTGTTCAAGCTAATGAAAGATAATAATTTGTTTATTTAAAAGTGTTTGCAGTTTCAGTATTCAGTTCCATTGATCGTGTGTAACAAGCACAAAGATTCTGAGCATGGTAAAGGGCTTATGTTTGCATTCCTCTGCTCGTTTGGACATTCTTTAGCAGGACTCTTTTTTTCTGTTTATTGACAGTACTCTTTAGACCTTTGTAAAATTATAATGTACACATCACCAGCATATATTTGGTTGCATAATGAGAGTAGGTTTTTAGTAAATGTAGCCGGAAGGAAATATAAAAATTCATTGCACTAGTTTTAATGCTTTGGGTAAAATAGGTTTGTTCTATGAACCTTGAATTACATAAGACAGAGTGCTGTGTTTAGGAGACATAAAAGCAGATTAAAAGTCAAGAGAAGCAGCATAGCTTCTCCTTGGAGAGTGCTTGCCTCTCTATCTGCTGGAGGAAAAAGCAGGTATTACTGCCATTCTCCCTGCTCTGATGCTGAGAAGTGTCAGTTGTGGTTACTTGGAGAATTTTGGCAATGATACACAATTTTCCTTGAGGAAAATAAAATTAGATGTCATATACTGGAATTGGTCACATTACTTTTATTTCTATTTTCTTTAATCAGTTTTCCCCTTCCTTTCCCAGCAATTGTAGCTTCTTTGGTTTTTAGTTTAGAGGGTGGGAAGAATACAGTTACCAAGACTGAGTAGATGTCACTTATTTTTCTATTTATGTTCAAGTTGTTTGAGACATGACATTGGCCCTAGCCTTAACTAAACAAAGATATTCAGGAGAGTTGGCATGGACTATGTCTCTGTGTGCTGAGAAGGGTTTTAAGCATATTGGTGTAACCCATGTATCTACAAAGACATTTTTTACTCTTAACTAAAACTAACACTTATGAAAACTTGAGGAGAAGTCTCTTTATTCCTCAATGGTTGATAGCCGGGTTTGAAATGTACAGACAGAAGTTGGGTGGACTGGATTGCTACACAGTGAGGCAGTAAACAAGTCTCGCCTTTTCTGTTAATTCCTTCACTTTCCTGTAACCTCTTACCTCCCCAAATAGAGGCCAAATCATTCATGCCAGTGAGCTTGCTGTCACCATGCTACTAGGCAGGAAAGGAGCTCTTACTCTTCATTTCTAGAACAATCCACACTGATGGTGGTGGTTTTCTTTACTGTTTGTTCCTCAGGGACAGTCTGGGGCTATGTTTTAAACATCTTTTTCTTTTATCCTTCTAAGAATTCAGTGCAGTTAAAATTGTAGTCCTCCTCCTCTGGACCTGCTTTTGCCCCTGTTAAAGGGCATGCGCTTCGTGTTGTATTGTGTCTTCCTCTAGTTTTCCCTGGGAAATGTAAGGTACATTTCTGGCCGTTTTGTGTGCATCTGTCATACGTTACACACACTGTATTGATCAGCGTACTTAGGGGAAAGGATCAGCTAGTATTCGCGTATATATAGAAAGAGAATATAAGAGGAAATGGGTCACATGTTAATGGAATCTGTTTCATGTCAAGGTCCACAGACAGCAGACTGAGGTCCCAGGTGAACCAAAGATAGAGGTTTCATCTTTGTCCAGAGGTCTGATACATGGCAGATCTGATAGGATTACTGCAGTCTGAAGGCCAGCAGACTCAAGATTCAGGAAGAACCAATGTTACAGTTACAGTCAGAAGGGAGGGGAAATTCCCTCACACTTGCAGGAAAGTCATCTTTTTATTCTGTTTGTGCCTTTAATTGACTGGATAGTGTCTAACATTTAATCTTGACAAAAATACAGGTCACAATACTATGAAGAAGATTCTATTGGTTAAGTCTCACTAAGTCTAGTGATTGTGTATATGGTTTCTATCAAATAGAAAATCTATCTTTGCTACTGATGGTGGCCTGTTTAACAATAGGCACATAGTTAGCCTCACTTTACTCAGATAACACCTCATAAGGCCTGTGGTCAAACTCAAAGCTAGTATCTGCTGGTTATTGGTTCAGCTTTTGCAAATAGCACAAGCTGGACAAAAGTTTCTTATGTAAAATGACATAGTGTTTGTGTGTAACCTATTCACATCTTGAATATTTAAAATCATGTTTAGATTCTTTTGAATGTCTAATGCAACATAAATACTATATAAATATTTGTTTTACTCAGTTGTTTAATAATGATAAAAAATGTAAATGCTCATCAGATAAACATTGCTTGAGAATTATTTTTGATCAATGACCATTTGAATATTTGAATGCAGAGCCCAAGGATAGCACTAGCTGACAAGTCATTTTAATAATTAAATAAAACAATTTGTGTAAAATAATTACTAAAGAATAGCTTATTATGTGAGTGCACAGAAAATTAAGGCCCATAATGGTAAGATTTGGTCCCAAGACCACACAGTGGTTGGTAAATTGAGTTTTAAACTTACATTTTTTCTTCTAAAGTCAGATGTTTAGCCATTCCTCTGTTTTAACCTCTAGAGGGGACCATTATAATGTAAGGAGTGAGCCTGTCATGTTAGCCTCCCTGTGCTAAAATTCTCAATCTCACACTTGCCAAAAGACTTTTGAGAAGGTATGTAACTTCTTTGTTCATGTGCTTCTTCATCTTTAAAACAGGAATAGCATCTTTCATAGAGTAACAGGGGAGGTAAATTGTTTCTAGAAATAATGCCTTTATCTCTGAGTTTTAAATGATAGAATTCCAGAACCAAAAAGATTGACAGAGAAGTTTCCACATTTGCCCTCAAATTTTGATATTTGCCACTTGGATTTAGGGGTGATGTAGGAAACAATTGGAAATACTCAAAATATATTAATAATTTTAATGGTACAGCTAACTTTCTATTGTAACAGATTTGTAAACAGTTTCGAGAGCGTAAAACAACATGGAATTTGGTCAGAATATTTATGTATTTTAAAAATGAAATTAAAACTCATAGATAAGAGGAACCTGTTAGAGAATGAATGCTGTGCCTGTGCAATGGATTAGGATGGAAGATTTTTTTTTCTTTAGTGCATAAGAAGATACAGAAATCCATTCTTATCCCCTTGTACAAAGCTCAAGTCCAAGTGGATAAAGGACCTTCACATAAAACCAGATACACTGAAACTAATAGAAGAGAAGGTGGGGAATACCCTCGAATACTGAGGCACAGGGGAAAAGTTCCTGAACAGAACACCAATGGCTTATGCTCTAAGATCAAGAATTGTCAAATGGAACCGCATAAAATTACAAAGCTTCTGTAAGGTAAAGGACATTGTCAATAGGACAAAACAGAAACCAACAGATTGGGTAGAGATCATTACCAATCCTACATCCGACAGAGGGCTAATATCCAATATATTCAAAGAACTCAAGAAATTAGACTCCAGACAACAAAATAACTCTATTAAAAAATGGAGTACAGAGCTAAACAAAGAATTCTCAACTGAGGAAATTCGAAGGTCCGAGAAGCACCTTAAGAAATGTTCAACATCCTTAGTCATCAGGGAAATGCAAATCAAAACAACTCTGATATACCACCTCACACCAGTCAGAATGGCTAAGATAAAAAATTCAAGTGATGGTAGAAGCTGGCGAGGATGTGGAGAAAGAGGAACACTCCTCCACAACCACTGGTACAACCACTCTGGAAATCAGTCTGGTGGTTCCTCAGAAAACTGGACATAGCATTACCTGAGGACCCAGCTATACCACTCCTAGGCATATACCCAGAAGATGCTCCAACATATAACAAGGACATATGCTCCACTATGTTCATAGCAGCCTTATTTATAATAGCCAGAAGCTGCAAAGAACCCAGATGTCCTTCAACAGAGGAATGGATACAAACAATGTGGTACATTTACACAATGGAGTATTACTCAGCTATTACAAATAATGAATTCGAGAAATTCTTACGTAAATGGATGGAACTAGAAAACATCATCCTGAGTGAGGTAACCCAATAACAAAAGAACACACATGGTATTTACTCACTGATAAACGGATGTTAGCCCAAAAGCTTGAAATAGCCAAGATTCAGCTAACTGACCACATGAAGCTCATGAAGAAGGAAGACCAATTGTGGATGCCTTGGTCCTTCTGGAAGGAGTGACAAAATGCTCAAGAGAGCAAATAAGGTGACAAAGTATGGGACAGAAAGTCAAGGAGAGGCCATGGAGAGACCACTCTAACTTGATATCTGTCCCATGTTTAGTCACCAAAAATAGACACTGATATGGATGTCAGGAAGTACATGCTGAAAGGAGCCTGATGCAGCTGTCTCCTCCAAGGTCTGCCAGAGTCTGACATATCCAGAGGCGGATGCTCGCAGCTACCCATTGATCTGATCAAGGGTTCCCAATGGAGAAGTTAGAGGACTGATCGAGCTGAAAGGGTTGGTGGCCCCAAGAGGAGAGCAACAGTGTCAGCCAACCAGTGCTCCCCAGGGTCTAAACCACCAACCAGCCTGGGAGCACAAAGAGAGGCACCCATGACTTCAGCTGTATACTTAGGGGAGGATGGCCTTGTTGGACATGGGTGGGAGAGGAGATCCCTGGTCTCATAAAGGCTGAACACTGAGGGGGAAGGAATTCGAGGGTGGGGAGGGTGGAGTTGAGGGTAGGTGGGGGTAGGTGGGGGCACACCCTTGAGGAGGCAGGAAGGGGGACGGGATAGGGAGTTCCTGGGTGGTGGGGTGAGGGGATAAAATCTGAAATGTATTTTAAATAAATAAATAAATAAAAGTTTCAAAAAAAAGAAGATACAGAAATGTAGAATGTTATAATTTGTCAACCAAAAACAGCTGAAAAGGTATGAACCGTGAAGAACTACTTTTCTACACATGCCTTGATTTTAGACAAATGTATCTGCTTGAAGTTCTGAACCCCATGGAAAAAGGCAGCATGGAAATGCATCATTGGAGTAGGAGCCTAGAAGTGTTTACTCAGTGCTTGATCCTTCTGTGTGATGGATTAGATGCCACATGCTTCAGTTTGCTGTGTTCTTTCACCCAGTTTGCAATAAACATGATTTTTGTAGGGAGGGAATCTTATGAATGTTTGGAAGAGATAAAGGAGAGGTTGTGTTTCAGTTGTCCATTATGGAACATAAGTCCAAGAGAAAATCATATCACTTTTTTTCTCCAAAATTTTTATATCCATTGAATAATATTAAAAATAACTTTAAGGGCAGGCTTCTTAGAGAACCATAAAGTTCATATGTAGGCTAAATGGAATATGGCAACAGAGGGAGAAAATTCCGGGAAATTTGTAAGACAAGTATGTATCATGTTACTTTTTTGCACTCTGAGATGTCATCTATTTCCTCTAAATTTTAACATATAGTAATAGCTATACATTTGTCTTCTCTACCAATTGAATTATCTGTAGCCCATTTGCCTCCTAAAAGTTGGAGTCTTTTCAGAATAGGCGACAATTATGAATATTATTATGTGAGAACTATTGATAACAGATAAAAATTATATAGTAAATGTCAGATAGATTAAGCTATCTCTTCCATGAGATAGCAGCTACTTATTATATCATTTTATTTTGAGAGATTTACAAAACTTTCTTTTTTACTTTTTGGCAATTGGCATGAGCATTACTCAGAGAAAAAAAAATAATTACTAGGAAGCCAAGGACCAAAAAGATTGTTCAGACAGTAAGGCACTTAACTTTGTAGTCCTGAAGACTTTGGTTTAGATTGCCAGCACTCATAGAAAAATGCAGCCATAGTTGCGCATGCCTGTAACACCAGGACAGAGGATGTAGAGACAAAAGGATACTGGGGTGGTTGCTGGTTATCCAATCTAAATTGGTGAGCTCCATATTTATTAAGAAATCCCTTTACCAAAAGTAAGGAGGGGACTGATTGAGAAAGACATTAAACTTTACATACATGTGTGTGCACATACATGTATACACATACAAGCACTTATGCAAACCTGTACACATATGCATAAACACAAAGGTTTTTTAAATAAATCAAATAGGAATCAAGAAGGAAGATAAAATTGATCTTGAAAATCTTTTTTGCTTTGACTAAATACATAAGGCAAATGAGGTGTAATGCCACAAGAAATGAGAAATACAGATGTTCCAGTAGATTCTGGTTGAATTCCAGTGACTCTTAACAGGCTTAGATCGCTGGACACAGTGTTAGAGGACAGGTTCATGGGGTGGCAGTAGACGGACAGCCTGCCTGCTACTGTGTAGCAATGTCAAGTGCCAACAATAAAGAAGGAGAAAACAATTCTGAATGTGATGATGATTGTTTTCAACTTTAGTTTTTAAATTTATTTAGTTTTTAAATTTTATTTTACTTATAGACCAGTTTTTATCTCCCTCCCAGTCTACCCGCTGATTGTTACTCATCCCATACCTCCTCTCCCATATCCAAGAATATGTCCCCAACCCCCTACCCCCACCTTTTCAAACCTCCCCACTCCACCAGACCTCCCCACTCCCTGGAGCCTCAATTCTCTCGAGGCTTAGGTGCATCTTCTCTCACTGAAGCCAGACCAGGCAGTCCTCTGATATATATGTGTTGGGGGCCTCATATCAGCTAGTGTATACTGGTATATTTTTACAGCAATGAGTCAAAAAACTAACACACAGCATAAAGTCACATGAGCGAGTACCTCAGCAAGCTAAAGTGTAATGAGTTATATTTTGATTTATGGTGATTTGAGTGATTATGGCCGATATAAGTTCATGTAATTGAATACTTGATCCACAGTTAGTAGAACTATTTGAGAAAGTTAGGAAGTATGGCCTAGTTGAAGAGATGTGTCACTGGGGGGCAAGTTTTGGGGTTTCAAATGACTTAGGCTGTTCCCATAGTCATACTCTCTGCCTCCTACCTGTAGTTCAAGATGTAAGCTCTCAGCTATTCTTTATATCATGCCTTTGCGCCATCATCATAAAGTAAACCTCTGGAAACTTAAGTCAAATTATTTTATATGTGGTCTTAGAGCTGGCATTTTATCATAGCAATAGAAAAGTAGTTAAGACAAAATGGTATTATTTTTGAGCTTCTCTTTTAGTTGTAGCTACAAACTACTTTAAAGTAGTGCAAGTGAACATCAAGAGTGTATTTTTGTAAGATGAGAAGTAAGAAGAAGAATGACTAATTAAATATATAAGACATCTTTCAGAATATTTGTGAATTTTCTCAAAACTTACTCGGTGATCTAGGTAATTGCCAATCACCCATTTTATAGATATATGGTTCAATTAATTGTTAATCTTACGTTTTTCTGCAGTTCCTCACCTACTGTACATACACTGGGTTGTTGAGTGGTCTATAGACTAGGGGACAAATAGCAGTAGCATGCTGTATGTTCTCACAGATTCATAGGCATCATAGGCATACCTTGCCTCTACTGCATAGTCACACTCCTCCAGACTCACAGAAAACACATTTGTTCTTTAAAACAAGGGCCTTCTTCCAATACTCTGTACACAGTATGTGATAAAAATCTTTGCTAAACAGATACATGCTTTTGTAAAGAGGATCCTTATTTTAGATTCAGTCATACGTGATCAAATCAAGACTTTACTTCTAAGGGAGAAAGTATAATCAGGTGTTCCCAGCTTACAAACAACATGTTCCACCGTTCAGTCAGCCTGTAATGAATGAATGGCTGTTCTCTGATTATTTATAAAAATACTGATTCGCGCAGCATTTGCTATGGCTTCAGGTCAGATCTAGGCTCTGGAGATAGACATGGTATTAAACAAGACACAGAGTTCTGTTTACATAGACTCACACACTGGTTCTTAGAAGTAGAACTCTAAGAATTGTGTCTAACACATAACAGATCAATATTTGCCAAGCAATATTCTTCAAGAGTGACCCTGTTATTTTCAAAGATGTTCATTCATTCAGAGCTCACAGCTTCTGGACTAAACAAAATTCATGTGGAAGGACTAGGTAAGAAAATGCACTGCCTTACATATGTTCTCATTGCAGTTCATTAATCTTCCTGGGCACCTACTTCAAAAACAGAATCATCTTTCTACTTGCTTTCATCTTTGCTGTGTGGCCATGGCAAGCTAAGGTCATGTGATCCTCAGCTAAAAATAATGAAGATATGATAATATCCTAATTCTCACAGAGCACAGCATAACTTAGTAAATTAATGTTTGCACAGTGCTTAGAAATCTGAGGTTGAAAATTGCTAAGAGAAATGTACAGAACTATTATTGCTGCTAAAATTATGATAGACAATTTCTTCTGTACCAGAAAAAAAAAGACTTCAACATGTTGGTGTTTAAAACTGTAAAATTCTACAATTGTGAAAGCTGTATACCACATTGAAATAAAAAGATGTTCGGTATATATCTAAATGAAAAATAATACCATTATTATATAATAAAAAGTTGCCAAGATATCACTATTTTGGGAAAGTAAATGGCATTTAAGACCTTATGATTCACTAGTCTGGACAGCTAGATGATTACATCTTGTTTTGTAAGTGACAGGTGGTACCTCAAGTGAAATGGTTCCAAAGTTCTGAAATTTGCCGCTTCTTGTTACTAGTGTTTGGCTTGGGACAGTAACAACTCACTTTAATTCTAAGGATGAGAAGAGCTAGTTGGTGGAAGAGTGAAGGGTTGGTTTGGGTGTGTGTGTTTGCTTTTTGCTCTTTAGTTAATCTCATCCATGCAAGAAGCTGTGATTTCAGAAGAGGTCTGAAGGTACTCTTCCTGGAATGTGAGTTCTTCCCATGGCTTTCTATACCATCTAGAGTGTTAAGGATTATCACTGTGCTCCTTAGAGGAAGATATTTAAGCTATAAAAGTTCAGGGAGAATAAATTAACACTATCTTATTCACTTAACAAATTTATAGTGAGCACCAACCATACATTCCATTGCTTAAGGATGATTCCGAATACTTATAAACTTGGCTTCTTTAGCCTCTATTTTAGTAATGAAGAAAGATGGTAGATAATGAACATACACTTTTAGCACAGAACAATGTCATGAAAGAAATAAAATAAAGTCATTTAGGTTGGAATTGGCAACCTTGTAAGATATGTAGATACAATTGGCTGAAGATAACAACATATTCTTAAAATGTGACTTCCAGTTTTACATTGTAAGATTCTTTCATGGTATTTGTAATTTTAGCAAAAACATAAAAGGTATGAACGTTTTCAGTCAAGTATCACAGGACTCTGTATTCTGACAGGACCAGACTATTCAGAATTTTACTAAGAGAGAATGTCCCAAGATAGCTAGCTTTGCCAGAAAGTTTGAAGAGATTCACCTGGGTCTCAGCTCGGGATTTTTTCCCTTTTTTATTCCTTTTTGTTATTGGATATTTTATTTATTTACATTTCAAATGTCATTCCCTTTCCCCATTTCCCCTTCCTAAAACTCCCTATCCCATCCCCCCTCCTCCTTTTTGCTTTTATACCATTTTAATCACATGCATCTATTAAGGTCAGTTCTAGGTTGAGGAACTAGCAATACAATAGATGCAAATAGTCAAGGAACAATCAAGACTATAAACACAAATAATCAGAGAACTGGTTAATAAAAGAATTTAAGAATTGAGGTAGAACCTGAGGACAATTTTATTAGAGTTTTAAAGAAAAACACCAGGGCAGGTAAACTGCCTGAAGAAGGAAGATGGAGAAGAAAACAAGAGGAAGACATGTTTGTAAGCTGCTACATGGTTGAGTGCTGATAGGGATATGGCTTCAGAGGAAAAATGGGAAGAAGTTTAGAGTGCCTAGACTATGCTCAGCATCTAAGAGAAAGGAGAGAAGGACAGAAACAGAACAGTTTTTTTTTTCTCAGAAAATGTGGCAGCAGCTCTCAGAAGACATGGAGTTTCTGGGAAGGAAAAGGGTATTTATCTCATTAAAGAGATGATTTTTCTTCCTATCATTTCCGTATAGTTAACAGGTGAGCCAGTCTTACTGAGTGGCAGGCTCATTACCAGAAGATTGGCAGCCTAGCCTTCCTGGTAGGCGTTCTATTGGCCAGGCCATTGGCTGTTGAAAATAGATTAATTCTTAAAGGTAGAGACAATGGTAAGTGCTGGTTCAGTTTTTAGAGTTAGTCAGGATGTCACATCTCCTGCACAAAAGGCCAGAGGTTGATTCCTTTCTTTAACCAGGAGGAAATAGCTTTGCCTCAATAGGGTTCAACAAAGCCCTGATCAAGGCTGCTGTACCACCTCCCTTGTGAGGCAGCAATGTTAAAGCCATTTATGAGATGGGCTGAAATTGGGAAGTAGATACAGTCCATTTTCACCCTGAAAACCCAGAAATCCAGTTCCAAAGCTGGAAATCCAGCACCAAAGCTCAGTGCTCGCAAACAGCCTCTGGGCAGGGTGCTCATTTATGAGATAAGAAATCAGAGCTCCCTTGTGGCACTCCTGGTCTGAGAACCAAGGACATTTCCTGCTTCTAACCAAGGACAATGAAGGAATTGTTCACTTTGAGAGTCTCTGTCTCTAAACTACTTAATCAGTGTCTGTCTCCTGTCCTCTCCATTGACCCATACCCATGAGGCAGAGGGAGGCCCTGTGCTAGTCTGAGCCTGCTCTTCAGCCTTCTCCACTGGATAGCAATGGTTGCAGTCATGAAGCTATGTACTATGTTTTGTAATTTTTAATACTAGTCTGTCTTGGAAATTTCTAATTTTCCAGGAAAACTGACATTTCTGTAGAATGGCAGACGTCCTTGATGGATTTTGTACATTGAAAAACTTAAACCATAATTGTTTGGTTATTTTTCTCTGATTGAAAATAGCTTCCTCCCCCTCACATAATACATCCTAATTACGCGTTCCCTCCCTCTGCTCCTCCCATTTTCTCACTCTTGTGTTTCAGACCTGGGACAAATGGCTGAAGTGCCTATTTAACATATCAGAGTGGACTTGACCAGCAGTTTCTCCCTGTATCCCACAGTCCCTTCATGTTAAAAGGTCCCCTTCCCTGACATACATTTTCCCCTACCTTAAAATTTTCCAGGACAGGGGGCTGGGGTCCTTTTCCCTATATAATGCAGCCATTTTGGTTACAGACTTTCTTTGTACCATTTGGACTCCTGGCTATTGCACCTGATTGTATTTTTTTTCTTTCGCTTCTTTGCAGGTTCTTCTTTCTAACACCCTTCTCCTTTTCTTCCATTCTTCAACCCCCTAACACTAGATAAGAGAAAAAGGGATAGCGAGGACAGAGAGAGATCACTGAATAAAGTCAGGGGTCAGAAAGGGGGTGATGTTATTGTTAGACTACTTCCTGCTGATTAGGGGTGTAGTCAAGTTCCAACGTCACATAGTCTCAGACATCTGCAGCTGGCAAAATCACATCCCTGATAGAGCATGAGGTAAATCATAGTCAGGTGCTGTGGACAATCTCAAGCGGCCTGTATTTCTGGAAATATATTCTAATAATAATCCTGTGGTTTTTTTGTTTTTTTGTTTTTTTAAGAAATCAAAATGCCAAAATTGTCACTACACCTTGCTCCCCTGGTCTCTCCTCTTGCTTCCCCTCCCCATCTCCCCACATAGCACAGCTTAGTCTGGTCATGTCCACTCTGGGCTCTCCCAGATGTCAATGCCTCTGGTTATGCTATCCCATATATCTATCATAAATACTCTCCTCCACCATACCTAGTTTCTTTCCTTTTGATTTTTCCCACTTGTCTGGTGCCCAAACTCAGGACCTGTCATGTCCTTTCTCTCTTTTGTTTTCATTCACTCACACCTCCCTTCACATCCAGAACCAGTCCTTTTCTGTCTCTCATTAGAAAACAGGCTTTTAAGAGGTAATATGATATAATAAGATAGAGCAATATCTAATACCTCAGAAAAGGACAAAGCAAACACAAGGAAAAGTGACCAAGAAAAGCCACAAGAAACAGATTTAGAGGCAGAGACTCATTTATTCACATGCTCAGGAATCCAATAAAAACTGTAAACTGGAAGCCATAATATACACCCAAAGACCTGTCAGATAAAAGAGAGAGAGAGAAAGAGAGAGAGAGAGAGAAAGAGAGAGAGAAAGAGAATATATAAATTAAGTCTAAAGCAACTAAAAATTTTTTAAAGATCAAAAAAGAAAAAAAATCCCTGACATTGACATGAGACAGGAACCTTTTAAAGAGTTCACTTTCTGTCAGCAGTCTACACTAGGACGTAAAGCCTGCCTGCCCTCAGTAGGAGTTTGTCTCCCTAGTGAAACTCCCTTGGAGAAAAATCACATTTTTATTTGTAAGTGGTTATTGATTGGATATAACTTCTGGGTTAGGGATGGGGTCATGTGTTTGTTTCTTTTTTCAGCTCTAAGACCCCATTTAATGCAGACCTATGCAGCCCTGTGCATACTGCCTTAGTTCCTGTGAGCTCATATGTTAGTCAGTCTTGTTGCTTTACAAGGCCTTGTTTCCTTGGTGTCCTCTATCTCCTCTGGCTCTTAAAAGCTTTCGGCCTCTTCTTTTGAAGAGTTCCCTGATCCCTGAGTGGACAGATTTGATGGAGACATTTCTTTAGGGCTGACGGTTGCAAGGTCTTTCATTATCCGTGTAATGTCTGTCTAGCTGTGGTTCTCGATAGTTATTCTTAGCTGCTTCAGAGGAAGCTTTGCTGATGCTCGGTGAGCACTGCACCGATCTTTGAGTATAGCAGATTTCAGGAGCCATGGCATGTTAACTGCTCTGTTTTCAAAGACCAGAACTATTTGGGTTTCCCCTGGGTCCATTGACTGTCTATATAGTCACAAGTTCTTGCTTACCCAGGCAGTGTCCAATGTGGGTTCCATCTTGTGGAGTGCAC
Source organism: Rhabdomys pumilio (assembly GCA_030674055.1). Classification (NCBI taxonomy): domain Eukaryota; kingdom Metazoa; phylum Chordata; class Mammalia; order Rodentia; family Muridae; genus Rhabdomys; species Rhabdomys pumilio. The sequence goes on from JANHMN010000011.1 coordinate 27,569,995, forward strand.
ATTAAGTCAAATTTCACAAGCTTTGTGTCCCAACATATCTTGCAGGCAGGACACCATTATAGATCAAAGGATTTGTGAGTGGGTTCATAGAAAACTTTAAACCTTAGTTTTAAAACCTCTTTTGTGTTCCTACCTCTTCAGTGGAGGCTTATGGCAAACTACTTTGTACAACAATTACATCTTAATTTTGTTGGAGTTTCTGAATGGTATGTAGATGTTAATAATAACATGTAAACTATATGAATTGTAATTGTAGAACACAGACATGGGTTAGGCCTTTGACTTCTGTCATCTGCAAGAATTATTTGAAGCCTTAATTTTGAAAATAGACATGCAGCACAGTGAACAAGAGCATGTGTGTCATGCTGGTGTCACTGCCATTGTAAGGTAGCCTACATGTGGTGCATGGACTCCTTTGCTAGTCACCGTGTGCCTGTGCAGAAGCGACTGCAGTCATTCATAGAGGATCATCTTTGCTTAGAGCCTGTCACAAGCTATAGTTCAGAATGTTAGAAAGGAGTATGGGAATGTTTAGAAATGCTCTGAATCCTGAAAAATAGCTGCAATCTATGAAAAAAGTTGTAAGAAGCCATCCATTTCTCTCTGAACTTACACTAGAAAAATGCATGAACTTATAAACAAAAATAAAGTTTTTTCTAACCAAATTTTACCATCTACTCCTTCAAATTAATGGTAAAATGTGTAAGAGGAAAGGTGAAAGGGAGTGGGGTCAGAGAGAAGGAAAAAAAGGAAAGAGAACACAGAAACAGTGAACAAAGAAGGAGCAGCAGGAAGGAAGGAAGAAGAGTCGACATGTGTCTTAGAAACCCATGGATTTTCTATTTTTAAAAATACCAGTTTATCTCATACAATCTTCAGAGTTTGAAATTGACTGGTTTACTGTAAGAAGCATTTAGTAAATGCAATTTTTATTTTTAATAACTAAGGCTCAAATTTCATGTGAAATCTCACACCAGCCCTCCAATGTAATTAAGTTTATGGTTTTCGCAAGCACTTCAAAGACCCGTGATGTGCTGTTAACAACATTTTTTTTTTCTGGATAAAGAGTAGGACACTGCAGCAGTCATACCGCAGCTGGCTGCTGTCACTCAGTAAAATAGACGCTACCAAGTGATGCAAGGTACTTGACGTTTTGGTGTAATTTGTCTCAAAAGACTCAGGACAAAGAAGACTGTTTTACCTGGAAGTCTAAAGAGATAAGATGCTGGTATGTGTGTGTGAATAAAAAATGTCAAGCAAAGCCTGTATCTTCAGGCTGGGCAGGGCGTTTGCACTGCATAGGTATTGCTGAGGGCTCAGTGTGGCTTTATGGCAGGGATATGCCCTGGAGATTAGTCTGGGAGCTCCTAAGGGAAACTGGTGTCCCATGATTCCTTCTACCATCACACACACACCCTCATGCAGAGGCTGCAGGTGCTCCTTTTTCATTGCACGATGTAAAGAGAAAATGTAAAATGGACAAGCTTCCCACAATCATGTTCTCTTCATCAAGCTGTTATTGTTATTTTAGTGAGTCCACTAAAAAGAATTATCTGGAGCTTCTTGTCTTTGCTTCTTTGTGTACTTGATGAATATGATTACCGTGTTACCTCCTGTATTTAAACCCCTCTGCCTAATCCCACATTCTGTCTAAAAGCCATGTCTGAGAGAGCTTGTCCCCCTTCCTGTGATAGATTTTTAGAGATATGACTGCATTTAAGCAGGTGCAGTAAATGCATTTGGATTGTTTTCACTGTCTTGTGCAAGTACAAAGTAGCCAACATAATTTAACTAAGATTAATAGAGACCATTAGTAAAATAAGTGTGTTTTATGAATGAAAATCTCACACTAATTCGGCATAGCCTTTTTTGACAAATGCACTATATTCACTTATGTAGCACATCATTATGTGCCTAGGAAGCAAATAAACATTTGTCAGACTCCTTTCCAGAATTTTCTATTAACTGTCTTCTAATTTTTTCAAGTGGCCTGCAAAGGGAATCAGATTTTACTTTTAAATGGAACAAAAGGTTGGCCTGGTACTACAAGGCCCAGTGATTTCTTCAGGATCATAAGAAATCTTCACTTAATTTTCTTCTAGAATTGTTCATAGTCTTTTCACTTTTGAGTTTAAAGCATCCTATTCAAAATGGCCACCTTACAGGGGAGGAGGGAGCGAAGGAAAATAATAAAGAACAGTGGTAACCGAGTTGGTGCTGTATAAATAAGCACATTTGCGGTGTCTCTCTTCTGCAGTTTTTATGTCCCACTGATGAGAGAACTGGTTTGAGATGTAAATTGCTTCCCTTTGATTGAACCAGGGAGGAGATGTCATGTAACTCATCTCATCAGCATCGAGCATTGTGCGTCTTTGGTGAATTATAGGATAACAGGGCTAGGAAGAATTCCTTAACCTCTTTCTGCAGCTCTGTTCCGGTGTTTAATAACCACCAAAGGGAAGGTCTCCCCCCACCTACCTGACTGCCTTCATCATTTTAGCTTATCGATTCCTACCCTGTTCTTAAAATTTTTTCAAAGATCACTGGAAAGTACCATTGGTTTATCTGCAGTAAGTAATGTGCAAATGAGAATTAGGTTGTGGGCAGGGCTTTGTTGCTGCTGTTAATTTGTTTTAGGTAGAGATCACTTAAAAGACTGCTTTGGAAAAATGAGAAAAGTGATGAAGAAATAATTTCCAGGAGGTATTTACCATGGTGTCTGGCTTATTTGTGTTCAAAAATTCCTGTAGGGACGGAGAGCCACAAAGAAAGAGGGCCCTCTGCATAGGGGGCAGCACACCAAGCTGAGCATCAGGCAGGGTAGGAAGTCCTTCTGAGATCCTCCAAAAACCATGCTGCATGAAAGAAATGGCGAAAGGGACTTAAAACAAAAGAGGTGAAAATAAGCCTGCAGCCTAGCTGCTCAGGAAGCAGCCAGGCACTGTGTGTGTGTGTGTGTGTGTGTGTGTGTGTGTGTAAGAAATTCAGGACACATATCACAGTCCTATCAGGATAGCAAGGCCTTTTCTTCCTCCCTTTCTATTAAATCTACATTTTGAAGGTGGATGGTGCTGACTCATAAATTAAATTGGAGTAATACATACAGTGTATATATATTTCTGTCACTTTGTCTCAAATTAAACACGAACCTTCTCCCCTGACAAGATGATAGAAAAGTTAATTGCTCGCCCTGGCTTTAAATTGGAATTTGAATTTGCAAAATGCTAAAGGTTTATGAGATCTAAATCATGAGGAGCTTAAATTACATTCCTGTGATAAAATATTAATAAATCAATTAAAACATAAGCCGAGTATAATATTACTTTTTTTTGTGGGAACCTTGAACACAATAATTCATTAGGGTGTAGTGCAGTAACAATTATTGTATCTTTTTTTAATTTTCTTTTTATTAGTTTTTTTTGATAAATACATCATCAGATAACATTCCACATGGTAGATTATCATCCCCCAATGCAGCATCTAGAAATCACCGTACCCCTAAACAAGAGCTACACTCTAAATTATCTGCTGTTAGTTATCCTTGTTAGCATCAGCTGCTTCTTTTACTGAAGGGGTATTTTCCTCTTGGGAACATCTGTTCAATGTCAGCTCTACCATTTTGCGGTTTCTTCTCTAAAAATGGGCATAATGCTAATACTACCTCAGCACTGGCATGCAGAACCAGTTAGACAATGCATGTAGACATCCTTCACGCATGGTAAAGCTCCAGCTAACATTTATTATTATTATTATTATTATTATTATTATTATTATTATTATAGATTAGGAAATTTGTATGTCTAGAAGGGCTCTGAAATATCATTTATTAATCAACCCTCTCATTTTAAATATGAAAGATCAGAAATCCAGAGAGGTTAAGTCATTTGGGTAAGACTACACAGCTATACAAGGGAAGTGTAGAAATTAAAATCAAGAGTCAACAACTCATAACTCAGGGCATTTCCCAGATTGTATTCCAGTACTCCACACCTCTTTAAAAATACGAGGAAGTTTACAGCAAGGTTCATGTGTCATTCTATCTACAACTGTATCCCTGTGTGTGTGTGTGTGTGTGTGTGTGTGTGTGTGTGTGTGTGTGTTTGTGTTTTTGGATTTGATTTTATCTTACTTTAATCATTAGTCATTTTAGGCATAATTTTCTAAGAGGCCTGGTGAAACAAGTATGCATTCCCACAGCTATCAGGAAGGGGCTCATTTACCTAAGGAGAGAATTTCTTCTCCTGCTGCTCCCCAAATGAAGACTCAGCAGTCACCTTCCTTCCTACGGGGTTTTGGAGGAGGCCACAGAAGAAAGGCAGCCTTTGTTCTTAAGTAATTCTGTCATGTAATGATGGAGGAGGACCCCAGGATCCCAATTTTATCTTTTCACAGTCTTCCTGCTCTCTACCCCTCACCTTGGTTTTTCTGACCCCTGTCCCTCTCTCATGTCCCAAGGTCTTCTGTGACTTGCTTTTTACTTATTATGAAAATAAAGAGAACCGTTGGTATAATACACAAATTAGAGCTACCTCAAACAATTGTTGTCCTTTCCCCCTTGTGACAGTAGCTAAACTCAAGCTCTAAAGGCTGACAGCCAATCAGAGGGTGAGGTTGAGTGTGTCTGTTTGTTCTGCTGGCCAGGGATTGGACAGCTTGGCAGTGACTCCATCCCATTAACAATATCCACATCTATATATTCTAGTATTTTTAGTATTTTGAAGATATTTGTTAGAAATTTTAACTGTTCATTGTCCGGTCCTGCAGGGCATTAAACAGGGTTTGGGGAGGTCACCTAAGAGAGAATGGGGGAGAAATGGGTGAATGCAAAGAACCATGGCTTGTCTATAGGCTGATCAAACCATAATTTTTAAGTTTTCACACAGGGGTTATATACACAAAAAGGCAGGCTGTGGGGAAGGGGATGACACAGGCGCATAGGGTTCAGGGGGAGTACAGATGTCTTCTAGAACAGAGTGTCATCTGAGTGAAGGTTCAGGGGACTGACTCTGCCTATGATTCACTTGTCCTTATCTAAGTTGGTACTATCCACCAAGGCTACCCAAGGTCTGTGACTATCTACAAGACCTATGACTACTTGTTCCTATCCAGGCTGGTGAATTTCCAACAAATCTGCTTTTTTACAATATCTTATAGTTATCTGTTTCAGTGTTTTTCCACAGAGACCCGAGACTTTGTGTTAGCAGGCTGACTTAGGTCTATGGCTGATTTTAGGCCTTCAGTGTATAAGCAAAGCTGCCCCTGACAGTTCATGAATCATAAAGCTCTATATAAGAACTATATAAAACGAACCGCTGATGTTCTTTCAAGGTGTAAAGTCCCTAATGTCCATAGAAATAGATGTCAGTAGAATCAAATTGTTGAAATTATGTGACTACCGGGGAGAAACAATTAAAAAATAGAAACAAATAAAAATACTTATAAAGGCAAATATCTGTGCTACCATTTTAAATTCTGAATTCAGAGCTTCCACAGATTGTGCTACAGTGTCCTGAGATGTTTCTACAATGATATTAGGAACATAACATAAGCACATTGCATTTAAGGAAACAAATGAGTCTTGTTGAATTCCAAGTACTATACATACTATATGACCCTATGCATTATCTTTGATTTTGTGATCCATTTATTGAAACTATATCATATGCCAGACTCTGGATAGATTTTCCTCCTGACATTACTCGTTCATCTCAGGGATATTTAACAAGGAGCACCACACCCAAGACTGAGAGCTAGTATTCAAACCTGGTCTGACACCCAGACGTTTTCTCGTTGCACTATTACCCTGTGGAATCTTTCATAGGAGACTTAAGCACTACAAGTTACAACAAATGGAACAGAAGGTCTGTGCAAACATGCCAGAGGAAAAAAGCAGGGAGAGAAATTATTTCTTTTAAGGGCTCACTGAGGACAGCCTCATATTGTGTTGGATAAACTTCTCTAGGCCTCTATTATTTTTATAGTGTCCTAGAGTCTTAGTTAAGGTTTTTATTGCTGTGTATATACACCATGACCACGACCATGGCAACTTTTATAAGGACTTTATATGGATTGACTTACAGTTTGGAGGTTTAGTTCATTATCATCACGGTGGGAAGCATGGTGCTAGAGAAGTTCCTGACAGTTCTGAATCTTGCTCCACAGGTAGCAGAAGGAGACTGCCATACTAGGGCTGGCTGGAGGATATGAGACCTCAAAGCCCACCTCCATACCTATCTGGTTCCTCCAACAAAGCCACACCTATTCCAACAAGGCCACACCTCCTAATAGTGCCACTTCCTATGGGCTAAATACACAGGGTCATTCCTATTCAAATATCATACATAGTATTTTCTGTGGATCAACTGTTATTAGTCCTGATTCTTTTCTGCTTTACAAATCGTTTTCCATATGTTTCTTCATTGTGTGCTCACAGAAACCTCATATGTGAAGTAAGCAAAGAAAGAACGTAGTACTGCACCTGTTTTACAGATGAGAGAAGTGAGTCCTTGTGGATTAGGTTATCTGCCAGGCCATCTTTGTTTAGGGACAGAAAGAGCTCCATAATCCAGAACTTTGTATTTTAGTTTTGTGTGTCGGAGGCAGGGAGCACAGAGTGTTGTGGATGTCTTACTCAGTTAAGTACTACTTTATGTTTGAAGTCAGGGTCTCTCAGGGAAACTAGAGCTCACCAAACCAGGCAAGTTGAAGGGATCTTTTTGACACCTTTGTTTCCAGCCCTTGGATTAGATAAATGCTCACTGTCTTGCCAGGCACATGGGTCCTGGGATAGAACTCATGTTCTTGTGTATACATGACAGACATTTTACCAATGAATCCTCTCCTGAACCACTTGCCACAGAATACTCTTGTCACTGGATTATTTGAGAAAATATAAAATCATATTAACCTTTCTTGTTTAATGTTTTAAAGAATTTTTGAACATAGGGCCTAAAGGGATAATTCAGTGGTTAAGTGACAGACTATTCTTTCGGAGGTCCTTGGTCCAACTCCCAGCACCTAGATGGCAGCTCACAGCTATCTGCTACTCCAATTTTAGGAGATTTGACAGTCTTTTTTGGCTTCTGCAGGCATCAGGCACACATGTGGCGAGCATATATATATGCAGGCAAAATACACACATAGAAAAGTAAGTACATGTTTAAACAGTTAATTAGGAAGATTACTAACATACAATGCTTTATTCTCCTGTTGTAAGAAAAAGAAATGGGGTAGGCAATCTAAAGAGTAAGGTAACTGAAGTTTGTTTTTTATATAAGATGATTTTCTAGATACTGATTGGGAATCTCCATCCCCTTGCCTAATTGTCCTTCTAGAAACACATGTTGGTTTTATAGCATCCTCTGGAAGCCTAGTATAGTAGTAGTCTTAAAGAATCCCCTGATTAAATGCAAATATGTTTATGAAAACAGTGATACAAGTTTCCAGGAATGTGAATGCTACAGTTGACAAGAAATGGCCAAACACTTAGTTGAGAAAAGGGTTGGAGAAAGACCAATAATTAAAATTGTGTTTTTACCAATTAAGAGGAAATAAAATAAACAGGAAATGTTATTCTTTTCATCTCTTCCTGTGCAACAATCAAAAATGAGACATATCCAAACTCCTTTTATTTGGGAGACAGGCAAAATTAAAAAGCATAAACCATATAAAACTTTGTAGCTCTCTTCCTACTCTCCTTCCCCCCTTTCTTTTTCCTCCTTCTTTCTCCTCCTTTCTCTTCCTTTCTCTTTCTCCTCCTCTTCTTCCTTCTCCTTCTCTTCCTCTTCCTCCTCCTTCTCCTCCTCTTCCTCTTCTTCCTCCTCCTTCTGCACCACCTTCTCCTTTGGTACAGAGTTGATAGAGTTAATTCTTTGTATAAAGGAAATAGAATAGAATCTTTTTTGGATCTCCACACAGCTTACAAGAAGGCTTAAGTAACATTAAATAGAGGTAGACCAGATGTGTAGCAGGAAACAGTACAGAACATAATGCATGTTTTGTATAGTGGCATAGAAATAGAAGACATTGTGCTCTCTTAAAATGAAAGGTCAAGAGTTAGGTATGCAGAATAAGAGAGATGGTGACAATAAACAGAAATGAAGCTGGCTGAGAGAAATAAGAAATAGAAGAGGAAGGAAAGCTATCGTTGAGCCAAAATAAATAGTAGAAACAAAGAGTTGGGGAAGGAGGAAGATACTTCTAACACTTATTAGAATTATGATGAGAAAATCACTTTTTTTAAGTTTTAAAATGTATAGAGATGTTTCTTAGTGATAGAGCATTTGGCTACCATGTCAAGTCTGTGGGTCCAGTCTCCAGCACTAGTTTATTTTTTCAGTCCCAGCACTAGTGCCAAGAGTAAACTCTTTCAATTAAGTTTATTTTTTAAAGAAACATTATAGAATTTACAGAGACATGAGAACATGTGGATGTAGATAAAACCCTGTTCAGAATCCTATAAAGTTAGCCACTCTGACTTCTAGAAAAAATTAAAATGAATACATTCTCATTCAACTCAGCAAGATGGGTGAAGGAAGAACAACAAGAATCTGCAAAACAGGAAGAAGAATTTTTGTATAAATAAATTTGGAATTTATAAATAAGAAAACTAAAAAGATACACTAATAATTCAGAGTTTGTTTTCTTTTTAAGAGAATAAAAAGCTAAACTAGTATCAGTTGACAAATACTAAATGGCAAAAACTACCCACAAATACATAAAAGTAAAAAGTAAATGGAGACATAACTCAAGGAATGGATTAAGTTTAAGCTAAGTATAACATTTTCTTCAGATAAACTTAAGACTTTCAATATGGTAAGTGAGTTTAAGTAAATCTAAATTACCAAAGAGGTACAAAATAAGTAAGAAATTCCGCTTGGAGAGCTACCACCAAATATATACATTTCTGTATATATACATATAATAGCATGTACGTGTGTGTGTGTGTGTGTGTGTGTGTGTGTGTGTGTGTATGAAAAGAGTGAGCAGTCATTCACAGCTCCCTTTATGATGCAGCATCATTACGCATAGACCCATGTGCTCTTCTTCCTACAGGTTTGTTTTTCTCTTAGCTGGGATACCACTTTTTCCTTTATGACACTGGCAGAGCCATTGTTGGAGAGCATAGGAGGTGTGGAGGCTCCTGGCTAGAGTTTGCTAGGTCAGAGGAGGAAGTGATTAAGCCAAGGAGAATCTCAGTACCAGCTATGGTTGTACATAAAGTTTTTGATTATTAAGTTTTGTTTAATTTAGAAGAATATAATCTACAACCTAGAGATAACTACTGTCTTTGAAAACCACAACAGTGTGAAATATAAAATTATACTTTTACTCAATGGTAAACATTGTTTTATTTGAGTGGCTCTTAAAATTGAGAAATTATTTAAAACCAACCATACTTGTATGACTCAGCACATGTGTGGTAGCTATGAATAGGAAACAAAGAACAAGCCATACAGTAGTAGCACATACCTTTAATCCCAGCTCTGGTGCTGCAGTGATAGGTGAATTTCTGAGTTTGAGGCCTATTCTTGGGCTACAAAGTGAGATCCAAGACAGCCAAAGCTACATAGAGAAATCCTGTCTTGAAAACCAAAACAAAATAAAGAAAAACAAACAAACAAAAAGAACAAGTAACAACAAAAATTAGTTTATACACTCATGAATAAGATAAGTGGTTTATCTTTATTTTCAGTTTTAGAAGCATTTAGGTGGTATCTACTTGTGGCTAAGGATAAAATATGTCCAAGATACTGTTCATATTCAAAATATTGAACTAGTTTTTTTTGTAGTTAGTTTTATTTTGAATATATAAGCAGTTGTATAGAAATAGATTATATAAAGTTTCAAAGGCTGCTTAAGTTGTATATGCAAAACAAAATCCCAGGCTCTTATACTTAAAGGGAATATTGATTTATGTTAAATTTTGAAGAAATTGATTAGATTATCCAAGTTGCCTGGGTAACACAGTAATCTGTGGTCTGGCCATAGTTTGTATTAAAAAAAAATGCAGTGAGGGCTTTCCTATGGAGTCAGTGCCTCTGAGTTCTTATGACACATGTATTTTTCTAACATCAAATTTAATATTTTGACAACATATGAACCACACGTGAGTACTTTCTCTACAGGTTTTCTGTTGGGCAGGTGCCATCTGTGGCTGTGAAGCCAAGTGTTCTGCTGGGGCAGAATAATCGAATCAGAGTTAATGGGGTGACCATCTAAGCAGGGCTCTTTGTCATTAAGGTCCACTCTTGTGATAGTAGCACATTATCCTGCTGATTGGATTTGTAGGAAGGCATCCACCTGTGGCCGGTGTTGGCAGACAAGAGACTGACTGCAGAAGCAGCCCTGGCGAAGAAGAAGCAGGGGGAAGCTATCCTGGGCAGCAGAGGCTTTGGCTGGAAAGCCACACTTGCAGGGTGGCTTAGGCAGTACAAGTAGGTGGGTGACTCACATGGAATTTGGTTCATTTAGGTCCCAAACTAAAGCAACCTAAAGCAGAGGGTTAGAGTCTGTGGCATTGGAAAGGAATGATTTATCTTGCGCAAAGGAAAAGCAAATGCATCGAGAGACCCACAGCCAGCTGATGAGACAAGATTTCAGCACATGGAGCCCTTTACCTTCATCTCAGGGATGATTTTCTGTTTGGATGAGAGCTATTGTAAGAATTTCCATGTCTGTTGGGGGCACTGAAGTTCTCACAGACTATGGTAAACACAATTTGGCTCACACGCTCTCATAATCAGGCTGACTTGCAGTGAAACAGAGAGTGCTCTATAGCTGTGCCAGGCCTCTAGCAGTACCAACTGTTAAATAATAAACAGGCCCTGTTTGTTGGCAGCCTCTTCCCCTCCTGCCAACATGGAGTGCCCATTTTCTGGGTTTACCTGCCCGCATGTGTTCAGACACTCAGAACAGTGTGTGTGTTGTGCGAGGCAGTGATGGCGTGAACACATCAGTCTACATCTAATCTGCTTAGTTTATTATTCCCTCAGGACATCGGGGAAGCTAGCAAACATGCAGGGCTTGGACAGCACAAACAATGGCCATGCTGTTGTTCTAGATAATTTTACAGGCTTTGAAGGGTGCACTAGCTAATTGTTTTTCTTAGCTTCATTTTCTCTTCCTATTCTTTTTGCGTTGGTTTGGAGGGAGTATGGATTAGGGAAGATGGGAATGATTCTACCAGTGAGACACTTTACTTCAGGAAGTTAGAAAGTATCTGGGCTGCTTACTTTATTTTACTGGCAAGATGTCTTTGGTTAATGTGCACTGAGGAGTGAGTCATTCTGGAATTACTTGCTGAAGCCTCACAAGGTACAGATAACCTCAGAGAAGGTGCCCACACTTGGCTCAGTGGATGTGTCACACTATAACTAAAGCATCACAGTCCATGGTGAGGTCAGAGTTCTTCCTAATGCCATCACCAAGTGCTTTGGAAAGGGAGTGCAAGTAAGATCCAGTTGGAAGCGGTATTTCCACCCATTCTCAGTCATGCTCCACCATCACCTCCTTTTTTCTGAAGGAAGAAGATTTCTACGAGCCCTCTGTAGTCACTGTGATACTCCTCAGGAAAGTTCCCCTGATAATGTTAGTTTTACAATGCTGTTTTGGCCAAATGAATTTCATATGTCTCACAGATGCAGTGCTCAAAAATAGACTCTTCTAATTCCCACAAACCCTCTTCAACCCAGCAAAGCCACGATGCTCATCTTTAGGAGTAAGCTCTGCTATATTTATGCCTAAGTGTCACATTTAAGTAGAAGTCCCCAAGCATTAAGGGTAGCTATGCAACAAAAGATTCTCTCTCTCTCTCTCTCTCTCTCTCTCTCTCTCTCTCTCTCTCTCTCCCTCTCTCTCTGTGTGTCTCTGTCTCTGTATCTTTGTCTCTCTGTCTGTCTGTCTCTGTCTGTTTCTGTCTCTGTCTCTCTCTCTGTCTCTCTCTCTCTCTGTCTCTCTCTCTCTCTCTCTCTCTCTCTCTCTCTCTCTCTCTCTCTCT
>JANHMN010000011.1:27582002-27592734 GCA_030674055.1 Rhabdomys pumilio
TCTCTCTCTCTCTCTCTCTCTCTCTCTCTCTCTCTCTCTCTCTCTCTCTCTCTCCATTCTCATAAGTTAAGTGAAAAGCAAGACCTTATCTTTCTTCTAATGGCAATATCATTATGAAAAATAGCCCTTGTTAGAAGTTTCTATTATAATCCATTTGTTTAAAATTGTCATTCACATTCTTTGTAATGATGGTTCCCACATGATGAAGCTATTCGTTGATTGGGGGAGCAAAACCATTTGCTTGCATGAAATGAAATTTCATTCTCAGATCACTAAATACGGGCTACATTGTGGGGTAATCATTCAGTCTTTTTGACTAGGATATTTTTAGATCAAGAGTAAATAGTTGAATGACAAGCTCTAGTGACAGCACAGCCAGTGGAAGTTCAGAATGTTGGGGTGTGATGTTCAACCTAGTCTTCTCTGGATTCGTACCTCAACAGTGTGTAGTGAACGCTAATTTTCTTTTCTTTTCATTAAAAACTCAAGACCCCATTTTCTCACCATCTTTTGAAAGACACCTTGCTAATTCAATCTAAAAATTGTATTGTAGTTCTCCTTAAATTTACATTTATTTTGAGAATTAATTTTTAAATCTTACCAGTATATTCTGTGAGTACTGAGATGGTACCCAGAGCCCCTTGCATGCCTCTTCCTGTGAGCCCTCCCTCCTCCCCCTATTCAGTCTACTCTTGACCACAGTGACCTGTATAGCATTCACCTGAAATGGTTCAAAAGACTGGCACTAAATTCATAGGGAAATAGTTACTTAAGCAAAGGGGAAGGCTAAGAAGCCTAGACTTCTAATAGAAGAGGTCTTGAACTTTGATGGCTTCCAGCACATGGGGAGTCTGTTTTCATTAAATGTGTGACTTCTGGCTTGTGGGCCTGTGAATGTCCTAACAGCCCTGCATATGTAGGCAGCATGAATTGGATAAGGTGGGTTAGTTTAAAATGCACATTTAAAAAGAAGAAATCAAACTTGGAAGGGTTTGGAGAAGTATGGTGTGGATCTAGGTTTAGTAAATTGGATCAAAAACCATTGTAGAAAATTCTTAATAAATTAATAAAAATATTTGTGACATGAGTGGCACTCTATGGCAGTGAATTGGGTTTACTACTCGGTTACTACTAGTTTACCATTTGTAAATGGCACTCTATGACAATGAGTTGAGTTTACTATTCGTTTCCTGTTGTATCTTCATTCTTCTTGTGATGATGTTCTCAAAAGTGTCCTTGGATCAAATTAGGGCCAGATTAATTTTTCTTCTTATAAGCAATTTTCCTTTTTTTCTACTTGCTTTATTCTAACCTACAGGTCTCAGAACTCCACCACAACCCTGAGTGAGAGCACTCCCTGTTAGAGCACTTCTCTAGTCCCAAGTTTACGTGTATTCCTGGCTTCCAATGTCTAATTTGCTGAGCACAGAAAGGGAGATACCACAGGTTTTTATGATCTTCTCTCAATGAATAAATAAGGTCAAAGAAAAACATTTGTGTTGTGATCTTATATGTAGGCATGCATGTTTGTAGGTACATGTGCCCCTAACAATGCTTGTTCTACTCTATGATATGTCTGATATAGCACACACATCACACATGTCTGTTCTCTGCTTGTAGAACTGCCAATTTACAGCTGAGGTAACAACAATTCCTAGTTGTTTAGATGTTCAAATTCATGAAAATCAGACTGGCTACTTTTTTTCTTTCTTTCTTTTATTTATTCATGCATAATTTCTCATGTACTTATTTTCTTAAGCACCTATATAAACACCCATGGATCTAGAAATCATAAAGTTTTTTATATATGTTACTTCATAGGGTCAGAGTATGAGCAGCTGTGAATTCATAAAATACATTCTCTTGTTGCTCATTAGGAAAAACTGTTTACTACCTGATTTAGTGATTTTATAAGATTATTTTGGTATACTGCATAGAAAACACATACATGGTTACAGTTGGCTTTGGGTGTTGGGAAAACAGGATTGCTGGAACAGCACTTAAATAAAAGGAATAGTGCTGACCTACTTAGAGAAATTAATTATGAAAGAAAAATAATGGATTATAGTAGCAGATAATGGTTCTGGGGCTGGTGCTGGTTGAAATCCATCCTGAGGCTTATTTATAATTGGCACAATTAGAGTTTTCGAGAATTGAGCAGCCTTGATTTATTTACAAGGGTTCATGTAGGACTTGAGTCAGGGGGAATGAAAGGGATAGAAGTGTATAAAGGATTTACTGTTATATACGACGGTTCTGTAGAATTTCAAATTCAGATGGTAAGGTAGAACATACTCTCTCCAGAGATATAATGTCAGGTTCTTATATGCCAAGAGTTTTTAAAAATGTGGGCTTTTTCTTGTATCAACCAGTCTTCATAGTAGATCTGATTAAAAAACTGAATTATACTTTCAACTTAAGAACATTTTGTTTTCTAGGATTTTGTGCACTAAGTTTCTATAATATGCAGTTTAGTACTTGTAATGGCTCATTTGTTTGCTGGATATGTATTCCTCTTGATACTTAGTGTGTGTCGGGTCCTGTTCTATACACTTGAAATCTGTAGTAACGAATCAACTGTGTTATTTTCTAGGAAATGATAAGAGTATGATTCATTTGGAAGCCATAAAAGGAATAAATAGATAAGCTACATTTCATCACCATTAAAATTTGTATATTTGAAAATATTATTAATACAATAAAAAATAGAATGTATGCTGTACACAAATATTTGCAATGAGTTTATTAATTAGAGAACTTTTCAAAATGCAGTACATTAAGAAAACATTTACCGTGTTCAATGGTTAATAGATTTTGATCAGAAAAGATAGAAGCATATAAAAATATGCTCTACTTTAGCAACTGTTAGATAAATCGCATGTCAGGGTAAAGGCTTGGAAACTACGACACATATTTTGGCATGGTTGAAATTAAGAAGAGTGTCCATACAAAATATTTGTGAGAATGTGGAAAATATGTCAAAAAGTAAAATTGCATATTATCTAGAAATAGTTTGAAATCTTTCATTTTCTAAAAAATCAGACATACATTTATTGGGTGATCTAGCATTTCCCTGCTATGAAAGAGCAAGGAAAGTAAATGTTTTTATTAGAGTTATACACAGATGTTCCTAACAGCTTTGTTTATATGAGATAAAAATTTAAACAACCTGTGTGACCATTCAGAGACAGGGATAAACAAATTATAATGTAAATGATTACCAAAAATAACAAATTGAGTTGAATTATTGCTACATGGATAATTCTCAAAATAATATACAGAGTATAGGAAAAGTAAAATAGGTTTACAATGTCTGATACTGTTTATAGATACAGTTTTAGGGATTGGAGGTTAAGGAGTAATGAATGATAGTAAGTCCACACTCTTTAGGTGTGATGAGTAACTGTTATTTCATTGTGGTGCTGGCTTCAAGGGCTAATCAGAGTGTCAGAGCATCTAAAATTTTATATGTTAACTTGTGGTTCAATCTTTATCAAGTGTACCTTAAAACACTTTTTTAAAGGGAAGAAGAAGTGGGGAAGAGATGTAAATTATATCCAAGAAATGACGAGGTAGCAAATCCACATAGTGCATTTAGGTTGGTTTGTCTGGAAATGTTCATAGCGTCCCCTTTAGTGCTGAAATAATTTCATCCATGTACAGTTTCCTTGGAATACTTACTCATCCATGTCAGTTAGGTTCCATATACGTTCATGCCTGAAACCACATGGCGAATCCTACATTTCCTGTTTTTCTTCTGCAATTATATTATAGAGTCAGAGAGACTGAAGGTAGAGGGAGTATTGAACTGCAGTGGGAAACTGTTTGCTCTCAAAATTAAGATGTCTATGAAGATAGCCTTAAAGTTTGCAGCTTTGGAAGCTGATGTTCTCTTAACTTCCTTAGAGAAATCGTGGCCACTTTATATCCCTGAACATATTACTTTCTCTCATGCCTGTATTATATTTCTGAACAGTTACCATATCTTTTTCCAGTCTCTAAGCACTGCCTTCTTGTGCTCTTTTCTTGAATGACCCGTGTCCCCTCCAAACTAGCCTATGTGCCAGTTAAACTCTTCCTCTCAAGTATACTCTTCCCCTCAAAATTGCCATGTAAGTGTTCATAAGGCGCTTCCTTCTCAGAATCCGCTTGGGCCCACATGCACCTGCTCCCTAGTCTTTGATCTTTCTTGGAAGTATGTATTTAATCTTTTTTCTCTCTCCATATCAAAGCTATATCCATAGTTTAGAGTGCTATCTCATTTTACCTAAATTTTTGCAGTAGTCACTTTATATTCTTAATATTAATCTTGCAACCCAGTCATTCTAGAATGACTCATGTCTTTCCCTCATAGCAGCTTAAAAATATTTGGATATTTTTAAACATTCTTCACTATCCTTTCTTCTTCTCTTTTTTGTTCACTTCGCCGAAGTAAAACAATTTATAAAGTCAATGTTACAACAAATTTTCTCTTGAGATGCCTTTACTGATTCCCTAATTAAATTTTCTTACTTACATTGCACTTCTGTAGATGTAAGCTTTATTTATTCATTTGTTTATGAAACCAAGTCTTTTAACTCTCAGGTTAGCCTCAGAGTTGCTGTGTAGTTGAGAAAAACCATGCGAGTCTGGATCTCTTGCCCCCGTATCCCAAGTGCTGGAGTTGCAATCCTTGCCACTATGCCAGTTTGTGTGAATCTGAGTTTCAGGCCCAGGTAGGTAAACATTTTACCAACTGAGCCACGTTTCCAGCCTGGTGTGTTTTATTTTCACTGGTCTTTTTGCCTAACTCTATTCTTAAAAACAGATAGTATATTATTTTCAAGCAGTTTCTCTAATACCAGACATCATACCTCCACATGGAAATGGATGAAACATTAAATGGTTTGCTAAATGAGTGAATAAAGAAATATTTTATATGATTTTGTGATATAAAAGCTAATTTGTTACACTTTAATTTGCTTGGAAGCTGGTAAGATAGATTTATTTAAAGGTAAAGTTAATTTTCATTAGTATAGCTTTATAAAATGTATCTATTCATAGATAATGTGACATTTAGGTATTTTTTATTATACAGTGCTTAAATATACTTAAATTCATCTATACTTCTAAACACATATTTCTTTATAAACTTTTAAAATTCTTTCTTCAAGCTTTTGGATTGTACAGACACCAGTGTGGTTCTTTGTGGATACTCTGCTCTACAGAAGTAAACCTCTTCTGATTCCTGCCTGATGATAACTTAGTACTTGTATCTCAACCCCTTCCCCCGCCCTTCCTTGTCATTATCTTCTGGAATTCTACTCTCAACTTCTGTAGGATCAGCTTTCTTAGATTTCCTATAGAGAGAGCTTTCTGCCTGGTGTATTTCACTTACATAATGATCTCCAGTTATCCGGTGATATCCTTGTTTTTACCATTGATTGGAATTCCTGCATTTATAGTCAAATGGAATTGCATTGTTCATATTTACTCTACCTTTAAAAATCCATTCTGTAGTTACTATACCTGCTGTTTGTCTCTATTTCTTAGCCAGAGTAACTTGTTCAAAGACACATAACTAGTACAGAGAAACCCCAGGTCCAAACTTGAATCTATGTCACTCAGATTTTCTCCTTTTATTTTTCTAGATCATAATATAGTTACATCATTTCTTCCTACTGTTTCTCCCTTCAGTTCATCCCATATACCCCTTCCTCTCTTTCAAATTCATGCCCCCCCCTTTTTTGTTTTTTTGGTTTTTCGAGACAGGGTTTCTCTGTGTAGCCCTGGCTGTCCTGGAACTCACTCTGTAGACCAGGCTGGCCTCGAACTTGGCCTCGAACTCAGAAATCTGCCTGCCTCTGCCTCCCAAGTGCTGGGATTAAAGGCGTGCGCCACCACCATCTGGCTCATGCCCTTTTTAAATTAATTCTTGTTACAATAACACACACACACACACACACACACACACACACACACCTTATTCCATGTGTATAATGTTAGTTGAATGTGTGTTCACAGGGATTACTGTTTGACACTGACTAACCAGCTGGTGTGCTCTTCTTTGGGTAAGATGATTTTCTTCACTTTGAGCATCCCTTAGTTGTCCATAAGTCTTATAGGGTTGAGACCTAGTGGGGTTTCTCATGTCCATTTTACATTTCTGTTACTTATATCCTGGTTAGGCTCATGTTAAGTGTTCTGACTACTGCCTCCCATTTTCTCTATGAGGCATATTCTTATTTGTTTTGGGTATCTTGTTTTTCTATGATTGCCTTAGTAAGTAAGCATGATTTTAATGGCCCAAACCATTAGAAGCTTGTTCTTTCAAAGCAATGAAACCAGTAACTGAAATTAGCATGTTGGCACGGCTACACTTTCTCTTACAAATGTGTGAGAGTCTTTTCTTACTTTTTCATCCTCTGTTGGTTCCAAATATTTCTTGGCTTTAAAGATATATATTACAATCTCAATTTATGCCTCTGTCTTCAGATGGCCTTATGCCATTTATCTTTTCCTCTTCTGGTGCATACTTATATGAAAGTGTCATTAGAGATAAAGTATCCCTTGTAATATAGGATAGTCTCATCTAGAGATGCTTAGCCCAATTGTATCTGAAAAGCCCCTTGAAATGAACTAATATTTTAATAATTTTGTATATATGAGTGCTTTGGATTTTTGAATGTATGTACATCATGTGCATACCTTGTGACTGAAAAGGACAAAAGAAAGCTTCACTTCCCCTGGAACTTCACTTCCCCTGGAGTTACAGATGCGTTTGACACATCATATGGGAGCTGGGGACCAACCTGGGCCATCTCCTGGAGCAGAAAGTTAACATCTGATGAATCATTTCTCCAGCACTAAGAAAAAGGCACTTTTTACAAATGTGAACAGAGCCCCAGATTCTGATCAGGTTATGATTTGAGTATTTCTTCTTTAGCGTTTCAATCCTATATAATACACTAAATGTTCTATGAAGTAATTTGAGAGAGTCCTATACTGTGGGCATGCCTTTGGAATATTTAGAAGAAAGAAATAGATGATAGAAATTATGTAGGCAGGTAAGTGGATAGACAGACAGAAACAGAAAGATCCAAATGATAGATTAATACTATTGCTGTTAGGGCCAGCAGTAAAATACTGATGCTCCCCCGACATTATTAAGGCAGGAATAGTAACATCTTGTTAAGAATGCTTATCATAGGTTTAGAATAGCTTCATTACATTTGAGACTCACTTGCCTATTTGGTAGTAAACAAAGACCTCAATAAGTTGGTTTAATGATGCCCCTGTTTTCTACATGATGTAGTCCCCGAGTCTGCCATAGTCTATTTTGGTATATCTCCTATGAATTTCTTAACTGGCTGTTCTTTGTTGTCTTTCAAATGTGCATCCTTCCCTGTCCTGTTTGTTCTTCGTGGATGTGTAGTTTTTGTGTGTGATGTTAATATTTTAGGATTTTATGAGTAATTCTCTGATTACTTTACCATGAACCTTCTTTAAACTTTCAGAGAGCCTAACTGCAATTCTAGTATGGCTCTCCCAATTTTAAGTCTTACCGTTCCTTTTTAGTTTGACCTGTATACATTTCAGACACCAGGAATGCACCATTATGTTCATTTAGAGTTGTCAAAATTTACCTATAATACACAAACCTTTCCAGTTTGTTCTCAGTACAATGAATGAATCCCAAATTTTTATTCATCTTTTTGGTTAAAGGTTCATATTAAGTTAGTGTGATTAGGAAATCTAGTAATTTATAAGTTCCATTTTGAATTGGATCTGACATATTAAATAGCACCAGCCTAAAAATGTGATTTGCCTTATTTTCTTATATAGTATGCCTCATTTACATGTATAATAGTTTTCCCAGTGAGACTCTCTGGGAGAAAAGTACATCTTGATTTGTAAGTGGTTCTCAATGGAGGTAGCTTCTGAGTTAGGGATGGAGCCTGTGTCCAGTTCCCCTTTCAATGTTCGGGCTCCATCTGGTTTAGACCCTTGCAGGCCCTGGACATGCTGCCTCAGTCTCTGTGAGTCTATGTGTACTTCGGTTCTGAAATGTTTAGAAGGCCTTGTTTTTTGCTGTCCTCCATCCCCTCACAGTCTTATACTCTTTCTGCCTCCTCTTCTCCACAGGAGGCCCTGAACCTTGTGGGAAGGGATGTAGACATCTCTTACAGCTGAGTGTTCTGAGGTCCCATACTCTCTGCATACTGTCTGGCAGCGGGAACTACTCTTGGGGTAGATCACGTTTGCAGTAGTAGACACCCATGAAAAACAAACTCAAGCAATGTTTGGAGAATATACTATACGACAAAAATCCATTTTCGGCAAAAGAAACAATGAAAGAAACACACAAAACGTAACTGTGGTTGTTAAAATGTGTTTGCTACCTTTGTTTCTTGAGGCCCTAGATGAAAGGCCTCATGTGAGCTGGGATAGTTGTTCATATGGTGCTCTTACTAGTGAAGAAGCTGAGAATGCACTGCTGCTCTCTGCTTACCCTCTGTGAGCTTACTATATATCTTTTTTTGGATTGGATGTCTCTGTTTTAGTGAAAATTTAATGATTAGATATTTTTCTTGGCCTTTGGGAAAAAAGTAAAATTTGAAGGTTACTGTAGAATACTAATCAGTGAAGAATCTTTTCTGTTAGCCTATTTACTAAATGCTAGAAAATATTTTGTGTGTAGATTAACAATTGCAATAGATAGGCATCTTTTAAGGTGGCATATAATGGCCTCTGTCCTGTGTCTGTACCTTTGTATATATTTATCTTTTTTTTTTATTATTGACTAGAGGTAGTATCTCACTTCGGACAGGAGTAAGAACAAAACACAGGGTATTGATAAAAAATGTATTTTTAAATGGCTGGGGTTTTGGCATGGTACCTTCTGGACAAAATTAGATGGAGAACGACACATAAATGCTTTGTCATGAGATTCTCCTGTAAAGTAAAGATCAAGGTTGATGACAAGTTAGTAACTAAATTTAGAAGTGGCTTCCTCACTGAAATAGAAATATCAGGCAAGAACTCATATCTGGCTGGTTTGATCACAATCTCATGAGGGAACTGGACTCAGGTACCAGCAGTCATACATCCATATTCCTGACACCCAAAGAAACTCTAGGCAAATACCTGTTCATTTTTTAATCTACTGTTTTTGGGAAAAAATGTTACACAGCACTAGAATATGAATGTAGTAGTTTATCCAAGAGATATATACATCCTCTTGTAACTTAACCTTAAATGGAAACAAGGCCCAGGGACATAAATGCACAAGATATGTAACAGAATGGCACTTGTAACTGGAGTTACTACACAGGGATAACTGAGGCAGGATGGGACACAGTGAGCATGCTTTGTATATCATGTCCAAGAACAAAAGACTGCTATGCAGAGGTTTTATTAGATCTTAGAAAATGGGAAGAGATCTGCCATGTGAAGATCTAGGAAATGAACAGACAAGCAGGGACAATAATAATAGGCAGTAATAAGTTTAACTTGTTTTGGGGACAAAACAAAAGGAGCCAGGTTTCTAACGAAAAGGTGACTGGAGATGGGCAATGAAGATGGAGACATTATTTTTAATGATTTTGATTTGAATTTCATTTGTATTGCAACATAAACTGACGGTATTATTTTATGCAAGGGAACAATATAATGTGCCCTGGATTTTAAGATTACTCTAGCTTCTGCTTTGATACCCAATTCCAAAAGGTAACAGTGGAAACAGGAAGCTGGCAAGGAGATAATTGTGATGTGAATTGGTGATGGCAGACGTGGGGAGAGATGACTGGTTTGGGAGTGTGGCTTGGGCTTGGGTTAGTAGGGATTGTTGAGAAGAGCACAAATGTTGAGTGTGACACAAATGAACCCCCGGACTTTGTCTGAGTGACTGAGAGATGGCAGTGCCTTGTATAAGAGGTATAGGTAGTAAAGCTTGGTTGTGAGAGTTAGCAGTGAGATTGTTGCTGTAGGATTCAGAGTTTTGTTCAGTGTCTGTCATTCTACAATATGCAGAACTTACCAGAAATGTGCTCATTAACCTCTATTCTATGATGTAAGCAAGTTTCTTTCTTTGACAAACCACCTGTGATATCCCATAATATGTTTTTATGAGTTTTTTTGTATGTATGTGGTAAAATTTTTTCAAAGGCTATTTGAATGCTGAAATAATATACACTGACTCTACAAATACATTTGAGTTAATCAGACATAATTTTTCTTATATAGTGCTATAAAATACTGAAGGAAAAATCAAGGTAGTTTTTTCATTATGCTTTATTAAAGTGTGAGTGTCAAATACAAGATAACCCTTGGTCACCCCTGATTCGGTATTTGTTACATCTTCTTATCATGGTTTTCCTCATTCATTAGTGCTTCATTCATTCATGCCACCTTACCCACCTTACCAGTTTGTGACAGCTCTGAAACAAGTTCTGTAAGCAGAGTGGGAATTTGGGTGGATTCTTATTATGCGTCTGTGAACTCTACAGTAAGAATATTTTTGTAAGTATGGTTACATAGATGGAATACATTCATTCAACGTGATGGGAGGATCAGAGGAGCCTGGGGAAATGCAATTAATATCAATGATGCTTGATGAGGATAGAAACAGCTGGCAAACACAGTGTCCTAAAGCATATAAACATCACAGCTGTCTGGGGACTACCACATATACATGATTCTAAACATCACTGGTTGTCTGGGGACTACCACATATACATGATTCTAAACACCA
>JANHMN010000011.1:27592744-27634756 GCA_030674055.1 Rhabdomys pumilio
TACCACATATACATGATTCTAAACATCACTGGCTGTCTGGGGACTACAACGTATGCAGGATTCTGTAGCTTATTGGTATATTTAGATACCAAGGTATGTGAAAGTACATAGCTGAGATTGGATTTGCTAAATTCTGATCCAGTGCACTGCAACCGCTGTGCATTGTGAGATACTTGTATGAACTCATGTATTATAAAATTAAATTGTATTGTGTAGTTCATTGTATTGTTCCGTCAGATTTTGATATCCTCATTTTAAATAATTCATGGGAAGAAATGATCACTTCATAATGCCACAAACTCACAGCAGGCAAAACTAATTTTACACAATATGAAAACAGATTTTATTTATTTAAAAGGAATATTAAAAAAACACAACAACAACTTTTTTGACACCAGCTGCTGGGAAATAAATAGAATACTTTATGACAAATATCTAAATCTATAAAATCTGTTCCTGGGAGAGCATGTTGTAGATTGTAAAGATACATTTACATGGTTTGGTCAGTACTAGAAGGCACATTTTGAGTGAAACAAAGCCTCCCATTTCGTTTAATTTCTTAGGATGTAGAAGTTGGAGAAAATCAGCCTTACACAGTCCCTTCCAGTCCTCCTAACACAATGCCAGCCATGGGACAAACTTTACCTTTAACCCAGCCACCCTGTAAATACAAATAGTACAGAAGGAACTAGCAAAGCGTCCTCAAATGTTAGTACTCTCAGTGCTATTTATAACGTTGTCCTAATCAGACTTTGGCTAGAACTGAGTGTTTCTGGTGGTCACAGAACCCATCTTCCACTGTGACTTTAAAGGATGAGAAAACTAGGTGAGTGAGGGTATAAAGGGGTCATTTTCTCTGGAAGTGTTTACCAGATGGACATTTTTAGGAAAACATTGCACACGGTAGTAAATAGTCTGAGCTTGTTGTTCAATGTGACAGTAAATTCAGCTCTGATTCAATGAAATTCTGTCTGCTTACAAAGAATAGGACTTAAGCCCTGGCTAGATCTGGGCTTAAGTTAGGTAGTGTCAGAGTCCAGGATGCTAGCATTCCGGAAGTATCAGCTAGAGAACAGAGGTGGAACAGGAAGGGCTGGGGTTAGAGAACAATGAAATAGATACAAGAGGGAAAACACAGAGCAAAGCTGAAAAGAGTCAGATAGTTTACTACTCCCAATGAAAACACTCTGCTAAAACTATACCTGCAGTTTATTACATTTTACCTAAAAAAGAAAGAATTAAAAAGTCTTACTAATGGTAGGGTTGTTAATCTTTGGTTAAGAGACTGACTCTACAGAGAAGTTTATTATTATTTCTGATAACAGCTAAATTCCACGCATCTTTGTGTACTTTATAATAGACAGCCTTATATAATAATGTCCATGGTGGAAGGGCTTACCTCTGGTTTTGTTAAATATTTTCTTATTAACAGGTTAAAAATTAAGAGTGAAGATTTCTTATACATTTTGAAAAGTTACAGATTCTGGAGTCCTGAAATAAGGAGCTATTACCATTAACTTTTCCATATATAACATACAATGGCTGAGAAGTCTCGGTAAGAGCATTTGCTCATAAAGCATGAGGACCTGAGTGCTAACCCCTGGCTTCCACATACAAAGCAGGGCATGTTTACACATGCCCTGGTAACCCCAGCATTGAGGATGGGTGGGTAGAGATGGGCAGATATCTGGAGCTTACCGGCTAACCAGCCTAGCCAAAACTTCATGCTTCCAGTTCAGTAAGAAACCCTGTGTCAACCTCCTGTGCCACTGTACTCTTGTGTGAATACACCGCGCACATAAATCCCATACACATTCATGGACTATCCCACCATACATACAAAATGCAATGTATCTTGGGATTTAAAATATTCAATCAATATTACCACACTGTTAGTGGTTAATGTATTTCAGTGGCTTTGTTTGTTTTTTTCTGGGTGATGACATACAAAGGTAACAGGTTCCTTCATCCTCCATGCATTAGTACATTCTGATATATCCTTTAGCAAGGTTGCTCTGAAACTAATTGAAAGAACATTGGGATTCCCATAATGAAGGTCTAAGTTCATCTACTATAACTAAAATTGGTGACTGTGTACAATTCATTTCAAATTTTTGGGTCCTTCTGGTTTTTAGTCTGTACACTCTGGTTAGCAATGCCCATGTATGAGATTCTGTGATACCATTCAGTGAACTATTGGAAAATTTTGGAACTGTTAGAATGTGATTAAAATAGTGAATTCCTCCTCTATTGTACGCTTGATAAATTCTGTTTCTAAACAGCTACACCCGTGCATTTTGAAGGATGACTGTGCATATATAATGTAATATGTCCAAAGTGACTCCATTTGTGCTGTGCATTTGCTGCAACACACCAAGAATTATAATGCAAACATTAGCAAAACAAAGCTGCCACAGCAATGTTAGTATCAGGAGACCTGAGTTATATTGGACTGATATATTAGCAAATATATAATTATATATATATATATATTTGATTATGTATTATATAAATTATATAATTATAATTGTAAATTATATTATATAATTATATAAATATATAATATTATATATATTTGCTACATATATTATAATATATAGTATATAATATTATAAAATATAATATATATTATATATAACATATTATATTCTTTATGTTCTGATTTCTCCTCGAAACAAAACATATAGCACTCTAGGAACTTACTGAAAATAAAGATATAAGATAAAGAATACCAGAGGTCCCCAACTTTCTCTTGGTTATCTCTGATTTTCTGTGATTCCTGCCTTTTAGAATATAAAGTTTACATATATATAAAATCTTTTTTATTTAGATAGATTCTTTTCTTATATAATATATTTTTACTAAAATTTCTGCCTACCTGCCCTCCTTTGCAGATACAGTCTATTCTGCCCCTCATTAGAAAAAATCAGGCTTCTAAGAGATAACAACCAAACATGAAAATATAACAAGATGATCCAAAAATAATTGTATTGAAGTTGGGCTTGGTAATCCAACGGAAAGAAAAGAGTCCAAAAACCAAGTATAAGCATCAGAGACCCATTTTTTCTCCCTGTCAAGATTCCTATAAAAATAATAAGCTGATAACCCAACAATTTCAGGTGCCTCTTTCCACACACACTCTCTCTCCACCCCATGCCCCGGCCACACACATACCTGCTTCCATTCCCACCCCACCCCCAGTCCACCCTAAGATATATTCTCTTTCCTACTTTCACAGGGATCCATGCATCCCCAGTAGACCCCTACTCTTTACCTAACTCTCTGAGTCTACAGGCTATGTCTTGATTATCATTTATTTTATGAGAGCCACTTAAAAGTGAGTACATACCATAATTGTCTTTCTGTGTCTCAGTTACCTCACTCAGGGTGAGTTTTTCTAGCTGCATCCATTTGCCTGATAATTTGATTTTTAACAGCTGAGTAATACTCCATTGTGTAAATATAACTCATTTTCTTTACCCATGCCTCTACTGAGCAACACCTTGTCGTTTTCTAGTTTCTGACTATTATGAATAAAGCTGCAATGACCATGGTTGTACCAGTGTCCTTGTGGTAGAATGGACCTTCTTAGAGTATATGTCCAAGAGCTGTATAGTGGGGTCTTCAGCTAGATCTTTTCTCAACTTTCTGAGGAACTGCCATATTGATTTTCATAGTGGCTATACAAGTTTGTACTCCCACCAGCTGTAGAAAAGAATTTTTTTTATTCCGCATCTTCACAAGCATCAGCTGTCACTTTTTTGTTATTGATTTTAGCCATTGTGTCAGGTATAAGATGAAATCTCACAGTAGTTTTTGATTTGCATTTTCTTGATAGCTAAGGATGTTGAACATTTCTCTTTCTTGGTCATTTTAAATTTCTTTATTGAATATTCTCTATTTAGATCAGTACCACATTTTAATTGGATTTTTAATACCACATTTCTTGAGTTCTTTATCTATTTTGAATATTAGCCCTCTGGATTTGGAGTTGGTTAAAAACCTGTTCTCATTCTATAGTCTGCTGTTTTGTTCAAATGGCAGTGTACATTGCCTTAAAAAAGCTTTTCAGTTTCATGAGGTCTCATTTATTAATTGTGAATCTTAATCCCTGTGCTATCAGTATTTTGTTCAGAAAGTTGAACTTATCACCTGTGTCAATGTGTTCAAGGCTAGTTCCCAATTTCTGTTCTATCAGGTTCAGTATATCTTGTTTAATCTTGACTTTTTTGTTCCACATGGATTTGAATTTTGTACAGGGTGACAAATAATAGATTTGTTTTTTCTAAAGGACTTTTAATTCAGCAACATGCCTGCTTTGGCAAGGGATTCCATCCAATGACCTAGGTCTGTGTGATCTGGCTGGAACATGCAGACAAGCTACACACCTTTAATTCTTCTGGCTGGAACTCAGACATGCCTGTAGTACACACCTTTAAAGTAAAATTAGTTGGTGGAAGGAAGCAGCCATGTTTGGCAATAACTTCTAATTGAGGGACAAAGTGATGCATCAGAGAACAATTTGACAGGAGTCAGAGACCAACACAGGAAAAAGAAGTTACTTAGAGCAGCTCAGGAAGAGTCAGTCTATTGAGACTTAGTTCAGTAAGTGCAGTGGAGTTGAGGAACCTTTGTGAATTCATGCAGTTCAGTGCAAGTCAGCAGAGGCAGTTGAAGGCAGAGAATGAAAAGCTGCCCGAAGATTAGAATAAATTGCCAGAGTTAGTTTGAGGCCAAGTAGGCCAATTCAGTGGGAAGCTGAGAAGCCAAATTGAATATCAGCTTGGTGAGGAATATGAGCCAGAACATCTGAGTTCAACCAAAACTAGTTAGAGTTCAGAAAAAACTCGAAAAGGTGAGCCTATTCAGCAGTAAGCCCCCGAGACTACAATTCCATCAGGCAAATAAAAGTTACAATTAGAGTTTGTGTTCTTCTACCTGCAGACATCCAGTTTTATCATAAAGATGCTGTCTTTTTTCCAATGTATATTTCTGTTTTTTTTTTAATCAAAAATCAGATGTCTGTAAGTATATGGCTTTATGTCTATATCTTTAATTTGATTCCATTGGTTGAAGTGTCTGTTTTTATGCCAATACCATGTGGTTTTTATTACTATAGTTCTGTAGTAAAACAGAAGTCAGTGATGGAGATGCTTTTAGCAGTTCTTTTATTGTTCAAGATGGTTTTAGCTATCTTGAGTTCTGGCTTTTCACATAAAGTTGAGAATTGTCTTTGCATAACTGTAAAGAACTGTGTTGGAATTCTGACAGGGATTGCAGTCAATCTCTATATTGCTTTTGGTAGAATGGCTACCTTTCCTATGTTAATTCTACTTATCCATGAACATGGGAGATCTTTCTATTCCCTGATATTTTCTTGAGTTTCTTCTTCAAAGACTTGAAATTTTTATCATACATATCTTTCCCTTGTGTAGTTAGAGTTACCTCAAGACATTTTATATTATTTGAGGCTATTGTGAAAGATGTCTCCTGAATTATTTATCAGCCTGCTTGTCATTTGTTTATAGGAGGGCTACTGGTTTTTTTTTTACTATTATTTACTCATGTATCCAGCCACTTTGCTGAACATGTTTATCAGCTATAGAAGTTCCCTGGTGGAAGTTGTAGGTTCACTTATATATACTATCATATCATCTGCCAATAATGGTTCTTTGACTTCTTCCTTTCCAATTCGTAACCTCTTGATCTCCTTTAGTTGTCTTATTGCTCTAGTTAAAGCTTCAAGTACTACACTGACAAGATAAGGAGTGAATGGACAACTTTGTCCTGTTCCTGATTTTAGTGGAATTGCTTTGAATTTCTCTCCACTTAATTGATGTTATATATAGGCTCACTGTAAATTGCCTTTATTATGTCCCTTATGTATCCCTAACCTCTCCAGGACTTTTCTCATGAAGAGGTTTGGGATTTTGTCAAAAGCTTTCTCTATATCTAATGAGATGATCTTGTGGTGCTTTGCTTTCAGTTTTTATATGATGAATTACATTCACTGGTTTTCATACATTGAACCATCTAACATCTCTTATATGAAGCTTACTTGATCTTGTTGGATGATCTTGGATTCAGTTTCCAAGTATTATATTGAGTACTTTTGCATCTTTGTTCATAATGGAAATTGGCCTATAATTCTCTTTGTTTCTATTTTTTATTTCAGTTTTTAGCTTGATTAATTCCTGCAGTTTTCTACTTTTGAATGTATTTAATTCTTTTTGCTCTAGAGCTTTCCAGTACACTGATAAGTTGCTAGTATAAGATTTCTCTGATTTTTTTTTAAGGTAATTAGTGCAATGAACTTTCTGCTTAGCACCGTTTTCATTGTATCCTATAATGAAATGTATTCAAATTATCAAATTCATTAACATCTTTCTTTGTTTCTGTCTTTACTCATTTTTCATTCAGTGAAGAGTTGTCCAGTCTCTTTGAGTTTATAAGGCAGAACGAAGAAGGAAAAGTTCTACTAGCAGCCTACCTGGTATTCTGGCAGGCATGCTTGCTTGAAATCTTAGTTTTCAGTGTGCCTCAAGCTGCTCCTTATAATGCAAAGGCTAGAGTGAGAACTGAACATCATTCAAAGTCCTTACAGAGAGGACATTGTACATGTTCTAAAACCATCATAATTACCTTTGCCTATTTAGTCAGTTTCTGTAAGTCAACCATCAAATAGAATATTGAACTAAAATATTGTCACTTCTAATGTGGGGACATAAGTAACCTACTTGGAGAGTTCCAGACTAATGGAAGACCCAGTCTCCAGAAATGTTGGAGCAACACCCAAGGTTGTCTTCTGGCCCCCTCACATATTTTCATACCCATATGCATCCTCACAGGTAGAAACACACACACACACAAACACATACAGAAACACAAACACATACACCTACATACTAACACATTTAATTCTTCTCGAATATTGTCTTTGGACATATAGAATTCTGAAAATACGTTTCATAGCCTATAGGAACATAATAATGTCATTTTGTCTTAGCATAATGTCTGGTGCCTAATGTCTAATATCTAGTTAGAAGATGATAGAAGAATTATAACTGGTGAATTTGAAATGGCTGTTGTAAATGGCCTGTTGTAAATTTACTTTTTAGAATAAATTGCCACATGCTTCAGGATAACTGTCATGGTGTTGGTATCAGTCACATGGCTATGTTAAATCTTGAGATGGATAATAAGTCACATGGGAAACACTGCCATGCTCAGCTATAATAAAAGTAACTAAAAATACATATTAATATATATCAAAGTATGAAGCAAATTTAAAATCAGAGTAAATTTGATAAGAAAACAAATCCAAACTGGATGCATTAAAACCATTTTTTTTATCACAGTCATCCCTGCTCCTCCAGCTTTTTCAACCCTCAGCCTGCACACTCCCACATTATGGTCCCTTCAAAACTTTATGTTTTCTTTTTATGTTTATTTTTAATAACCAACTTAGCCCAATTAATGACATATTCGTGTGGAAGTTGTCTGTTGGTGCACGGGCAATGCACCAGTAGCTGTTCCTCAAAGTAAAGTGACTCTCCATTCCTAGCACCTGCCAGTGCCAGTGCCTTCTCATCCGGACAAGAACCTGCGAGCACCTCTCATTTGTGCTTGAAGTTTGACTGACTTGAGCTTGTGAGACTACTGTCTTTGCTACGTGTTCATGAGTATCACAGTTATGTCATATCCAGAAGACAGCACTTGCAGCACTTCTTCCTACCCCCATGTTTATAATCTTTATCCTTTCTCTTCTCTGATGTTCCCTAAACCTGGCAGTGAGTGATAGAGAATGAGACATATGTCTCATTTGGGCTAAGTTCTCACTGTCACTTATCCTTAGCACTTTGACTATTTATGACTCCCTATAAAAACTGCTACACAATGCAAAAGTGTTTCTTTGATCAAACTTGAGAGTATCACAAATGTACAAATAAATCATAAATATTAAGAAAGTATTTTGAGAACATAACCATTTAGCAAAACAATAAGCTCATGCCCCTCTAAATTAGAGCTATGACTTCCCTATCAAAGAAGGTTTACAGATGAGAGAGGAATTCTCTGCTATGCTGTAGGCTTCAAACCCAATCAGAAAGTGGATGGTTACTCCTTAACAACTGTGCCTATAGACAAATCTTGCCTGACAAATGAGTGTTATAGAATATAGGATAGGGTGTTAAGACCTATTTTTCTGTGCCAGAATTCATAGCACTGTGAGTACTAGCCAGTAAGGAGAAAGTTTTGCATTTATAGATTAATTTTTCATAAAAATAAGAGGATTTTTATGGTACCCTCAGAAATAGAGTCATATCTTCTCATTATGAATGACAACCAACAGCAATGACAATATTTTGTATTTTTTGTGGGGAGTTCTGAAACAACCTCTTGATCAATAACTTGTAGTCAGTTTAGCATGGTGACATAGACTAGGCCATATGGGACAGAGGGAAGGAGTCTGTGGATCAGGCAGAATAGGACTTTGGATTATCATCACAGAATTAAGAGTAAATTTCCCTCTGTGCAATCACAATAGCTTTTGTTTTCTAGGAGACACATCTATAGACTATCTGATGCTTATCCTCTTTCATGGAATTACTGCAGTTAAATTGTGTGAAACCTCAACAGATTCTATATTAAATTTTAGATAAAAAAGTTGGTAATTAATGGCAGGCTTCACACATAATTAGCAATGAACTTTGAACAGGGCCTGCCTAGCAGGAATTGGATCATGGATTCTAGAATTCTACAATCATTTCATTCGAGCAGGAGAGGCATAGGCTCCTTCCTTCATTGAGTAGATGAGAGTAGATAAAGCAAGTAGCTTGGAAACTCTGCTGAGCTCTGTAGAACAGCTGGGACTGGAAAGAGTGCCTGGTCATGGTGTAAATGCCTTTCACCTTAGCATTTGACTTCTTCATTCCTAGCACCACAGTCACTCTCAGACAAGGATTTTGGTCATTATTTCTTAACTAAGTGTTCAGCTACTTAGGTAACTTCAATGACAAACATTCACGTGGCACTTTCCGTAATTCTCCTTATGACTTGTTTTTTAGAACTCCACACTATGTTTAGAGTTAGTGAACAGAAGTAAAGCACAGAGAGTCTGAGAAAATCTGGGAAGGAAACATAACCAGTAAGTGGTAAAGACCTGGTTCTAAACCCAGGCCTGAGGGGTCTAGAGCTCATACTCTATCCTATGCTGTTATATAAGCACTTAGTTATATAACCACCTGGCAGTAACATGTCTAAATTCTCTGTGTCTTGGGGGAAGAACTCAGAAAGAGCAAAATGCACATGATCTTCAGGGAAGACCATTATGTAATAAAACAAAGTCGGGATAATTGGATGTTTGCTTAGAAGGGAAGAAACTAAGAGAGAGAAACAGTAACTACGATGAGCTAAAACATTGCTTGTTCTAGGTGACTGTGAGCAATGTTGGATCTGAAGGGTGAGGATAAAAGGACACCATCATGACTCAGTACTACAGCCCACTATATCAGAGTAGATGGCCTTGTTAGGCTGCCCCTAACTTTGTGTCAGGCTGCTTGAGTGACACTAATGCTAGGAAAAGGCTTGCTACTGAGGTAGCACATTGAAACACAACTATGCTCAGTTAGGCCAGAAGTAAAGAGCACAAATTTAATCTTAAGCCATATTATAAAGCATTGAAGAGCTGGAGCTGCATAGAGTTCTGACTTGTGACTCTTCATGCCATCCTATATGATTATCATGAGTGTAAAGCTACCTGATACTTCTCTTAGCTCCAATTTCCTCACCTATAATTAGGATAATTGTACTAATCTCATAGATTCCTGGTGAGGGGGAGCAAATAATATCAGCAATAATATCAAATAAAAAAAAACAATAGCACTGTGCCAGGCACATAGAAATACAAAATATTTTAAGAATAAAAATCATTAATTTTTCAAATATGGATTATAATACTAATTATTTTCTAATATAAAAAAGAAAGCATGGCCTAGGATATAATAATAAATAGGACTTTATATTTATCAATCTCTCACAGCTTTTGGATAAAGGACCTTGAACTCTGAATTGTGAATAGTGCTTATAAAGGAAGCTTTGTAAATCAACTTATTTAAAATGCAGTAGAACAGCTTATGATTTAAAAGCATCCTGTGGTGAATCCTTTTATAATGTGAATAATCATCCCCTAATTTATCTGTTCTGTAAGTTCAGATTTTGGTTTAGTGTGTCTTAAAGCAAAGAGTACACCTGCACTCTTGTTCCTACAAGGTAAGCAGTACTTTCATGCTGGGAAGACTTTCAGAGAAATACAGGGTGCCTCTTGGATTCAAGATGACATAGGGCAGTAGCTGCAGAAACACACAAGGCCCCTGTTGTCAGGAAGAACATTAATTGTACTTTGTGATGCATATATTTTTAATGAGTATTCATCCTCACATAGGCCAGTAGACCTAGACTGTCATGAGGATCATTGAAGCCTAAGAGTGTTGCCCACATTGAAGAGCTAGTTACTGAAAAACAATTTGCCTCATGCCTTCTTTCGCTGAAATTTCAATGGAACTCAACATCAAATTATGACATGCCATCCAAATCCCTATGAAACACCAAATCCGTATGAAACAGCAGTATGGAAAGCTGTGCAATAGAAAGAGCAGTGGGCTAGGAACTGGGAACTCAGCTAAACGTGACCCAGTGCATAGTAACAGCACAGTGTACAAATAGGGTGTCACCTGTTCTGTGCATTTGTTTCTTGATTGTAAACTAATCGTGTTGGATTTACATTTCATATGCAACCTCTTAATAAAAACCTTTACTAATTTGATTCATAAAATGAGATAAGTTGTTCTGTTTCTTTCCCTCTGATTTAAAAAAAAAAATTAGAAGAAAAAAAATCACAGAAAGAACACTTATGAGTAGTTAAGAGGTTTGCTTGTCCCAATCAACAATGCTTGTCACTCTGCCTCAACTTGAGCCCTTTTTTTTGCAGATATGCAGATTTATAAAACATTTTATTCAACTATGATATAGAGATGAATATCAAAGTGGGCAAACTCAAACCAAATGAGTCTTTTCTACCATTATCCTGCAAACATTGACCTGTGTTTGGAGAATCATGGATGTATTTGAAATAAAATGACCTCTCCCACAAATTAATTATATCTAGGACTAAAATAATTACATCTTTTCATTGATTCTTTTTATTTCCACAGTATCCATGGGAATTTTGCCAATTCTTCATAGCGTGATTTAAGCTCATTCATACCTAACTTGGATGAAGTACACTTTAAATATATTTCTGCTGCTCTGTCCTCAGCATGATGAATGGGACAACACCATGTATCAAATTCATAAACATAAACTATATGATGCGTCACAACGCGGGGTCCTTAGTAACTCAATGACTACATTGTAAGAACGTGGAGAGCAGTGCACACTTTTGGAATTTTTCATGCTTGGTCCAGTCCACTGAGGATGTTGAGTGTAGAACTACAATTCATAGATCACAAATGGATCTGATATCAATTGAGGATTTAACATTTTACACAGATGCATGCATTATAAATTACAACCATATAACCTTGAATTTTTGCTCAAAAACATTCAAGCAGATTTTAAAGAGAAACTCATGAGCTTAATTCAGGTAAGGAATAGTGAATCATTAAGTTTAGCCAAATTGGAAATTCTGGCAAATCTTAGTAATCCAAATCACTGCCAAACCTAAAGATGCTAAAGCTACCATATCTGACAGGATGTGCGACAGGTTTGCAGGTGCCAGAATGACTGTAGCAGAGCAGAGAATCCTTATTTCACAAAGGTAAAATTA
This sequence comes from Rhabdomys pumilio, assembly GCA_030674055.1. NCBI lineage: Eukaryota > Metazoa > Chordata > Mammalia > Rodentia > Muridae > Rhabdomys > Rhabdomys pumilio. The sequence goes on from JANHMN010000011.1 coordinate 27,604,569, forward strand.
CTCATCTATTCGTTTCAGTTCTTTAGATGAAATCATGATCTTGGGCATGCCTTTTTAAATTTTTAATGTGTAAAGATAAAGCCGTTTTAATCTTCCTAATGTAATAAATATTAAAAATATACAACATAGTAATAAACCATTTCTATTTTCTCAATATATGTTGAGAAATGATGTGTATTATTGAAAGCAGGTATTAGAGAGGATAGAAAAAATATTAAAATTCAAAAATGCATAACTATATCTATAGGGAAATTCTAGCATAAGTAGTAGATTTTAAAATATACTATGGTAACATATAAAACCATACTATTATTTTTATATGTAAAGAAAAGTCAAGAAATATTGAGTATATATTTAGTATTATTGGAATTTTGACCTGAAGATCCCCTAAGATCTTATGACTCTTAAGTTTCTGAAATCTTATGTACACAACCAGTAGAGCAAGATGATTACAAATGAAATTTCAAAAGACAATCTTTACATCTGTATTGAAGTAGAAGATCTGGGTTCCATAATGGAGTCCAGGTTATGCTGAGGCAGACTGTATTCTGTAAACAATACTTACTTTTATTTCTGAAGAGTGGAGAACTCATAAAAGTCCAAGAGCACCCTCTAGTGAGACTTCTGTGCTAGGCCTGGGGACTTCCTCTTGACCTTCACTATCCCTTTCAGATGACCTTTGATTTTCCAATATGTACACCCTGGATTTGTTCTATCTGGCCCGAGTGAGTAGTAGATCACAGAGAAGGTGGTATGCTTGGAAAGCGTGGCTAGGGTAAAAATGCTTACCTGCTAGATCTGACATCCATTGTTCTCATGGTTTGGTGTTTACTCAGACAATACCAGTTTGTGACCAGCTAACTTTGTCTGTTAAAATCGTTTTCAGAACTAGTTAAGGAAACATAAGCAGTAGAAGTCTGTAACTCATTTGTACTCTGGCATCCTCTTAAGTACAGCCAGGAGTGTTTTTGTATTTCTAATATCAGAAATATGACCAAGGATATTGAGTTGAGTTTGGGGGATTGACAAGGGTGTGAGGGGTACATAACAAAACTCTAGATTTGGCCAGTGAACACTGTATGCATATATTTAATAATTAAATTGAATTTTATAAATGTTATTTATATGTTGAATTTTATCAATAATTAATGAGCATTGATAAATAATTAAATGCTTCTGAAATGTGAAAAAAGATTAAATGTAATTATATATGTACTATTGCATTTTAGAAAGATTAATGTAAAGAGACTGTTAATTATAAGTTAGTTTAAGCTGTTAGTTTCTGTCATTCACTTAGATTAGTAACTATTACATAACAATTGAAACAAGGTTAATTATTACTTGATTTTATAAACAAGTTGACATAAAGTACTGCAATTGGAAGGGAACTTAGGGATCTAAATCTCTCCACTTGAGACAAACAGAGGCAAAGCCTTGGTGTACCTAAATGTTAAGCAACTTGGCAAGATGATTCAAGTGGATAATGGCAGCATTAGGCACAACAGAGACTCCTTGTGCTCATTCTAGTCTTCCATATGCTACAATAGCCTCATTATTAAAGAGGCGGTCATGTGATCACATAAGTTCATTCTCACTGATTTTAGAAAGTTCTTTATGCTTAGAATGAAAGTGTGTGTCTTACTGTCCCTCTCTTACTCTGTCTCCAGTCTTGTATAATGGAGTAAGTTACTTTCTGGATTACTTCCAGGCAAAAGATAAATTTATGGTTATTTCATGAGTTCTCTTCTTGAAACGCTGTGATGGACTGTTTGCTTGTGACTGACCCTTTAGTCAGATTAATATTCTAGCATTACTAGAAACTGCTCCTGTGAGTCTCTACTTCGGATTCATGTATGTTCTGATGGTTCTATCTGTTTGTGTTCACAGAAGTATTATATAATCAAATAAAAAGTAATGTTGACATTCATTAAATTCAGTGTCTGTATTGAATGTTCATATCTAATTTGAAAAAAAAAAAAAAAAACAAGGCTTTCTTGGAATTATCTACCAGAAGCCAGATCAATAACTCTTTTTAAAAGACTTTTAGGTATATTACCTGATATCTTGAAAATAATCAAATGGTGTTTTAGTTTTTTTTCTTTTAATTTTAGGAAATAACCAAACTCTGTGTATTTATACTTGAGTATTACTGTATAAGAAATGGGAATTTGGCAAAACATATTCCATATCAGTTCAGCAGGAATCTATGATTCACTCATCTATGATTCTCAGTTCATTACCACATTTTTAATCTCAGTTTTAGTAACTAAGACTCTTAATTTTATTAGTCTTAATACCTATGCTTTTTATCACTGCTGATGTTTAGGAGATGAGATAGCTATGTGTGGTAAATCAAGGCACAATGTCCTAATTTCAGTTGTAATTAAAAAGTAGCTAAGTTTGTGAGCTTTATTTCTGTTTCTTTGCCTGCTATAGAAACCCTCCAATACAGTGGAGTTTGTTTTGTTTGTTTAAGAATCATAAAGCCAGCAAGTTGTAGTGCTAGAGTGATAATGGCTATCAAGGAGGCTGCCCTCATGGTATTTAGATGAATAGACCATCACTATACAAGAAAAGGAAATTTGAAGTGTGTGATTTTATAACTTAAGTTTCAGGAATAAGTATTTCCTTATTTTCCTAAAAGTAGATGACTTTGGAGAAACAACTGTTGAGTTTTACAGGTACTCTGACCCCCAAAATTAACCAATACTGTGTTATCTATGCACAGGCTATATGCAGTACATTTAAACCTGGTCACATGGTAGTACAGTGCAGCATGTCTGCCTGGCTGGCTTTCTAATTCTTGTCGGTTTGCAATGGTGTTAAAGACCACATTGAAACCATAAGTGACTACTGTTAAGTCTATTTCATCGTTAGCTGTGAGTCTAAACATTCACAGTAATGAGAATGCGTGGACTCTGCATGGTCTACTAAATATTTTTAGGAAGTGGAAACCCCTTCTGGAGTTCTGAGAGAAACATCACTTTGAAAATGCCTTTAAAAGTACTCCAGCATAAACACTGCAGTGGAACATTTCATTAGCTCTTCAAGAACAATAAGGAAATGTGGAGCATAATAGGCTAATATGTTTAAGTGGCCTTGGTAGAACCCTACTTAACTCAGTGGGATTTTCTGCAACACGCAGAGGTGGAAAAACCATTGCCTACATATGCATTGTGTAGGACTGCCTCCTTCCTCGTTGCATGCAGTGTATATCAAAGAGAAGTGACTTTCCACCTGTAATTCTAAATGAAGAAAATCTCAAAATGCAAGTTTTAGAAGCATTAATATTTAGATGGGATGATCAGCAACCAACAGGCTACTTCTGGCATCCTGGATTACTGCAATACAGAGGAAGGAATAAACCGAATATTAGCATAGCCCAGCCTTTTACAGCTTACATAGCCATCAGGGAATTAAGATCCTTAAATACCTAAGAAAAAGACATGATGTAAGCCAAATCTTATTGGTTATAAATTACAAAGTCTAATTCAACTAATGAAAAATTATTTTGCTATTTACACTTTGAATCTATCCTGCCAAAAATTTGAATGAAGTAAAATGATAATTTAATAAAAAACAAAGTGGTGATTTCTTTAGTGTTTTTATTAGAATTCAAGTAACTACAGTGAATGCAGTGCTGGCCTTGCAGTATGATCTTCTGCCAATACCTTTAGCTCTTGGAACTTCTATTTTCTCTAAGATAAATTGGAACTCATTAGTCCTAGGGACACTGTGATCCTTGTAATTTGATTAAGCTTTTAGGGAAAATGTAAATTCAGCATACAATTAAAATGTTTTTAGCAAGTTCAAAAAGACCTCCATGATAACAATTAAAATATTAAGTATTTTTCTTTATGTAAATAAATTGTTATCAAAATTCATTGAAAAGTCAGAATTCATGTTCATGTGACATTGGATTAGTGATCCAAAGAAAAAGCCTTTTGAATGACAGATAGCTCGAGTGGCTAAAGGAACATATTTAAGCCATTCTGTTTGTCTGTTTCCTTTACTGTCAAACCCCATCTTCAGAATACTATCAACTACTTTTATTGATAAATGGAATCTGTCTTTCACTTCCAGGATGTGTTTTCTATCAAATTTCTCTTCATTGGTTGTTGGAATCTATATGCAAAAAAAACATATAAACACAAATGTAAAACCCAGCTGTAATTGTTGCTAGCAGTTGGGGACATCATAAATTCCTTCAGAAGAAGACTTGTATTGTAAATATCATCAGTGCCACCCAGTAGGAGTGTGAAAAATCTAAACAGAACTTACTGAAGTCAGTGGCTACGGCTCCTCCTCAGCCAGAGGGTCATCTCCTAGCTACCCTGCATGCTCCAGTGCAGTCTCACAGAAGGCTCCAGGCTCTCCAAGTTAGTCCAACAAAGAATCAAGTGGGTTTATTTTAAAATTTACTCTTAAATATGTTCCCTAGTTTTGAAATTCTGATTTTGTGCTTTGCTTGTGTAATTCAAAAACAGCTTTAGTTTAAAAACAAAAATTGGCAAAAATACTAGTGCATTATGTGTTTTAATCACGTATGGTGTTTTGAAAAGGACTCAAAATTGACAAAATTGTTTCATTGTAATTACAGTTCAAATGCATGGATTTTCTTTTTCATAAATTGTGTAAAATAAAATAAAAGCAACAGACTTCTCATATGAGTAGTATATGAATAATTAATTATATAGTCATGCTACAATATAAAGTACAACAGCTGTATAGGTGACATAAATTTTTCTTGTATGTATTTACATCCTTTAAGGGAGTTTGGACTTTTTAGTTCATATTAAAAAATATAAAGTATGCTGAGTTCTCAGGAATTTTTATTTAGTGACACGGTCAATACTCAAGCTCTAGTACCTGCTGGCCAGCTTTTCTCTTTTATGGAGTTCTTTGATTGTTCCTATAAGAGCTTTTTTTCTTTTCTTGGTAATATAAACACAGAAAGAGAAGTTTCTTTGGCTCATATTACACTCATGAGACAACGGTGATGCTGAAGTTCTTTTCATAATCAGGACTTTGTAGAGATTGCCCAGGTATTCTTAGCCAAAATCTCCCTCATTGTACACTACTCCAGGGCAACAGCGGTGTGCCAGCTGGATGCCCTCCCTACATGCCTCAGGTGACCACATTTCAATGGTGCCTATAGAGCACAGGCCAAATTCTCATTCTCTGTGTTAATCAGTGGGAGAGTTCCCATAGAAAAGGGGATAGAAGCACATTTCAGGAGAACTCTAAGAGATTAGCCAGATGATTAGGCCAGGACATTTTAAGTTCAAGTTTTATATAGAATTTCTATGGCATTATATTACTTGACTGAAGAATGCTAGAAAATTTAGAGATACTTCAAATTAAAAATGTCTTTTACCTTGTGATTTCTCTAAAGATAATTCCACAGTATTTTTTTTTTAGATGCAGTCAGAACTCATCTTGATTTATAAACTCAAAGACAACTGATAAATCTATTAATCTAATGGAACCATCCTCCCATAATTTTGAAAGGATCTGATTTATATCTAGTAGACTTTCATGGTAGCACTCTTCATTTAGATTCTGTTCAGTTCCATGAACATAAGCAAATGTATAGTGTGTGTGGAGTACTATAGTACATGCTTCTGGTAGTTCTGTATATAACCTTACGGTATTGAATATATTTTCACATTTTCTCGTTTATGGTAAGGATTTACATTTTAATTATTTCTTACATAAATTGCCTAAAGTTTCAGATGTTATACTTTGGATTTGAATTTTGGATTTTTCTGTATTTACTTTAGGTAATCCCGAAGACCATTCTAGAAAGACATTTAGCTTTCCTTGAAGGAAAATATAAAAACATAATTTTGATATATTAAATTGACCAGGGTTAGTACTGTTGCATTTCTCAGGTTTTCTGTTGTTTACTTGACTTTAGGTTCAGTTATGAGTTTATTTTTAATTACCTAATTGAACCTGTTCTATAGTTAGCCTAAATGTAATATTTTTATTTGCTACATTTAAGAAAATATTAATTTATTACATATCATATATTTTCTAATATAAAATTGTGATTTATCCCAACCTATTCTTCTTGCATACCATATGTTAAATATTACCGTTCTACCTGAGTAAGGTTAATGCTATACAACTTCTGGATAACAGATATACAAGTGGTTACATTCCACTTAGCATATACAATATCTTTTACAATTTTTGCATCTAATTCATAATGATATTTTTCACTTGTGTTGCTGTTATGGTTTTTTGATAATTTTTATTATCTTTTTCTTAAGTCTACATTTAAATAATTGAAAAAAAAACCTCTAAGTTTTACTTTCTCCATCAGTTGTATTTCACTTACACATAATGGTAGAAATAAAATTTATCTGTACTTTATCATTCAGATTTCTAAGAATTAAAAAAGTCATCTTCACTAGGAATTGAAAATACCACATTTTTCTTAAACTCAAAATTTGAAAACTTGGTTGGAATTAATTTTTTTCGTGATGTCAAATTTTCAAAAAAATGTTCTGCAGGAAACCCATCATTTATGTCATTTGGGGAGTTTGGCCCAGAGGGCAGTCATGTTGACCCCATCTGCAAAGGTTGGCTAACCTAGAATCTTGGACTAAGTAAATCCCATTCATCAAGGTCCACACAAAGTAAAGTAGGTGGGAGCAGAGGGACAGATGGTAGGGTCGACAGCAAGAAAGTTGCTGTTGACATTGATATAGACCCTTCTTCTTGCCAGAGTGACTCCATGGACTTCTCTTGGCATGAAATCCTAAGCCAAAGCTATCATCTTAATGGAAGGTGAGCGGCAGGCTCACTGGAGAGATCTAGACACAGTAGGTATCTCGGATTGGCGTACATTCGGTCTATCAGCTTGACTGCCATACCTAGTTGATTGATGTGCAGTGGGGCCTGAAAGTGCTGTTTTGATGTTGAAGATTGTGTCATAAGGTTCCTGATATGGTGCACATGTCTGGATGAAATTGGACATTGACTGTCTCTGCCTATGCCAAGCAACAGCAGACTTGAGTGCATTATTGTGTGGATCAGTAGCAGATGGGGAGTGCAGACATTTGGAGGGGTGTGCCTTCAAACATAATACGGAGCCAACAAACTTAGAAGGTTAGTGCATGGCTTGACTTTGGCAGCTATTTTTAAGCAATGACAAAAATTTCACATATTACTCATTTTTACTTTGAGAAAAGCCAAACACATTGGTGTTCCACGCAACAGAAGTATACAAAACAAGTATACTATTCTCTGTGTTGGTCATGTTGGTTGGAGAGAGCTCTTGGCTTTGGCTAAGTGGGCCAAGTAAGTAATTTTGGATTTTATATACTTGAACTTGGTACTGATATAATTGTTACTAATGCCAGTGAATCTTACAAGAAGACAAAGGAAGGGACATCAGAATACCTCAAAGGCCCCATATTATATTATAATGTGACACTAAAGAGTGATTTTACGTTTTTTGGCTTTCAATTTGGTCAGAATATTCTGTTCTTCAGAAAAAGAAAAATTAAGAACATATAGCCAACAGAAACATATACAATTATACTATGGAAATAAATTTATAGTTGAAAGAGCCTAACAGTAATTATAGACATACAGGACAGACAGTTTTTTATAAATATTTGCTATTTTGCCTAGAGTGGATTCTGAAAACACATAAGTCAATTTTTAATCACACTTTTTATCAGCTATAAAGGTTAAATATGCATAACAAAGTGAATTTGGAAACAGACAAATTAAACAACTAAATTTTAAATTCAGTGTCCCCATCAATTAGGGTCAATTCTAATATTTCCCCTACCTTCTTCCAAGTTTATGCACAATTCTAAAGTACATGTGTTTGCATGTGAATTTTTAAATGAATTTTGAATCATATGGTATGTGTTGTGCTTTCTTAGCATCAGTAATTAGATGATAGTTATAAAATGTGTCCTATCAATACTTTCAAATTATTGTATCTTGTGTACTTAAAATTTTAGTCAACTCCTTTTTATTTGACACTGAAGTGATTTTTAACATGATTTCTTCTACTCTGAGGATCCACCTTCCTATAGAGGTAAATTTCCGGGTAAAAGAGTATGCATTCCAGGTTATTTGAATAACATTTGCTAAATTGTATGTGAATGGATTTTTCTAGATAATTTTCTCCTTGCTTTAAATCTTATCATTATTTGTCAAATTGGCAAGCAAACCCAAGGTTTCTTTTATTTTGGTTTACATCCATTACTTTAACATAAAACTAGCATGCTTCTCATATGCTGGCTTGACATTGTTCCTCCTTTTAATAAACTGTTTGCTTGTGTCCTTTACTCCTGTCATTGTTGATGTGAGAAAAACTTAAGTAATTGTATATGTAATTCTGTTGTTATATTGTCTTTTGTTGCTATATTGCCCAGTAGCTTGATACTGTGTAATTAGTCAACAGTTTTTCAAGTATTTCAATAGCCTAGTATATTTTTTATTCCATTACATGCCAGTTTAGCCTAAGGTATGAAATCAGTATCTTATTTAATTGTGCCTGAATGGATAGTCTTTGCCCTAACACCGTCACATTCAGTCACACATCATTGCACATAAAGGTTAGGAGAATTGGAAAAGTTTCCTTGTGAGCCCTTATTTGGTTCTTTGAATATTTCTGGGTTGTGTCTCTCACACCTTCACAGTTTATATGTTTATTAGGTTGAAACCTTCATTTTAATCTCTTATTTTCTTCTTTCCTCTCTCCTCATATCCCTTCATGCATCATTGTGTGTGTGTGTGTGTGTGTGTGTGTGTGTGTGTGTGTGTGTGTGTGAGAGAGAGAGAGAGAGAGAGAGAGAGACAGAGTCTCATATAATTCAGGCTGCACTTGAATTTGCCATGTTTTAAGGATGATGGCCTTCGTATCCTGATCTCATGTCTCCCAAGTGCTAGCATTCCAGGCATGCACCCCTCACAAAGCTCTTTTTCTTCATTCAAAGATTTTTTGATATTGTCACCTACATATTATTCACAATGCCTTCCCTTCACTGAGTTCATAAAATGTTCCAATAAAATTTTATTAAAACTATAAATTAGTATTAGTGTCTTTGCAGTATTCAGCATTTATATTCAGAACCATATAATATTTTCTATTATGAATTGTTATATTTATAAGTCAATCATAACATGTTATTTGTTTGCATTCCAAAGTTTTGAGTATAAATGGATCATGTTCTTGTTTTGATTTGGGATTGTCTTAATTCTGTTTTCCAAATTTTCAGTAGAAAATCTGTGTCTATTCCATATAATTGTTACAATTAGTTCTGTTTCCTTAACTTTTAATAGTTTCTTTGAAGTTATTTTGAATTTTCAAGGCAATTACATTATCAGCCAACAATAACGGTTTAGTCTTTTTTCTTTTAATTGTTTAATGTCCCATTTTATTAATTAAAATTTCTCAATCATTTAAGTGATCATTGTAATAAAAAGCATACTTTTTGATTATATGTATAGTAATACTACTGTCATTTTTTCATAGTTAAGGTTTGGATCAATATTCTTTTATATTGGTAAAGTAAATCAATTTTATTTTCATTGAGTATTAGAATTGTTTTTAAGTTAAATAGGACATACTGAGAAATATTATGAAACTCTAGTTGAAAGACTTTGAATTTTCATGTAATATATTTTTAATTCAAATTAATTTATTATACATTTATTTGATCCTTATTTTGTCCCAGAAAAATTTTACTACACTTTGGAATTCTTAGCCTGCCTTTCCCCTTAAAAAGGTTATATAGTAATTTGAAAAATGACAGTTAAGAAATAACTTAAAGTCATTGATTTCTCATTGCAAAATAACACTTACATTATTAGTAAACAGTTTAAATTTAGAAATTTATTAAGAAAATATCAAAGACTTTGTATCTAGTATTTCATATCACAATGAATTTTAAAAATTATTTAAACATAAAATGACTACAGTCAAACTTTTATATTTTTAAATCAAGAAGAATAGTGATTGGATTCTAGCTAGAAACATTTATAAAATTTGATAATACGCCACTAAATTTCAAAGCTCAATGGCATAGACTATAAACATTCTATCCAATTAGGAGACTGGATGTGTCACTTTAGTTAACCACTGCCTCTGGTACAATAACTGAAATGACATATGCTCTTAGGGTGAATCACCTTTGTGATACTGTGATTGGAGTTTTCTTGATCCCAGAGACTTTTGAATCACTTTGTGAGATTTCAGTAGATGGTCACACAATTGTGGTTTTGGGACTAATTTTATTGTCTCAAATCACTTAAAATGTAACCTGATTTTCCCACCTTGTAGTATAATTCATCATATTTAAAAAAATTTTTTGATTTTGCTCTTTTAGAAAGTGTATATAAATATTTTTATATTTTTAAGCTACACTCTTTTGACTAGATCCTTTGTAATGTAAACACAAAATCACAAATATTCACTGTGTTAATTTTTATACATTAAGTTAGTTATTAATTATAATACAAAAAACTTAAGACACATAATTTCAAGGAATTGGCTTTCTGATTGGTAGATATGAATAAGGAAAAGTATAAAACAGATTGCATGAAATATGTATACTTTGTGTGAACTAATATATCTCATCTTTTTTTGCTCATTTAGAAAATGTATTAAACATGCAGTTTACCTGTTGCATATTTACCTTCCTCTAAAATAAGCAATTTTCTATATAATATTATAGTTTATAATTATGTAATCGCTTGTTGCTTATACTTTTATAAGGTGTTTCTGATATTTTCCCCTCCTTTGAAACTACTAGGCACATGAATTCACACAGTATTACTGGTAATAATTCCTGACAAAATTATAACACTTGATTTCAATGGAATACGTATTTATAACTTATATAATGTCTCTTAATTTTCGTAAACCTATATTCTCATTTTTTTTGTTAAAACTCTTTCCTAAAGACCCAATTAAACTATATGCAGTTGTTTTCAGAATAAAAGGTGAAGCTGTACAGCAATAAGATTAGTACATGCAAAGCCTTGCTCTGTGAACCTTCTCTTTCCTTAAAGAACTTGTCCAGAACTGTAGAGCCAGTCACCAAAGAATTGACTTGCAAAGTAGTAGTGATCTCTGTGCTGATACAGATTCATCATCTCTACTAAAAGTGATGCTAGCAGGAACTGCTGGTGCAGTAAGGACAATGTTTTTATAATTTGGACTTACATTATCTTTTTTGTTGTTTGGGTTTTTTTGTTTTTGTTTTATTCTTTAGAGGTTACCGTTTTAAACTTTTGCCCCCATTTCATATTCTCAAAATGTTATCATATTTTGTAAAATTTTATCTCTTCTCAACTTTAAATGCTGTCATCAAATGATATTTGTCACTAACCATGATAGTTGTCCCTATGGAAGTGTTAGTCTGTGTTAATGCATTAGTTATTCTATTGATTAAACAATATATCTTCCAAACCTGAAGTCCTTTCTCGGCCTCACTGTGAGCCTCCTGTGTGGTATCATTTGTTTGAGGTCTTGTTAAAATGTAAATAAATTATGCACAGCACACTTCCTCTATTTACCCAACTTACTATATTGAAGCAACTGTCTTGATGGAGCACAGATTGATATGTAGTGTGTTTTTGTACTGAACCAAGTGAAGAAGGCGTTGTATGAATATTTAACAGAACCTACTTCATAACAGTTTTAAAAGTATTTTATGAATTGTAGATAATCTGAGCCATGGGATATGATGTAATTCTGCATAACAAAGTTCATAGAAAGACGATAACTCCTCAAACAGAATTGGATTAGGCTCCCGAGAAATATGTGTTGGGGCTTTATTAGCACTTTAACTTTATAAGCATATCTCACATTTAATTGTGCATATTACTAATGTAGTACTATAGTAAATATAGCAAGAATGAAAATACAAAAGAATGCTTCCTAAAATAAATTGTCTTTACTGTAATGCACTTTTTTCTCTAACATTTTAGTTCCAAATATGCCATTTGGCTTCTCTTGAGAAGCAATTGCTTACCTCTATAATTTCAGAGAATATTTATAATCTGTGTAATGCTACTTTCTATATATACAAAATTGGAATTTCTCATAGGACAGGATTAGATCAAACAAAATCTATGAAGTAACAAGTGATAAGAAGTTACTTAAAAATTGATAATATTAAGCCTATGGAATATAGTGCTACTTAATTACTATGTTAACTTTAAAAACAGTGTACAAATTGTTCATTTCTACACTACATACAAATAGTGAGCTGAAGAAGCAATTTAGTGACGTACAATAAATCAAATTTATCAAAATGAAGCTGGTAGCAAATTTAACTAATTGAAGGCTAGAAGGTGTTTTAGTGGGTAATGTACTGACAGCAGAATCCTGAAAATCACCCGTGTCAGAAGCTGGATTTGGCGGTGCATGTCTGCTTGATGATCAAAAGTAGGAGGATTCCTGTATTTTGCACACCAGGCCAATCAACAGGCTTGAAACTGAGTGTGAAGTTTTCTCTCAAAAATAAAATGGCGAGAGTCTGAAGAAAAAACAGGACATTATCTCTGGCGCATGTGCACACATATGCAAACATATACAAAAATGTATCTCATTGGAATGTTATCTTAAATTACAGTAGTGGTTATTACTATTGTATAATCAAATTATTGATGCTTGTAATTTTTCTTACACATTTCTATATTTTCTATCCTTTTCTTTTTCTCATGATTATTATTGATATTTATTAACTTTCTTCTTTGGCAGCTGTAAATATGCATATGATGCATTCTAGTTACCCACTGTCAACCTGTCCCCTTGCCTGTCCATTTTTCACATTCATAAAGGTTTGATTTTGTCTTATGAACCACTAGATTTAATGAGGCCCATCTGTGTGGCCATGGGTTTGAACTATTTATCAGAGCCTTCTGAGCTTGCCCTGAGTAAACAGTGAAACTGATGACTGCCTCTTCCTATCATGAGTTAATCATTCACCATGGTCAGGTGTAACCCAGTGAATCTCCCAATCTGTGAAAGACTAATGACAGGCCCATACCCAAGGCAGGCAACTAAAACTGCTTGGAGATCCTGATTACAGTGATTTTATCTTGTTCAGAAGGCGGGATCTCCTGTCCATTTTTCTGTCCTCCTGCTCTTACATTTCTTTCTACCTATAACTTTCTACTCATATATTCCTTCAATTCCTCTTCTGCAGTGCTTCCTGAATTTTAAAAAAGGAAAGTTAAGATATCTGTTTTTAGGGCTTGGCACTCAGTCATCACTTTTTGAACGTACAAGTCAACATCCTTCACAGTTCATTGCAAAGAGAAGCTTATCTGGTGAGTCTTGATGGAGCATTAGTCTATGTGTAGAAATATGAATATCAAGAAAGCCTTTTGACATCATGACTTTTTAACTAAACAACTGTAGTAAGTGTCCATCTGGACCTAAGTCTTCTCTGTTCCAGGGTTTTGAGTGCATTTATAGTACTCAGCATGAATACATTTTTGTGGAAAGACCCCAAGTCTAATCCATACAGTGATTAGATATCACCATAATAGTCACTGTTTTGCCAGTGGACAACTTTTCTGGGAAATTTTGATTTGCATTGTTGTTTGCAGGATTCACAGTTGGCTGGGACATTGATGACTTTTGTACCAGAGCAGACTAAATTGCACCTTTTGTCACTATGAAAGCTAGCCAGGATAGAAGAAGCTTCCAGATCAGTTGCAGTGTGATTTCTCTGTATCTTGTAACAAAGGCATGTCTTCAGCAATAGAGTTGCTCCAGTTCTGGTGGTCAACCAAAAGAAATGGTAAGAGCTTGCTTGTATTTTGCAGGGATAAGATCAATGTTCAATGAGAAACTATTGTTTCAAAAACAGTGAGATGAAAATCAAATGGGGCAGACCACAATTGCCAACCTTCCACACATGTACATGGCAAGTAGACCTGGACACACGTTTACACACACATATACCACATATATACAAACACAAAAAAACTCTTGTGTTTATTATATTATGTACATTTGGAGGCATTGGACTGTCACCATATACTTTGGAAAACATGCACTATAAATACTAAGGGTAGGAAGAGTTATATTGACAGTAATTTAGTATTCTTAGAGTGAAGCGATTCAGATCATACAGATATTCCACTCTGGATTTGGTTTAGAGTGTATGTAGGAACTAAACTCTGTTGGAAAGCCTGCAGTTAATTCAGGAACTTTCCCATATATTCTGTATATATGGATCTGTTGTTGTCATTAGATAACAATGAATAATAGAGGGTCTCTAAAATACAACTATGCTTTGTTAATATTAAAAACAACTGTCACTTTGGGATTCAGTTGAATTGTTGCAAAGCCTAACAAAATACACAGCAGAAGAAATATCTACCTACTTTTCCTAAGAGACTAAGCACAGACATTCCATTTTGGAGGACCCAAAATCCATTCAAATATTTGTCTGCATAGCCTCCCTAGTGGGAGGTGGAGGGTCAGAATTCTCATTATAATAGTTTGGATATTAACTGAGTGATAACCATATCATTTACAGAAATTAACATCATACACCATATTCTGGAATACTGATACTTTGAGCAGTTTATGTTTTATCATCTCAGAGTTTTATTATGAATTATATTTCTTATTTTTCAAATATAAACAGTAATCCTTATAGGTACAAGTTCTTAGGGAAAAGTGAATAGCTATAGCTGCTGTCTCTTCATTAATCAAGGTTGGTGAGTCTTAATTTCTCTGAAATTTTTAAGTGTGAAGCATTAGTTTGACTCAGAAAAAAAATCACATTTCCGAGCTAAAATTTTATCCATTTTGTATGTGTCCTATACACAGTTCCCTAAGTTTCCTACACTTCTCGGTGTCTTTCGAGTACAAGTTTTGAAGTTTTCTAGTAACACATTCAACATGTTTATTTTATTTTATGTGATATCAATGATTTTATAATTTTATTTATATCATAAATATTCTGTGTAAGTCTATTCTTAAGTGAATTTTATTCTGGAACTTCATTCAAAGAGTCACATTTACAAGAAATATTATTCTTTCTTTTATTTATGATCTTCATAATTTATCTTATTTTAGTTCCTATGGAGTTTATCCCCTTCATATATTCCTTAAAAATATGCCTTGAGTGAGCTCAGAAAATTATGCAACTTGAAGTAAGTTCATACATGCAAACCTTAATCAAAGTAAGAACTGAGACCCAAAAGAGATCTCAAAGGAATGAGTTTGTATGATATTAGGTCTAGATTGTATGTTATACTCTTCAAAACTGATTAAAATAGTTCAACTCAGTATGGCTCTAAATTTCTCAGCATTCCATGATGACTCACGATATTAATAGCCCTTCTCAGTTAGTAGATTATCTCAACTTTGCATGTATATGAGTATATGTATACATGTATATACATGTGTGTATGTGTGTGTGTGTGTGTATAATATTTTCGTTTTCTGACTTAGATCTTAATTTATTTTACTTATTTTTCCCTTCTATTGAAAATAATTTTTTTTCAAATGTATCTATCTGGATTGCAGGTTCTTCTGCTTGTCCTAGCTCTTTCCATCTTCTCTCCTATTTTGATTCACTCCCTTTCTGTCTTTTATTATAAGAGAACAAGCTTCATGACTCATAGAGGGTTAAAGAGACTGAGTAAAAAATCACGGAACCTGCATGGGTCCCTAGTATGTCCTCTGAATGTATATTATGATTGTTTACCTTGGTATTCTTATTGGACTCCTAACAGTGGGAATGTGTATGGGAGGAGCTGAATTTTTTGCTTGGTGTTGGAACACCTTTCCTCTGGATTGCCTTTTCACCCTTGATTCTGAGGTTTGTACCTAGTCTTCTTGTATCTTATTATACCTTGTTCTTTTGATACACCTGCTCTTTTTTTCAAAAGAAACTGAGAAGAGTACATCTGGGGGAGATGGCATATAGGGGAGGAATTGGGAGAAATGGAGGGAGGGAGAACTGTAGTCCTGATTTATTGTATGAGAAATGAATAAATTAAAAAATTTAAATACAGTTATTTAAAAGAAAACAGCAGGCTTCTTAGAGATAACAAAATATAACACAGTAAAATATAAGATAAATCAAAACTCATCATGTTGAAGTTGGAAAAGACAACCCAACACATTAAAAGGAGCCCCACCAACAGGCAGAAGAATCAGAGACCCACTCATTCACCCACTTAGGAATCTCATAAAAATACTAAACCGAAAGCTATAATATATATGCATATTACCTGCTTGTAAATGCCCGCATGCCTTGTGCTTGCTGCTTCAGTCTCTGTGAGTTCATATAAGCTTTGCATAGTTTATTTAGAGGAACTTGTTCTCCTGGTATCTTCCAGCACCTTTGACTCTTACAGTCTTTCTGTCTACTCTTCTGAAGGCTTCCCTGAGCTCTGAGGGGAGGGATTTGATGGGGACATACCACTTAGAGGTACATCCTAAGGTCTCTTCCTTACTGTCTCCCTCTCTCACTCTCCCTCACCATCTCCCCCACCCCCACCCCCACCCCCACACAATATCTGGCTGTGACTTTGGCTGTAAGTCTCTGTACATCTGCTGCAATAGGAAGCTTCTCTTATGATAGCTAAATAATGCAGTGATCTATGAGTATAGCAGAATATCATTAGGAGTTATCACTACTTTAAAAAATTTTTTTTTTATTTTTTATATCGAGTAGTATTTGGTCTTATTCTATATACTTAGATAGTGTCTGGTTCTTGGTCGCCTAAGCAGTGTTGGATATGACTTTCATCTCATGGAGTGGGCCTCCAGTTAAATCAAATGCTGGTGAGTTACTCCTACAAGCGTTGTGTCACCATTGCACTGACAGATTTTGCAGACAGTACATGAATTGTCGATCAGAGGGTCTGTGACTGGTGTGGTGTCTGTCTTTCTCTTTTGGTAGTCTTGAACTCGTTGGTATAAGAGAAGAATTTCTGAAAACAACAAAGATAATGTATACATTAAGATCAAAAATTAATAAATAGAGCCTCATAAAACTGAAAAGCTTCTACAAGGCAAAGGAAACCATCAGTGAGACAAAGTGGCAGACTACAGAATGGGAACAGATTTTTACCAACTCCACATCCAATAGAGGACTAGCATCCAAAATATATAAAGAATTCAAGACATTGGTTATTTAAAAAAAACAAATAATCCAATATAAAAATGTAGTAAAGATCTAAATAGAGAATTCTCAACAGAGGAATCTCAGACCACTGAGAAACACTTAAAGAAATGTTCAATATCCTTAGCCATCATGGAAATGCAAATGAAAACTACTTAAAGACTTTATGTTATACCTGAAAAAATGACTAAACTCAATACACGTGATAGCTCATGCTGGAGAGAATATGGACTAGACGGAACACTCCTCTATAACTGATGAGTTCAAACTTGGACAGCACTTTGGAAATCAATATGGCAGTTTCTCAGAAAGTTGGAATCTATATAATCACGATCTTCGGCACATAAAGGACGCTTCATCCTGTCATAAGGACACTTTACTCAACCATGCTCATTGCTGTTCAATTCATAATAGGTAGAGATTGGAAACAACTTAGATGTCCTGCAACAGAAAAATGTGTAAAAACAATAATGTGGTATATTTACACAGTAGAATGTTATTCAGCTGTTTTTTACAAAATGGGTATCATGAAATTTATAGGCATATGAATGGAACTAAAGAAAAATTATCTTGAGTGTGGAACCTAGAACCAGAAATATAAATATAGTATGCATTTGCTTATATGTGGATATTAGCCCTTTAGTAAATAATAAGCAAGCTACAATCTGTAGACCTAGATAGGTTAATTATAAGGGAAGGGACTGGGAGGGGACACATAGATCTCCTTGGGAGGTAGAATATATTTTATGGGTGGACTGGAAGCATAGTGGACTGGATTGGAAGAATCATATGGGGAAGAAGAAGAGAAAAGGTATTGAGGGAGGGAGTGCAAAGAGAGACAGCTAGAAATAAGGAGCTGCTGAGAGGTGGTATGGAAACCTAGAACCATTGAAACCTCCTAAACTATATGAAGTCTATCATAATGAATTCTCCAAGTAATGGAGGATAAATACTACCAACCGCACAGTTCTTGTTACTAAACAAATCTTCTAGTATTGGGACTGGGTTACATCCACTTGAGTTGTTGGCCAACGAGGTCTCATGGAAATTGACAAACAACACAGGCTGTTTCCAAAACAATAGACTGCTCTCCACAAACTGAAAGCAATGCCCCTTTGATGAAAACTATGCCCATACATCAGATAGAAAATGAGGAGGTCTAGCTTATTCCTAAATAGAAATTTCAATCCTACTGTGTAGTGTCTTTTGTATGCAAAGGTACTCTCAACTATATTCAAAACAAAACAAAACAATGATTGATCTTTCAAAAGAGAAGTTTAACAGCTTCATCATTATATATCCTATCCACATTCCAATCTTCAGCTGTACCCAAACTTTTTCAGAATTAAAAGACCTTTTGAAAGCCTTGCTTCACAAAATTTTAAACTTTCTAGAGATGTCCAGGACATAGATAATTTCTTGTACCTGTGTCACCATCTTAAAGTTTTACTTTGTGTAGCTGGACCTAGAATTGCAAGAAAAAGAATTAGATGATGTCCAGTTGTTGAAGAATACTAAAATTGTTTATGTTTACTATAAAAACCATAAAATACCTCTGAAACTGTGGGAAGGAATGAAAGAAGAAAGTAGAAAAACATGTCCCCTTAACCTTTAAAATGTGGTGAATAACACTAATTTATGTATTTGGAAAGCTCATATACTCCACACAGAAGAAACACAATAGTTCTGAACAGTAGTTTTGGAAGTGAAAAGAAAGGAAAAAAAATCTTGCAAATGCAAAAAAAAAAAAAAGGAGATTGAATATTGACAGCAGAGTAATTCATTAATATCTGAGTTCATAGTAGGAACAAAATCAGAAGTCAAAGAAATTATTAAAAAAGAAAATAATAATCAAGAATTTTATATCTAGTAAAACTACCTTTAAATATGAAAATAAAATTAATATTTCTCAGATAGACAGTTTATTAATAATAAAAATTTTAAACTAAAAGGAGTTGAGAATAAACTGTGACTAAAATGTACCAAAATAAATCACAGTCAGCCTCAGTAATTATGTAGCACCATTATTTGAATGTGAGTCACTTGTTAAAGATATAGTCCCTAGGGAGCAGGGCTTATTGTGTATGAAGCTGTTGTCTTGTAAGGGCTTGTGGGATGTTACTAGTTCTTAGTTTCATTTTGTTTCTTGACCTATGATTTGAATGATTTGCTTTGACATAGTTTATATTTATGATATGCTGCCCATTCTATGGCCTTCAATAAATTGGCCCACTGGATCATTTAATGGAATTTTCAAAATGTAAGAGACAAAAGATAAATAGAATGTATAGGTAAATATACAGTGTAGCTATATAATGATCCCAAATTTAAAAAGAAAGAAAGTAATAGCAATAAGAAATCAATAAGCTAGAAAAGGAATAGGCCTCTATTGGGAGCATTTGATGCTGTGGTGTCTCACCACGAATTTTCTGCTTCCAAGTATGGGTCCTTGGGCTTCTCGCCTCAAAAGCATAGTAGATTTTTGGTGGGAAAGTAAAGACTTTCTCCAGTGATGACCCTTCCAAGCCTTTCTACACCACATCCTTTCTAGGCTACAAAACAAACACATGGGAAGTTGACAAGACAGGATCCAAGATGAGCAAAAATAAGTTACATAAGCTGTAACCATTGCTGAGACACCACCAATGCTGTCTGTGAGCATTGTGAGACAGCTAGAAACCCTATAAGGCCTCTGTACCTTCAAGACAGTCTTTGCCTCACACATCATTGTTAAGTGTAAAAGGTATTTCTATAACAACACAGAGAAATAAAATGAGAAGACCTTCACCAATACTGCAAGAAATGGCAGGACAGCATAGGCAAGAGATCACTGGAGGTAGACTTTAAGAGCACAAAGAAGCACTGCCAAGACATCCAAATTAGTACCCACCATCAGATGTGTGTGCTCTCTCTGCTCCAGAAGAAGGCTCACTTGATGGAGATCCCAGGTGAGTATGTTCACTGGGGCTGAGAAGCTAGACTGAGCTCCAGGGAGGCTGTAGGAGCAGGTGCCCTTGAACCAGGGGTTTGGACAGGATAAGATGATGTTATCAGGGTGACCAAAGGTAAAAAAAAAAGCTACAAGCATGTCACCAGTTGCTGGCCAGAAAATATGCTACCCTGTATGATCCACCTAGGGTTGTACAAGGTTGTTTGTATTTAGAGCCTGGCACCTTCCTGGTGTGGCCTTCTCTGTAGCTTGAGCTGGCCAAAAGGACTATCATATTAAAAATATATAAGATTGGTCAGGCCTAGCTCATCAAGGATGACAAGCTGATCAAGAACAATGCTTCTGCATGTCCAACTGTGAGCTATCTTATGAAAGCCTAAACCTACTGGGTGGCTTTGTCGATTATGTTGAAATGACCAATCACTTTGGACTGCTGAAAGACTCTGTGGTGGGAACCAAGAGGAAAACCCTCACCTTCTGCTGAAAGACTCTGTGGTGGGAACCAAGAGGAAAACCCTCACCTTCTGCTGAAAGACTCTGTGGTGGGAACCAAAAGGAAAACCCTCACTTTCTGCAAGACCTTGCTGGTGTAGACCAAATGATGAGCTCTGGAGGAAACTGACATGAGTTTCTTAGACACCATCTTCAAGTTTGATGATGGTCACTTCCAGACCACTTAAGAGAAAACAGATTCGTGAGACCACTAAAGAAAGACAAGATTGTCA
Source organism: Rhabdomys pumilio (assembly GCA_030674055.1). Lineage (NCBI taxonomy): Eukaryota > Metazoa > Chordata > Mammalia > Rodentia > Muridae > Rhabdomys > Rhabdomys pumilio. Next base: position 27,625,382 of record JANHMN010000011.1, read on the forward strand.
ATGAAGAAGGTGTTAATGTACCAGAAGTACCTTGGTCAGCTGATTGGGTCTCAATGACATCTTTCCCAATGGCAGAACAGAAAGAAAAGAAAAGAGAGAGAAAACAAGAAAAGAAAGGGAAAGAAAAAAACAAATAATAAAATCGACAAAACTGGCAGAACTTTAGCTGGACTCAGCAAAGAGCTAAAGACAGTAGTTTATCAAGATGAGAAATGAAGGAGGGGTAGCCAGTGGTCACAAGTAATTCCATAGAAATCAAAAGCATTCTAAGATAAAACTATGGACTGAGGCATTCCGATTTCAGTCAACAATTCAGTTAACTGAAACAGCCTGGAAATGTTCAGGATAAAAAGGATACATAGGAAGAAATATAGAACCTAAATAGGACTGTAAACATTAGATAATAATTTAAGTTGATAAGGAAAATGAGAAAAGGGAGAAGAAGAGAAGGAGGGAGGGAGGCAGGGAGACAGACTCACTCTAAATACATATGGTTTCCTTGATAAATTCTACCAAAGAAAACTAAAGAAAAATAGCAGTCTTTTACATAATTTTTCAGAATATAGTGGGGGGATAATTTTTTTTCAAAAATGAGTATTAATTCTTGCAGTAAACAAACAAAAATATAACAACAAAAAAAAAAAACAAAATCAATAGCTATACTGAAAATTGGCACCAAAATCTTCAACACACTATTCAAATAGAGCTATATGTGAAAGCATTTGTCCACCCTGATCAACAAGATTCTTCTCAGAATGTTAGATTGACTTAAAACCCAATAATCAATTAATATTTAAAAATACCATATTAATAGAATATAAATTGACCATCTTAATAGACACATGAAAATATTTTTAAAGCCTAGTCTCTATTGTTATAGCAGTCTAAACCAGCTAGTAACAGAGGGAACTCATGAAGACATCTATAAGAAATGTAAAATATAAATGTTGTGATAAAATCTCTAAGATGGAAAAGAGGCAAGGCTGCCATATCTGACCTCTCCATATGATGATATAAGAAACTTGTGTTCAGAATGATGAGACATGGAAGAAAGGGAGAAAGGGGAAAAGGAAGGATAAGAAAAGAAGCCGTAAGGGACAGAAATCAGTGGAAAAGTGAAACATAAAAAATGAATTTTATTTGTAGATAATATGATATGGCCTATAGAAAATTAAGTATATTATATAATTTTTGTATATTACATAAACACACTTATGAACTAATTAGGAATTTGGCAAATTATATATAAGTTCATTGTAGAAATCAGTTTTCTTTTTGCATACCAGCAACAATGAAATTACAAAAATTCCATTTGCAGTAGCATCAAAAATAATACTTTTTTCAGAAACTGATAAGTTAATTCTAACATTGAAAATTATGTGAAACTTAAATTACTTAATAAAAAGGAAACAAAATTAGATTACATACAATATCTTATCTTCAAACTTACTGTTCAAAATCTAAAGACAAAGAGACTCTGATAATGGCTTATAGATCAATGGAATGAAATTGAGAGCCCAGAAAATTAAAACTGATTTTTGATCAGTTGGCTTTTAAGGGGGTTTCAAGGCAATTTGACAATGCTAGGTAAGGTGCAAAGGCCATATTATAAATATTTACCTCACACCATCCATAAAAATTAGCTCATGAACCTAAATTCAAGAACTAGAATTACTAAACTTGAAGTTGTTAGAGAAAATCTAGATAACTTTGTGTCAGAAAGAGTTCCTAGATGTGCCTCTAAAACCTTGATTTTAAAATGAATAACAGCCTAGTAATAATTGAACTGGCAAGCTATGCCCACTGGTGTGATAGCATCATAAATGGTGTGGAGTTAATACTCACTCTGTAAGATGGCCATTTCTGATATTCTTAACTAGGCCAAAACTTTCTCACTGCTTAGGTCATAGATATAGGGGAGACCTAATACTATTATTTTTCAGAATGAACATTGTATTAAATTATCCCCTAAGTTCCCATCTTTGTACCCATAAGTTAGTGTATCTCTCAACCCTCATGGAAGATTTTTTTTTTTTTTGCAGTAGATGGTGATTAATTCAGAGAACAGTAACTGTTCAGTGTATTACAATAAGTACCATACCTTTTCCTCCCTAGATTCTGGGATTATTGAATAGAGGGCAGAAGGAGTGTAAGCATTAGATAGTGGACATCTGCAATGAAATATTATTTATTGAACATGGCAGGCCAGTTGCAGACATGAGCTCTCAGAGGCTATGGCTTCATGTACAACACCTGTATAAGATGAAGCCAGCCAAAATACCAATCAAAAAGTCCCATCCCTGTCTGAGAATCTGTTTGATAATTAATGGCTGCTGAACAAGGTTGAATAACTTTTCTTCAAATATGCTGTCACTGAAAAGCTACCAGTGTTCAGTAGGTGGTTCTACACTCTTGTGTACACAAGCAGCACTAATTAGACTCTTGGTTTCCAAAACAGACATGCATGCGAGAGTGCACAGGTGCACACACAGACTCATACTCATGCACGCATACACATGCATTCACAGAGAGGGAGGACAGAGAGAAACATGAAGTTGGAGGTAATGGGGAGAAATTGGAATAAGAAAATAGAGAGTGAGATAAAAACACATTATATGCATTCATGAAATTTTCAATAAAAATGTGTCCACAAAAAAGATTAAATTGATAACTTGAATTAACAAAATTAAGAACTTTTGAGCTTCATGATAAAAATGAAATGATAAAACAGATAAAAAAAGACACAAGATTTTGAATAGATTTACAAGTCATCATGTTTTCATAATTGTTAATTGTTATTTATAAATCATAAATTATCTCATATATGGAAATATTCCACAGGATGATAAAGAATCCATTTTAAACTGTCAATATTTTGACTATATATTTCCTGGAAGAAATAGAAATTGGCATAAAAACAGGAAAAGATGCTTAACATGATTAAACTTAGTGAAAAATAAACTTAAAGCAGAAGATACCATTTCATACTTCTTTAGTAGTTGGAATTCTGTTTCTGTAAGGCAGATACAAGTATTCTTGAGGATGTGAAGAATTAGAGCCATCCCCACATAGCTGGTGTAAATGCAACATTGAATATTCTATTTTAAATACGTTGTGAATTTATTAACACTGAAAATAAATGAAATCCGAGAGCCCAATGATTCCACTTCTCAGTGTATTCCAAAGAGAAGTAAAAATATATATCCATACAAAGACTTGCACATTATGGATGTTCATGGCAGTATTATTCATAATAGCCAGGAAATGGAGACTGCCTGAATGCACATCAGCTGAAAAATGGATATAAAAATACGATGCACTTATACAAATTCTATTCAGCAGCTAAAATATGTGGAGACAGTCTGGATTGTGACAAAAAGTTTCTCAAACTGTATTGTGTTGATTATCAAATAACTCTGAATGTACTCAACGTTATTGATAGTAAGGATAAATACATTGTTATGGGTAGTTTTGATTATCTTTTTGACACAATGTAGAGTCATCTTGGAAATGAGTCTCAAAGAGAAATTCCCTAGATTAAGTTGGTCTGAGGTCATTCCTGTGAGGGATTTTCTGAATTTCGGTCACTGCGTTTGAAAGACTTACTGTGAATTTGGACTGCATCATTCTTGGGCTGGTCCCCAGGGTTAATGCAGTCTAGAATGACTGTAGTGCTAGCATGCATATATTGAGTCATTGTTCCTGTCTGTGGATGAACTATGACAAGCTACTTCAGGTTCCTGCTAGCTTCCGCTTCCCTGTGATAATGGACTGTAACTTCAAATTGTAAGCTAAATAAACTCTTTCTTTCTAAGTTTATTGTGTCTGTGTTTTCTGTCACAGCAGTAGGAAATGAAAGTTAGACATATATTTTATAAGTTATGCTATTATATGGTGCTAAGATAAAAGTGTTCATTAAAACTATAAAATAATGGATATCTCTTCACCCAATAACCAAGGTTACCATTCTCAGTTACGTGTCATGTTGACAGCATGTACTGCACAGTATTATAATAATAAATCTTTTTATGTGCATTTCTGGAAGTCATAATTCCAGTTTATTCATGAAAAAGTATTAGAGAGTTTTAGTTCAGTAACAAAATATAAAGTATGGGATCTTGTTAAAAACTCTGAAAATGATGAAAAACAAACAAACAAACAAAAAACACAGACCAGAGAAACTAAGGACACATGGCACAGCCATTTAGTCTGACATTCTGAATAGGATTCTTTGTATGTAAGAAAGATAATCATGGAAGAATTGATATTATTTGACATCTATTATTTGACATCAACAGAACATTTACTAGCATTGAAGAGTCATTTTATTTCAGGTGTGAAAAAGTCAGTTATGTTTATAAAAGTTATCTTTTAGGGATACATAGTAAAGTCCCTATGGGTGAGTGATATGTTATCTGGCTTTCCCTTGTAAATGATCTTGTAGAAAATCTGGGAAAGAGACAAGGTGGAAAAGTAAGTGCAGGCAGTGCGTGTGTCCAACTCACTGTGCATTCTACTCTCCGTGTGTTCAAAATTTTCTATAATAATTTTTTTCAAAAGGAAAATTTCAACTGAAAAACAAATTTCTCTATTACCATTCTATGCTGACCACGGTCACTCACATCTTGTCTTTCAAGAGTCACGTATGTACAGTGTCAAAGTTATACTGAACATGCAAAAATAACCCAAGCAAGATAAAATCAGTGCAGAATACTTGGGAGAACACTAAGAGAAGTACTTGAGTTAACAAACCTCCTAACTGGGGTGCTTCTTGTCCTTCCCTTGAAGCTCTGTGGCCTAGTCATAAGCTGAAATCTCAATCTCTACCTATGTGAGGATTTGAAAATGAGGTAGACTGTGGGTAGAAGACACCTTTGTTCCTGTTCTGTGTAGGGACCTATGGTGTTTCACCACTCGTTGTGGTTTTGCTGTTTGACTAAGGGATTTGTGTGTGGCCTTGTGACTTGTAGAGGGGGTCAAATACCTCATTTGCTGCTGCTTGGAGTCTGTAGAGCATCTCGTGCAAAGTACCGAGCTGTTTAGCTGAAGGATGTGTGTAGAAAGAATCCTTCTCCTGGGCTTCCTAATTTACACTGACCTCACTGTATCATTGGATACTGACTGTAATCTCTAAATCCTCATAGTTTTATTCTTCCTAGAACATTTGCCAATGTTGTTCATTTCACTATTGTTTTAAAAAGAGTTTAGAAGCTGATATGTGAGGAGAAATTCTTATTCGCGACACATGCTTTGTAGATGTGTTGTTAAGGTCGGTTCCATGGGAAGTTGTGAACATGAAAACTGGAAGCTGAAAGGCAGAGAGGAGGGTCGCAATAATGCCGTTCTGATTTTCTGCTTCTCGATCCCAGTGTGCACTCAGAGTTTTGCACTTTCCTTAATGATCTGCCTTCAAGCAATTTCTACCTAATATTGCGTCCTACTGCTAACTGACAGAGCTAATGGTTTGCTCATGTGGCAATGAAGGGGAGCAGTATTCATATCAAAGACAACTGGTCCCACTTCCAGGTCCATCTTTGGGCCAAGATACGTAGTCGCCAACAGTGAGTTGGCGACTGTATTTTTTTGAGTCCTGGCGCAAAGCAAGATCCATCTGTTTTGCTCAGCCGTTTGCCTGAGTGCCACAGAACGGTCCTGTTATTAGGCTTATTTGTGGTCCTATTTGAGGTTAGGCATAATGTAAATAAACTTCAGTCCTCCTTGTGATGAATGTAATACAGGAATTAAAAGTGGTGGTACTGGGAGTGTAAGTGAGGCTGTGTCTGTTTGCTCATTGCTCTGCTTTCTTTGGATGGAGAAACAGACATTTAAGAATGAGTTTGTCATCTGGAAGGAGAGTTGTGACCAAGTTTCCCTCAACAGGATACAAGATGTTATTTTTGAGCTTCATTACCCTCACCAGAGAGAGGGAGAAAGAAAGAGACAGAGGGAGAAGCAGGCATAAATGGAGAAGAAAGCCAGTCAAAGAGGATGGGGGTTTGGGGGGGGGGGTGGGTATGACTTCATGCTGACTATTCACAACAGACTATGATTTTTGAGTGGTTCCCTTTACTCCACATCTGCTGGGTTGAGGAAAGGGAAATCTGACTGAATTGAAGTGATACTTGTCAGTTAAATAGTTTATGTGTGTCTGTTCGATCTGATTTCGTTCACCTTTGCTGCTCCAAGCCGGACAGTGAGTCTGTTTCACTGACCACATTTTGCTGGTGAGAACAATACCAGGTGTGATTCAGATTGATCTAGAAATGGACACTTTTTGTGTTTCTGAATCATTTATCAGGGGTTATTGTTATTCCATATAATTTTTGAGCACAGTTATTTTTGTCAGTGTCTCTTATGAATGTTTAGTTGCCTTATAAGGATATATGTGCTCTCCCCTCCTCTCATTCAGTTGTCCCTGGTGACGCCTCCATAATTTCTGTCTTTACAGTGGTGCATTTTTAGTCTAATTCAGGCATTTGGGAAGCAGAGGGAAAGTTTAGTAAGACAGTTAGTAATTTTTTTCTAAGATCTAATCCCATTCATGGGTAGATTTAGTATGAATTATGAGCAAGTTTGCATTTAAAATGTATGTACATCAAATAGACACATTGCTCAAATTATTCTTCCATATATTTCAAAGGAAAACAGGATTTGCAAGTGAGAACCAGGTGCATTTTCTAATAATAGGTGCATTTTCAGGGGTGATTTATGATTATGATCTCATATGTGGAAATATTAAAATATTACTTTGCATTATGTGAGGGTCAGACATAAACCTACAACAACCAGGGCAACAAATCTATATTAAAAATACTGTTGTACAGTAAAATAAGGAAGGTAATTATGATAGCTCCACTTTACATTTAAAAATATCCTTTTCTAAACACTAATGTGTTAGTTATTTAAAGCTAAAATAGGAATGACTTAATGTAGTAAATATTCAATTCTTTTATTACTAGTACTTGTAGAGGATGGTGTTTGAAGAAAAGATTGAAAAAGAAACAGTAGGGTGTTTTAAACCAAAGTTGTGGGATACAATTGGAGATCTGAATGTCTGGACTCTTAATTTGAAGATTAAAGTTTTTTTTTTTTTAAGTAGACAATTAAACCAGGATGTCTCAATCAAATCCTTATTCTCTTCCTGTATTGCACTGGTGACAGGATGGTACACAAAGTACAGTATGATGTGAAGTAGGGCACAGGCAGCCCATAATGCAATGCAGTAGCCATTTTGCACTTTGTGTTGCTAACTGTATTTGTTTACCTCTCATTTGTAGTCTTGCCCCCACAGGCAGCCCATAATGCAATGCGGTAGCCGTTTTGCACTTTGTGTTGCTAACTGTATTTGTTTACCTCTCACTGTAGTCTTGCCCCCACAGGTAAATCATTTGAAAGCACAGATTGGCAGTTTCCTAATTTTTCATAGTCATAATTTTTTTATCATATATATTCAGATCCATAGATATCCCCATGTTGTCTGATGATCTTAATCGTTTTCATACTCTTTGGGTTGTGAAATACTACTTTAGGATGTTTTTTCTCTAAATTACTTATATTGTAACAATTCACTGTAGGAACTGTCTAGCCATACCACAATGCAATCCTTAACATGGTGGGAGATTTTGGTTTTTTGATTTTTTCTTTTTCTTTTTTTTTTTTTCAGAATTACCTTTGTTCCATCTTTAGATCCTTTTATTTTCATTTAGAAACTACTCTGGGAAAAGGTTTTTTTCTCTCTCTTGCTCGCTCTCTCTTTCTTTCTTTTTTCCCCTTAACAGGGATAAAAAAGCTTCGCTTGACTGGTAATGCATTGCTTTGGATGGGGAAACATTATGAAAGTTTAATTTTTAATTAAATCTGAAATACCAATTATAACTGAAAGAGATTTTAACCTGTTTCTTTTCAGACTGCCTGAAGTTACATTTCGAGACTGAAATCACTGCACCTTAAAAACAAAAGATTGGGCTGCACTGTGTTCCTGTAAGTGGGAGCTTCCTTTACCTTCCTCTGTGTTTCTGTGACCAACCCACAAAGAGACAAAACCACTGCTATCATAGTAACCAGTCATGAGGGAACATCTGAATGTCCCTGAAGAAATATATCCTTAAATGATTTCCTTTAAAATACAAAGTTATTGAGCTCAATATTTCAGGGTCTCTTTTATTCCCTCAAAATTATGAAACCTTTCTTTGGCAGGTTTGAATTTCATTAGGGAGGGTGTCGCCCACTGAGCATTAGCATGGTGACATAAATCCTGTGTGGAAAGATTTGTGCATTTTTATCCAGCCTCTTAAGAAGTAAATGAATTCTTTTGAATCAAAGTAAATTTCGCTTTCTTTGGTGATGTCACTAGAAATTTTTAGCCTTTGTGTCAATGGAAATGGAAAGTTCCTGATGACATCACAAGATTCTATAGCCTGAAGATTTGGGGCAAACCTAAGTAAAAATGCATAATTCCCTTGTGTGCGTGTGTTCCCCATTCTGCTATGAAACAGTCAAAATAGCACATCTTATGTCTTCTCGTGAGCTACAAGGCTGTCTCTCAGAGCCCCATTGTTCCATAAATGCATGTCAGAGTCTACCACAGTCTGCTCTACCCTTATTTAGCTGCTGTTTTGTCAATGTACTTGGAAGAACAATTAACATTTGGGATTTCAATGTCTGAATAACAGGCAGTGAATAGAACTGGAGCAAATAAAAGATTCAGATGCCCAGGGTAGGAAACAGAAGCTTACAGTTGGTGGGAGAGAGAAAGAAAATCATTTTAGTGCTGCATTCAGGTTGAGAAATACTATATGGAAAGAGCTTTTTCATATTTCGGATCAAAATAAACAAGTTTTGTAATAAAATCAGGTTTCTGGTGCCTCCTAAGTTTGGCAGTCTGATGTTTTCTGTCAGTCTTAAGCACCTTCTCTTTTCTGGGAGTGCCAAGTGGCGTCCTTACTGTGTCCCAGTTTCTACCATGCAGGTCCTCACAGAGGACAGGTCCTCACAGAGGGCAGGTCCTCACAGAGGGCCAGATCTTTCCCTTCATTTTCACGTTGCTTCCTTCGCTCCAGCCTTTGATTAGTGAGTCCGACCTAGGGGTTTACATGTCTGCATCTTTTGTCTGAGTCCTCCTAAGTTCTTTTTTATTTGTTTGTTTTGCTTAGTTTTTGAGAGAAATGGAACCGAGGGCACCTTGGCAACTTGGTTTGGTTGCCAATCCAGATTGAATAAATAAGTAGTGGTTACTAATTTTGTTGTAATTACAACAGTTCAAGTCTATAGACAGAAGTAAGGGCTCATTCATTTTTCAATCCCCAATACTTATCACTGTAATGGATAAACACACACACACACACACACACACACACACACACACACACACACACA
>JANHMN010000011.1:27634766-27700029 GCA_030674055.1 Rhabdomys pumilio
ACACACACACACACACACACACACACACACACACACACACACACACAAAGCTATGTTTTCAGTACAATTAAAATGTTTCAAAAAGTCAGAAATCTGAGATTACTTAATGTAAAGAGGTATCTGGTAAAAGTTTTGACACTTAGAAAAAGAATAATGAAGAAAACAGTTTGCTATAGACATGCTTCTGTTCATAGCAAACAGGGTGCCAGCTTCTTGTTCTTTTCTTCTTGCTAAATTATACCTGTGTTCCTGACCTGAAAGACAAGTACTTATTCATAAATATCCGTTTGGTCTGTGACATAGTCTTTGGGTATTTTCTATGTAGGTTCTGCATTATTTTTCATGTACTAGAATTGGCTTCAAAGGTAAACCCACCCAGATGGGCAGTAACTGGCCATGTCCATCTCTCCTGTTGGCTCTGTAGTAGACTGTGTTTGAAGAAGTAAAGCAAGTATCACAATGGACCCTGGTTCAGGAAGACAGAGTCTTGGAAAGTTGCTGTGAGCAGATAGTCTTTTTATTGAGTCAGATATCAGAACCAGTTCTCAACACCATTAGATCACAATACTCTTTAGAACTCAGACTATTATGAAACATAACAGCAGCAAAAAATGTTTTTAAAAAAGGAAGTCAGGTCATCTCAATTTGAAATCAGTAAGCTGAGGTACAGACAGTGTCTTCAGGCTTTGCAAACCATATTGACTCCAAAGGCAGATCATCGCTAAGCATGTAGCCCTGACAGCTCTCAGACAAATACCTGGATGTGGAGGCTTACTGGTTTTGTCTAAAAGCAGTGTCAGCAATACTTTCTAAGGGACGAATCTCATTTTAATAATTTTTGAGACTTACATATACCAAGTAGTCTAAAATTACTGAATAAAACAGAAATCTGAAAATATTATCAAAACTTCATTATCTCTACGCATTTTGATTCTGTATTGTTGGTTGTGACCCTTGGTCTTTATAGACAAATTTATTGGTTCACTTAATCTTCATTATGGTGATTGGCAAAGATAGTCCACTAGAAATTTCCATAGTTATACACCTTCTAGTCTTGAGGATAAAGGCAGGAATCTGAACATGGAATTTAGACTTACTAGCAGTGTGAATGGTGTTAAAATGTTGTTGAAGCCAGGGTTCATTTCTATAGAGAACAGTTTTGAAGTAAAATTATTATTATTTGATTTGAAATAAAATTAAATAATCTGAAATGAATTAGTTAACATGCTAATTTATTTCATGCTGCCTTTATTAATCCTGTAATTTCACAATGCAGAGAGGGAAGTGTCAGAACTTTTGGATTACTTTACTCAGAGTCCAATCGTAGACCTATCAAAGTTTGTTTCCTGGTTCTGTTTTATCACATACGCGCCTTCCCTTCCTACCTTAAAGAAGATGAAATCATTACATGCAAAGAGTTAATAGCCTCGGTCTCTGTGCCCCTCACAAAATGAACCAGTTGCGCTTTTGCAAATATCCATGGAAGCTATAGCACACAAAGAAAAAAAAATTATGTTGTGGGAATGTCAGAATAGAGCTGATCAAATTTGGTATCAAAAAAAAAAAAAAAGTGTACTCCTCAGACTTTTCTCTCTTCTCCACATATTAATAGTTATTGTGTCCTTCCTGTGAACAAAACATGTTGATTAACACCTATGGCATATAATTAAGGAGTTTTAAATCTATTTTGTAAATCTATAAAACGAAATCATTAATTCTTGCTTCAAATCTACTTGACGTTAAGAATATAGAAATGAGCTCGGAATTCAGAGCTGAATACCTCTTAAAGTGTAAGAAACTAACTTAGTGCACAGAAAATGACAAAATTGCAGATTGTCTCTATGAAAAGAACTGTGTATGCAAGAGGATGGTTGGTGAGGTGAATCTAATTGTAATCATCATTAAAGCATTAGTTCTGAGTTTGAGGAGAGCCCGGACCTCCCGAAATGTAGGTCTAAGGTAGGGCACATTTCCCATATGTATAAACAGAGAGAATGCTGACAACCTTCAGAGATAGGCCAAGCTCATTTACTTTGTAGTTAATAATTATTAAACCCTGTTGCTGGTTAATCCACTTTTTAAATATTTTACCGTGTTCTTTACATAAGTAAAGAATATATGTCAACAATATCTTTTACTCCTAGACTGTATTTTTTCCTGTTAAACCTTAACCTTACCTCTAAGTGTGGTATATTTTATCTCACGCAATTACCATAGGTCTAGAAGCAAAGAAAGCCTTGAAAATTGTTACTTTCTACAGAAATACTAAATTTCTAGATTGAAGAACAAATCAGATGGTCTTAAAACAGTTACATTAGTATCCTAGGAAGTCACTAAACCAGAACGAGGTACTGGTTTGTTTTCATAATATTGTAAATTGGCCTTTTCAATTAAAAAAAGTAGAGGAAATGTTAATATTGCGCCATAGAAAAGTAGGTTATGATATAAAGAAATGAAAATTATCTGTCATAATTCAGACAGAAGACACTACAGCAGCAAAGAACCTTAAGTTTTTTTTTTTTTCTCATCTTCTTATTTTGGAGATGAGTAAATTCAGATCTAGGATTTGTATCCAAGTTACACTGTTGGAAACTTGACTATACAGCCGTCTAATTAAATACTTAAAAGCCCAAGTGGGAAACCTGGACCTATGAGCCCTAATTCTCAGCCGCATTACCATATACAAACCACCTAATAGATGATCACAGTCCCTGCCATTACCCTTTCAACTTTATGCAGAAGCCTGCGTTGATAGAAATAGGAACAACATAGGTGAGTTCACCTCAGTTTGTTTACTTCATGTGCCAGATACCTTGTAAAAGTTGTCACTGCTACCCACATCATTGCAACTGCTTACCAAAAAATATAGCATTTCCATGCTCTAATGAAGAAACCAAGCCCCAGACAGTTAAGTACTTACAAGAATGTAACACTGATATGTGAATTTGTATCATTATCAGGCCTGACAAATCTAAAATGTGGGTCTCTCTTAGTTGGTACTTTTACCTGTTGTACTTTAGTATCATCTCAGCTCATGTGATCACATAACGTGTTATTTTTTTTTTAATGGTCAAAACATCTAAAAACTGTAAAAAATGCTAAGAAAGTAATGTTGCAGTTACAAAGCATATCCTTTCTATATAAAACCGCCATGTTAAATTCTGTTACATTGCAGTATCTTGCCGAGATAAATTAGCTCCAGAAACCCATGTAAAAGCTTAAGTCAATATTCACACAGAGGCTACTTGTTTGTTTGTTTGTCTTTCTGTTTTTGAGCTAGGATCTCATGTAGTCACAGGATTTCCTTCAATTCTGTGTGTAGGCAAAAGTGAGCTTGAACTCCTGAAGCCCCTGCCTCACTGTTCCGAATGCTAGGATTACAAGTGTGCCCCGGGCTGCCGGGCTAGCTCAGTGTCCTGTCCATTGCTAGGACGATTCTGGATCCTATTTAGTTTTCTATGTTCTACATGGTATGACTTCGCATCATATAAATAACAGTTGTAACACATTCTTTTCTATACTTTCTAAGACAAAGGAATGTTGAGATTGCCTTTAAAACCGAATTATATTATTATGTTTGCAAAGAAACATTATGGCCTTATATGTCCTTCATGATTATGAGGAGCTCTGACTGTTACGCCTCTACATTTTCTTAACTCATGATGTGTCTGTACTCAATATCTTAGTCATATCACAAAAGATGGTGTCATTAACCTGGATCCCATGTAAACATGCCTTTGAGAAGTCAATGAAAAATAAAATGATTAAACCAATAAAAATAAATAATTCAAATCTTTTAAAAATAAAATTTAGTTTATTAGGATTTTTCTCAAGTTTTGCTTTAGTGTGTGTGTGTGTGTGTGTGTGTGTGTGTGTGTGTGTGTGTGTGTGTTCCAGTGTGCCATAAGGTTGAACATTATAAAATTTTAAAACAATAAACACTGAAAGATAATTAAAACATAATCTTGTTTTCTATCATTTCCTGAGAAGTGAATTTGAGAACTCAGGAATTAGAGTACAACGGTAAATTTAAAATCAGACCAGGATACATTGTAGAACCCTGCCAGAAAAATAGAGGAGAAAGGGAGAAGCTGGAGAGAGGAGGGAAATAAATAAAAACATTTTTAAAAGCAAGATTTCCAGAGCGGCACATGCATACACATTCACACACCCAGAGTCACAGACAGACACCATACAGTCACACACATATATTCATGCAAAGGACACCGTGCAGATTCTTGGAGCTATAAACTCTTTTCCATCATTGCTCCAAAGGCATTCACGAAAGTAAATTAGCTGCTATCAATTCCTAGCATCACAAGATCCTGGTGTTTAACAGGTCTTTACTTTATGGCAAGTGTACTTAATGATAAAAAAAAAATGCGTAAGTGTATCTATGGGTTTTTTTAAATTGTTCTTTCCTTAAATAACTTAAATACTGTAGGAAATTATTTTTCTGATCAGTAATCAATGCTTGGATAACATTATTGTTGCTATCAGTTTTGTGGATTTTTGTTTGTCTTAATTCTTATAAATTAGGACTAGTAAGAACAGCATCTAGAAAGTTCAGGGACTAAGTAGACCGTGGCTGGCAGCTTAGTGAGTTAACTTACACTCATCTAAGTTATGAGTAACAACTGATACTAGAAAACTATATGGGGCAGTGACAGTATGACACTGTTTATATCAGCATAACAGTTACTACTTGGAAGGCAGCAATTTCAACTGTGTGGAAATGAACTATCTGTAGATTTGACTTAGTCTTGCCTACAGTGTTGTCCTAAGAGCATTTTTGTTGTCTGCAGACATCACGTCACTTCTGTCATCTTACACACAGATGGGAAGAAGTCAGATGAGTTATTTAATTATTTAGAGTTCTGCAGAATGAGGTTGGCTCACAGATATCATAGATTCAGGTAGAAAGAGAAATCATTTAGAAGTCTTAGGAGTAAGTGCTTTGTCTGCACATTTAGTGGTTGGAAATCCCTTTGTTTTTAGGCTTCCGTGTAAGGAAGTACTGTTTTTGCAAAGAGTTGTTCACACATTGGAAACCATTACTGAATTGCAATGAGCTATTATTTCTCTTAAACATTATTTTTAAAGGATGATACTATAACTACTCTGAGCAGTTTCCCTGTGTAGACTCTTATTAGGTGCTGATTTACTTGAGGGGAAGGAGTGAAGCTGATGTACTAATTTTCTTCCTTAGTCACTGATAAGACACCAGTTTTGTCTTCAGTAAGTATTAGACATTCTGTGTCAAAATTCCGTTTTCCAAAGTAAGTTTAGTAAGTAATAATTTCATTAATTTAACTACATATTGACTATTATTAAAGACTACATAGACATTAGAACAGTAAATAGTGTCTAGGGCTGCTGACCTTCAAGGATAATCATAGATTATGAAATGAGAAGAACAAATATTTTGGTAGTGATTACTTTAAGTAACTGTATTTTATGCATGTATGTGCCCATGAAGAAAGGATACAGACACTTCCATTCATGCTCTTTGCTTAGGACATGTCTCACAATTCACAACAAACAGGACTTGGAGAAAATTATTATAAGCTTTACTTTAATATTTCATTGTTTAACTAGTTACAGTGGACATCTATTACTAAAAAAAATTTAAATGAACATATATTTTGTATTATTGCTATGAAAGCCATCAAAGATTCCCTATAAACAAACTTGAGGGGAAATATCAGATTATCCAAATCAGAATGAGGCAAGAAGAAACTATATAATTTGAAGGACTGTGTTTCAGAACGGTCATTCTACTTCCTTTCAATAATAACCTACCTGTAGGAGTAGAGAATATATGTGTGTGTGTGTGTGTGTGTGTGTGTGTGTGTATGTATATATATAATTTAAAACACGGAAGTTATAGCATAATGACCACAACTGATTATAAAAATATAGGCTTCATTTCCATGATATGGCAAGTGTTATGTTTGGTTTTTTTAAAGGGGAAAAGAAAGGAGAAAGGAAGCAGGAAAAGGAAACAGAAGGATAGAGGAATGGGGAAGAGAAAAGAGCATCCCTTTTTCCTGATAAGAAAAGGATAGAGAGCGGGGAAGGGTAGCTCACTTTGTTACGCATGTGTGGAGAACAGTTTCCTTACATTTCACACATCTAGTTCTACAAGCATCCTACTGTAAGTCGATCTTCTTGGTTCTAGACAGCTAGTTATCATCTTTTTCAGTAGAGATGCTGGTGGCTCAGAAGTACCCCATTAGCAGTCTAGGCTATGTGACAATTTGTTACCTAAGAACTCAGGGGAAGTATCTGAACTGGCCAGCTTGCCTAAGCCTGTAGTTCTCTGCAGTGTTCTTTCAGTTGAGAAGACATATTCAGGGAAGAGTATACGTCATATTTTTGTTGTATGATTCCTTTCTGTATATATATATCTTGGTAAAATGGATTCTATCTAGAAACATATCAAAAAAGATATTTGGATAAGTTCATATTTCTGAAGATATTTTAATGAGATAAGAAATAATCTGCATACTCTATAGTGAAAATGTACAACTCAGCACATACATAAAGCAGCCATAGCAATCATCTTTGCAGCTTTTACTTACTTATGATCCATAGTGTTGGTGTTTTTCAACAGTGTTTAAATCTACATTGTATCGAAAGGCTTATAGCAAATGATGAAACAACCTAGATGCCCAGGAACAGATGGATAGAGGAGGGGGCTCCATGAAAATTCTGAAATTTTTTTAACCTTCAGCATGAGTAAACTTCGGATAGATGCTTACAATATGGATAAAGTAAGTCTGTTCGACACTCCCAGATACTCTGATTGAATTTAGGAGGTACAGTAGAGTCTAGCTGTACAATAGGCCCTCAAAGGCAACAAGTTTTTATGAGAAGTTCAGTTCATTCAAATTTAGTATACATCTACATAAAAGAAAATGATCTTTTAGTGCTGACTTCTTTTTGCCATCTTACCAGTTTATCTTGTTGCTGGCGAGACCCATGATCACATTGATGCTCATATTCCTTCAGAAATTCAATTTGGTATCAACTGATCTTTTTGTTTCCTGAAGATGTTTAATATTCATATTCACTTCAGAAATCACTTAGTAATCACTTAATATAGTGTTCTTTGAAATTCTGCATGTGTTTATTCACACAGTAAGCACCATGACTATCAGGATACAAAACAGTTCATTTACCCTAAAGAGCTCCAAGCTCATCTCCATGTTTGTTCCCAGCACTGACCCCAGAGACCTACAAGTCTGTTCCTATCACTGTGGGTTTGTCATTATGGGAATTACTATGCAAGTGAAATCTAGCATGAAAAGGCTTACTTTACTCAGCATATTGTCAAACGTGTCAGCAGTTTCTGTCCTTTAGATTGCTGAGTAGAATTTCCCTGTTAGGATAGACCTCAAAATATTTATCCAAGCGTTCGAGAAAGGCAGTTGCAGTTTTCCATTTGGAGCAGTTATGAATAGAACCGCTACAAATTTTCACATAAGTATTTTCATATGAAAATATGAAAAATATGAATAAGTGGGTTTTTTGTTTTGTTGCTAGTTTGTTTGTTTATTGCATACAATTGTAGATTGATGACATGAAGGACAGTAGTGTACACAGTGTGGAAGAGCACATGGGAGGTTATTACAGATGGGGTGACAGGAAGATTGTGGGGCAGGAAGGCTGTTTAGGTTGTGGGATTGTAGGTTTCTTCTTTTTTATCCTTCTTTCTTTCTTTCTTTCTTTCTTTCTTTCTTTCTTTCTTTCTTTCTTTCTTTTTTATAAACCTTGTGTTTGGGAAGTGTTTTCAGTATTGTTTTTTGTCTATTGAGATTTAAATGACAAAATAAATCACCATATAAATGTGTACATTGTAATGTTTTTACATATAAATATATTGTTAAATATACCAAAATCAAGCAAATTAATACATCTATCATACCATGTAGTTACTTCCCTGTGTTGTATATGTGTTAAGAACAAATAAGGCATTATGTCTTAGCAAATTTCAAACATACCATCCAATGTTATTCATAATAGTTACCAGTCTATATAATAGGTCTCCATATTGTAATCATCTTGTAAAAGTAAGTTTATAAATTTTGGCCAGTTCCAAACTATAGCAAGTATATTCTGGTTTTTGGAGAATTTCTGCAATCATTAATCTGAATACTATCTCCTTTAATTTTATATATGTATTTTGAGATACATGTCACACAATTTTATGTTTGTCTATAACTACTAATTGTTTTATCTTAGATACTTTAAATATCGGATCTATCTCTTTGGCATAATATATTCTTGGGTCATTGGCTATATGCATATTCCAAATGTATCTTCTGAATTGTGAATACCATAGAAATTCCACTTTTAATCTTTCAAGAAATCTCCATATTTCTTCTGTGATAGCTGTATCCATTTCCACTCCTACCAACAGTATATAAAAGTTCCCTTTTCTCATGAGCTGCCCAGAATTTATCTGTATTTTAAGGATAGCCATTCATTCTTTATGTATGAACTGGTACCTCATTGTGGTTTTGATTAAAATTTCCTAGCAATTATGAACAACCTCTTAATAATTTTGAATTAAAAATATTAATGCTATAAGAGATCATGACAGCATTTGAAAGGTTTTTTTTTGGAAGAACTAAAGGGAATCAGTTTTTCATACATACATACTTCATAATACATGCTTCATACATACATACATACTTCATACATACATACTTCATACATACATGCTGCATACATACATGCTGCATACATACATGCTGCATACATACATACTTCATACATACTAATATGAATTGATTTTCTGATTTGCTCTTAACTTGAAAACTGAAGTATAACTTTTTGAGACAATATTAAATACATCTTAGAATATATTTTATTCTAAGGGCACAGTTTTTAGAGACATAACAACTTTTCTGGGACAAGTCTTATTTAGCACTATCAAGTAATCTACTAATGCTATTTCTCAGCTCTTTCACTTGGACCTGAATAGGTCCCTTATTTCACCCATAATTTCTATGAACTCATCAGACTTGTTAGTGGATTGTCTGCTGCTTTGAATTATGGGTGTGTTCAATTGTACTTTACCTAAATGAGAAATACGATGTTTGGTGTTAAATATAATGGAATAATATAAGACTATAAGAGGTTGAGTATTATAACTGATAAAGTAGATAATTTAACATTTTTGTTCTAAGTAAGAGTAAGAAAACTGCTTCTTCGATATTAGAAAAGAAAGACTGGGTCTGCAGTAAGCTACTTGATTTCTTCTATTGGAGGAGATTATTAGTGATTCTACAAGGAATTTGACAAACTCCCATAACTAGCCATAGGGGTTTTTAGTAATAACAAGAACAACAACAATAATAATGTAATATAAAAAGAGAATTTCACAAATTCACCTCAATTTTATGTTGCTATTAGTTTAAAGTATGAAATATTAGAATAGACTATAAAATTAAATTAAAAAAACCACTCCTCTATGGGAATGCTCTTCTGTAAACTTTTGCCTTTTTTCTCTGCCTTTCTGATTCTCTCTCTCCATTGGACATACCATCTAATGCCTTTTCAGCATAAAAATTTTCTTCTAATAATAGTTTAGGGGCCTGTGGAACTGCAATACAATCTAAAACATTCTAAGAAAATAATAATTTACAAAATATAAATATTTACTGCTGCAGTTATTGCAGAATATGTGGATCATAGGGTATGTGATGGTCTTTATTTCCTATCTAACCAAACAATGACCAGTCAAGATTACAATGCTGGCAAAATAAGCCAATTACATCAAGTCCCTGGGATGTGTGAGTTCTCAGAAGTCACTCAGTACTCCAGCTTCGATTTCTAGATCCTAAGATTAGAAACTCAGTTGTTAATCTTGTGGACATAGAATGACTTCCCATTGAATATTTGCAGTCTACATGATAACAGGGACTGCCTTTGACTTGTCAAAGTATTATCTTCTCCATGCTCCTTATCAGTAAACCCCTATTGCCAAAATGTACTTTCTATTGTATTTCAAGTTTTCTTAATAAAACAAATCATGCAATTTGCTTTCATTCTGGTTATGTACATTTTGCAGACTGTAGCACCTCTAATTTTACTTTCTGCACACAAAGTGTAGAATATTTATTGTGTTTTCTTTGATAAAAATTATTTACCAGTCCCTGGTAGATAGGAATTTAAAGCCTGGGGAAGCTGACTGAAGCGTTGGAGATATAGATCCCATTGATTACCTGAGTTCAGAAGTGCACGTGCGTTCCACCTACTCTTGTTCTGTTGGCCTTGCACGTGAGTTAGCTTCTCTTTTCTTTAGCTTCTTGTGAGAGGCAAGGAGGTAATATATGAAATGGTTTTCACAGTGCCTTACATTTCACAAAGTTATTGTTGCAGTAATTATTACCTGTTGTCATACTTAGTGTCAGTGTTTTTAACTGATGGGCTGTCTTAAAGTGGCCAATACTCTTCGTTATTTTTATGAGTGGGTAGAACCCATCATATTTCATCACATGAGAGAAAATTGGCATTTATTTTTATTCTCATTGTTGTAGTGTAGTTTGTTCATCAACTTTTAACTTCCCTACAAGGTATTGGAAAGACATTTTATACTTTTAAATTACAATTGTGATTTGTAATATTGATGGGAAATTTAAAAACAGAGCACTTATAAGATAGCTTCCAGACTAACCAGCCTTGATTCTGACAGGTTAGAGTGAAGCCCTGTGTGTCTCACATCCTTCTATCCTGAGGGCCATCTGACATATATAAAGCTACATAATCATTGCTTTTTAATGATTAAGATACTAATTTTATGGTATTTCCTGAAATAATGAAATTTTGTGCTTCCATTTAGTTTTTCATTGTTAATCACACAAAGCACATTTTCCAAGATTATTGATATGTTCTTGTCAAGCTACAAAATGATCATGCTGAACTACATGGAAGCCAGTGAGGCAAGACCCTGAAAACTGGATCCCTTGGTACAGTGTCTTGAGAGGCTTTTGGCAACTCATTTTTTATTTTTGGAAAAGGGCTCATACCATTTTATTTCTCCCTAAGAGTTAGAATAAAGGAAAATCTATTTTCTGTTTTTGTAATAAACTATAGAAGTCTAGTTTCCCAAAAAGATCAACTGTGTGGCTGACAATTTCTAGGAAAATAACTGTGAAAGGCCATAGGATAGAACTTGAATTTTCAAAAGTGTCACAGCTGAAGGACCATCTCTAACCTTGACTTATTAAAATGGCAAGAATTGGTGTTACCTGTAATTGCTTGCTGTGTGACTCCTATCCTGTGTTTGCTCAATTTACTGGTCCAAACAAGACTTTGCTCTTCTTAGACCTGTAGATTTAATCTCACAAAAGAAAACACTGCTAGTTTTATAAAACCTGTTTAGCACATCATCTTCCCTAGCTTACTGTCATTTATAATAGAAATCTATCTTAACATAAAAAGAAACTCTGGGACAGAAAAAGATGTGGTGAAGTTTACTTTAAAAGAAATTAACAACATGTATTTGTTTTTGATACATCCAGAATTAAATATGTGGTTTAAAAGGCAAAATTTAATAGCAGATAAGATGAGTGAGACCCCTATGCAGCCAACTACTCTCTAAATAAACAAGAATGGATCAGAAGAAATTTAAGGTCAGCATATGCCAGTAGCACTTTATTTTTATGTAAGTATAATTCTGCTATTCTTTTGTGACAGTTTTAAGAATAAATAGGTTACAATTATTTGTTCTCATAACATCTAGTCCTTAACATAATTTTTTATCGCAATGGAATTACTAATTAAATTGTATACTTTCTTGGGCAGAGATTCTATTCTGTCTTGATCACTGTGGTATCCAGTGTACTCAGCACAGTTCATAATCTCATACTAAAAAGGTCTCACATGAGTTTGAAAGAATGAATGCATAAATAGATATTCAGAAATAAATGAATTTCTAAGAGGAATTATTATTTTATTTATTGGACTGAGTGTTATTACAGGGCCATATGCATCAACTAATAGTAGGCCTTTCAAATATATTAGGAGAGGGCATGCCTTTGATGTGTATGTCACCCATCCACAGATCTTTCCACTTATCTCTGCATATCAGCCAATTTTCACATTAAGGGTATAATGCTGTTTTCACAGAGATAAAGTATTTGCATCAAGACCTTGTTCAGATATTGCCTTCTACTAAAATTACCTTCATTCCCCCAGCTATGAGTAATTGCTTCTTCTCTAATGATCTCCCACAACACATTATTGAAGACTCTTTGGACTAGATTTGCTTTCAGAGTTTTCAGTGGTTTATTTAGTTATATCTGTCCCACATTGCACTTTGTCCCTGTGCTTTGCAAAATACCATTCAAGATAAATATTGGTGCATTAAAACAGAAAATCATTGAATGAAAATAACATATGTTTCAAATTACATATGTACATCTATATATGTATATTCATGCATGCATCTATCTATCTGTCTATATCTATCTATCTATCTATCTATCTATCTATCTATCTATCTATCTATCTATCTATCTGAAAGAGTACTTACCCCAAGCTCAAAATGAGAAATCCATTCTCAATACTACCACATGCAGTCAGTTCAACTTCAACTCTGCTTGCAACTGAATAGGCATGCCTGTGAGACTCTTAGCTACTGTTCTTTTGAGCAGTTCTGACTAGCATTTCCAATCTAGCCACTGTTATTAATTAACTAGTTCAGGTATTCATACAATGCATTCTTCTGAACAATTTATTGAATAATAACTAATGGGATGATTTTTGTTCCCAGGTATGTCTCTGGATAGCAGGACAAAAGCCTCTTCTGAAACAATGACAGTGTCTTGCCATAAATAGCCCATGCTGCCCTTGAACTTAGGCTGTGGACTAGGTGGCCCAGTCCTGGAGCTTGAATTAAAGTCATGCACTACTATCTACATTTTAAAGTGATGACATCTCAGACTCAAATCTATAAGCAAGCCAAACCAGACCTATTTCTCATATCCTTTTTAATTTATACTATGACAGAATATTAATATAAATTAGTTTGATAGTATATTGGAAGACAATTTTTCAAAAGTCTTTTAAATTATAAAATTTTGCTTCTGAAATAGTGAACAGACTTGTCTGTATTAGTACCGACAGCTAACCTTTATTGATTTCTACATACCAGGCCCTGCTCTAAGAGAGTTATGTATAAAATTGCATCGAATGTCTTCATATTAACACTTTTGGTGGGTAAACTAAGGGACAGAGATGAAAATATTTGAAAGATTTATTTTTTTACGTGTATTTATGCATCTGTATTGTTGGTATCTGCATGTGGTTGCCTGAGTTGATCAGAAGCATAAGATGCCCCTGAAGCTGGGATTACAAACAGTTGTAGGTGCAGGGAACCAAACACAAATCCTCGACAAGACCAGTAAGCAGTGTTAACTATGGAGCCAACTTTCCAGTCCTAAAAGGGGGGGAAATATCCAAGATTAAAATGTGTGACAAAGTCAAGATTTAGTCCCTGGAAGTCTGATTTGAGAGCTTTTAAACAATATACATAGTCTTTATACCAAGTCTCTAAACTACAAATTACATTTAGATGATTTCTCCAAATCATGTTTCTCCTATATGTTATCTCTGGTGTTAGAGGTAAACTTCATTTTAAAGTGGATTTAAATGATTAAATACTCATAATTTCATTTCCCTTTACACACATTTCAATTTACACATGCTCGGGAAATAACAGTTCATATTTAATATAAACAAATGGACAATTATCATATTATAAATACAAGGAGTGAATGGTTGTTTCAGATGATACATACCTGTCTAAGCTACCTGTATGTTTAGGCTGTATGAAATAGTTGTTACTAAGTTGTCCTGGAAGAGCCAGGATGCAGATCAGAGGATGTGTTTCTGCTCAGAGCTGTTGTCTGTTCCTCTCTCCCTCCCCAATATTCTTTTTGTTAATTCTGTTTTTCTCCTTTATTCTTCATGTGTAGACATTTTATCTCAATGAAAATCTTAAAGTAGCCTTTATTTACATGCTCACATGTTATCTCTTAATTTGTAAAATGAGAGATTGGCTTAGCTGATCATAAATCTCTGAGGAAATTTTATTGTCTATGTATTTGATGGAATCCCATTTTATTAAGAAAAAAAGTGTATAGTAATCTGTAAGCAAGGCACACCAAAAACAGCCATTGATGTAGAACATTTTATCCAGTAATTAAATTCCATTTGTAATTTTTTTAACAGACTTTTATTTTGAAAGTCACTAAGTTGCTGCCAAAAAAAAGAATTAACTGTGTGTTTTTTAAATGCATAATGTATCTATATTAAAGGGGAATTCTATAAATCTATCCACTTTGAAGATGTCAGTTCATAGTCAAGAAGTGTTTATTAGAAACTTTAACAAAGTAACTGAACACCTATGGCTTTGATTAATTCATGTCTTAGAAACACAATGGCTAAGATGTTTAGAATAACTTCTTATTCATTTACAGGAAATCCAAATTGTCTTTTTCTTCCAAAATCTTTGCAATTCACTTTTAAATTTCCATTCGATTTACCCCCACTCCAAGGGGGTGGAATTTTGCCAAGAACTTAACTCTCCAAAATTGACCATGAATAGTGTAGATACTTTAGGATCCTGATTTATGCTAAAGGAGCTAAGCAACTATTGTATTAGGATCTTAAAACTTCTTGTAGGTTTTTAAATGCTTGTCTCTTCAGCATCCAGTGCTGTATTTTAGGAATTGCATATCTAACTAGACCAATCAGTACAGATCCTGGGCTTTCTGTGTCAACTAGTTACTCTCAACACTTCCTGGGTATAATAGAGCTAAGAGAAAGTAATTAAAGGAAGAACAATGTCTCCTGCCCTCAGGCAAGTTGGCATAGGGTTAT
This sequence comes from Rhabdomys pumilio, assembly GCA_030674055.1. Classification (NCBI taxonomy): domain Eukaryota; kingdom Metazoa; phylum Chordata; class Mammalia; order Rodentia; family Muridae; genus Rhabdomys; species Rhabdomys pumilio. The sequence continues at coordinate 27,649,665 of JANHMN010000011.1, forward strand.
GATGATGACTGGAAGTATTAACAATTTTCCACTGCATATTACTGTTAAAACCTCTATTTCTATTTATACCCAAAATAGGTATTATATCCTATAAATAGTAATGTACACGTAGTGTTGAAAGTAAATAAAGTCACTAAACATAGTGTGAAGATGGAATTTACATAGACTGATTTGCATAGCAAGGTGGAACTTGAAATGCCTCTGAAGTCCTGACACTTGAACTGCCTTACATCGATCTGGTAGTGACAAGAAATGGAAAAGGAAACATACAAGAATTCATATTATTCATGCTTTCTCAAGTGAGGATACCTGGAGAGAAATGCCAGAACAGTACTTTCTGCCTTGAGTTATCTGCCATTGGGTACAATAATCATAAGTCTATTCTTTATTAAAATAACCTTTTATTATTTGTTTTTAAATATAATGGTAGATATTATGTCTGACACAGTGTTCTCTGTTAACAAGAAGGTAGTACATAAATAATGCTCTTTTTCATGTCCAGTCATCAGACTGTCTTAGCCAACGATTGGATTTTATCTGTTTGTTGCATTTCAAATTGTACAAAATACAGTCAGCATTTCTTACTGATTTTCTCCATTTTTCTTACTTGTTGAATGACTTACAGCCTTTTAAACTTTTTAGAGTTTTTGTGAGTCTTCCTTCTCACTTTTTTTCCATTTTTCTTATTTGCTTATATATGTGGGGTCTCTCTCCGTCTATCTATCTATCTATCTATCTATCTATCTATCTATCTATCTATCATCTATCAATCTATCTATTTATCTGTGCACTTGTGTGTATTCTTGTGTGTTCATAAGTGTGTGAATGCACATGTATGTGCACATGAACATGCACTTATATCACCTATGTGTGAAGTCTCCAGTGTTGATAGTAAGTGTCCTCAATCCCTCTTAATTCTGTATATTTGAAACAGAATCTTTCACTGAACATGGAGCATACCATTTTGGCTAGTCTGAGTAACCAGATAGCTAGGGAGTCTGCCTCCTATTCCTGCATAATGGAATTAGAAATCGACTCCTTCAACAGCCCACCTTTACTGGCTTCTAGGGATCTGAATGTATGATTGGGCAGCAAGCATTTTATTTTCTTGCTCAGTCATCTCCCTGTAATTGCTTGAGCTTTTTGTTGCTGGGACTGTAACAGATTTTTAATCATAATCTAGGGAAAGTGATATCCTAAGTGGTGTAGTTATACAACAGTCATTCTGCTGCTGTATTTTCTTAACAAGTTTTAGTGTTTTAACACATCTAAGCATTGCTGAATTTAGGATACAATGTTAAGTAAAATAAGCCAGGCCCAGACAGACAAATAGAGCATGTTCTCACCCATAAGTAAAAACAAACACACAAACAAACAAATAAAAAAAATAAGAAACACAAACAAAAAACCTGTTGATTTCATAGAATGAGAAAGAGAAAGGGAGGAAAAGTCAGATGAAATAATGAATGCTGAACTCATAGAATACTATCTTATATAACAGTTGATTATATAATTTTATACAAGATCTCAAAGAAAGGATTTAATGGTTCCTAAAACACACATACACAAGTTAAAGTTTAGGTTCAAATATTGATTACCTCAGTGTTTTTTTTTTTTTACATCTTCTGTGTATGTATTAACATTTGTACTATATCCCATGAACAGGAAATTGAGTTTCAGATATGAGTTATGCTCTATCAAACATTAAAAATATATTTTTCTTTGATCAGCCAAAGGAAGTTACTAGAAGTGTAGGCATAGGACCTTCAATTTTATAGTATAGTGTAGTATTTTTTTTCTCAAATATAGTTGTATGTGGATGGAGAGATGGCTCACCAGCTAAGAATGCTAGGATATTCTTCCAGAGGACTGGGTTCAATTCCTAGTAATTACATGGTGGCTCAAACTGCCTGTAACCCCAGCCAGGCAGTCTCTCTTTTGGCCTTCATGGATACCTGGCATACATATAGTACATATACATACGTGCTAGCAAGATACCCATACACATTAAAGATGTTTTTAAAAAATTTAGTACATGTAAATCTTTCCACTAAAGTTTGTTATATTGATAATTGACCCTGATGAAATGGATGGTGATATCTTAAACACAAATGGCCAGTTTAAGAGAAAATATGAACTTGTTATCTTAATTCCTGAAATACACTAACTTTAAGAAGTCGAATCCTTATCATTCTCAGTATTTGTTGACTTGTTAAATGCCTTTGGTGCTCTTATGGCCCTGTTATGTTACTTCTCAACCTGGGGTAGCTCGATTGCTCCAGTGTTGGCACTCTGACGTTTGCAGTGTGTTCAGCCTGAGATTTGGATGACTTTAGGGATTCTGATTGATGTGGTCTGGAAACAGCACCTGTGTTCCTTTCCTATGGCTACAGAATTACACTACTACCTTCGTCATGAGATAGGTTGGTCATAGGCATTTATTCCAATAATTCTGAAATCTAAAAGTTTAATGTCAGCACCAAGGGTCCAGGTAAGTGCAGTGATATATTACTTCTGGAAACTACAGGAGATAATTTTTTTCTAGTTTTGCTTAATGAAAATACTTCTTGGTTGTAGTCACATCATCCATTGGGGCAACATCTGGTTTCCTGGTCACATTGACTTTCCAGCTTCTGTCTGTAGGCAAACTCCTTCTGTTAAGAATGCATCAGATTTATGTGGTTGCATTTAGTGCCCATCTAGAAAACTCAAGAAAACATCTCCATGGAAAAAAAATCCTCAGTCTCTTATTTTTAACAATATTAAATGGTATTTACAGATAGAGGATTAAGGTTTGGATATTGGAATAGAAATGTTCAAATGATGGCATTAAGGTTTATGTTTTGGAATAGGAATGTTCAAACGACTGCATTGTCTTTACCTGTGCACCCATTCCCTAAGCCCTGCCTCACTCACTTCCTTCACTCTTCCCATAGGTCAGGGATAGGTGGGAGAAGCCTAAAGCAGGAAGGCGAGAGTTGGCAGGAGGGAACTGACTTTGATGTTTGCACCTTGTTTTTATAACTGAACCAGTTAAACACATGCCATAATTTAAGACTTTCAAAATTAGATAAAGCTAACTCCTTGAACAATGCTCTGCACATTTCTTTCCCGTGGTTTCTTGGACCTGATTCTCATAATTTTCATTTTAATCATGAAGATCTCTAAAGAGATTCAAGCTCAGTTCTGCTTTCCTCGATACTGACCTTTGTTCGTTGCTGCTGAAGGCGAGGAGAACACAAAGGCTAACAAAGATATCAGTTCTCCGTCGCTCTGCATTTAGGAGACCTGTGTGTTGTTACAGTTGCTCTTGAGCATTTCTTCTTAGGATACAGAATGAGGAGGGACACTACAGAAAGGTGGCTATGGGGAAAACATCTGGAAGAAATCACATTGCTAGGATCAAAGGGCTCCTTGTGCAGCCCAGAGGGTCCTCGGAGTGCTCCTCAGAGCAAACAAACAATTCTCTGGATGAGTCACTCAAGGCTTCTTCTGCCAAAGGCCCACATGTGTTGCAAGAGCTCAAGGAAAAGGGGTGGAGAAAGGAGAAAAAATGAAGTTAAAGGAGGCACAAAAAAGACTTTAAAATCCTGATGAATAAGAAAATCGTAACATGATTATAATCTTTTCATATATAGCATTCTCAACATTATACCACTTACAGCCCTAGCCTAGAGTCAAATTATGCATACTCAAAATATATTTGAAAATCACAAAAAGCAAACGTAGTAAAGGAAGGCGGTGGAGGAGACTACAAGACTCTGAAGCAACACATCTCTCGTACATGAAAACTGGCAGCTGAGAGTGAGTCCCAAGTCAGTGTCCACACCCTCGCCAGTGGCATTTTACTGAGGAAAAAAAGTTACTTATGAATCAGTACAGCCATGCTTTGTTCTGCATGAGTGTTTTAATAGAGCGAGTGTAATATAAGGATCAGGTGGGCTCAGGGGAATGGAACAAAAGGTTTTGTAAAATTAAAGCAAAATAATTATAGCTCTAGGTGCAAAGCGAGAATACTCCAGCAGTTGATAGCAAGGACCTGCTCAGAGCGGGAGGGGAGGGGGGCGCACTGGAAGGTTTTCTCTTTTTTCTTTTTTCTTTTTTTTTTTTTTTACTCACTAACAAAGGCTTTTAATAGGTAACAGTTGTAAAGCATCTTTGAAAGTAATTAATGCACCCACACAAAAATTTATTAAAATGAAAATTTAAGGAATTGTCTAAAATGAATTAATTAACAAAAAAAGAACATCATGCCTTTCTTATTTTTTAAAGAAGGAGAGAAGGTTAAGCAGAGCAGATTTTTGTGAGATTGCATTTTAAAATGTTCTTGGTTTATTTAGTATCTGAATAGCCCTTAAAGAGAGAGTTGGCGGGATTTATTATCCACTCCCTTTAGAAATACTAAATGGGCCTGGCATAAAATGGGGATTAATTTGCAACGCATGAGCTTTACAACCCCTCACAATTATGACATCTGTTTACAAACTGTCCAAAGTTTAATAAGTTTGCAGAGACTGTAGGAAGCAGAGTAGACATTCAGAGGCACAGATGGGTTTGTGCTGCTGCTCACCCAGTCTTTCCCCCATCCTCCTAGGCAGTAGAATTCTACTTCCTGTGGCCCTGTGGAAGGTGAGGGCAAATCTGTGAGGGCCAGCTGCTCAGCTTTACCTTAGACACTTTCTGACGGATGGGGAGAGTATCGACGGCCGGCCGGCATCCTGCTTCTGTAGAACACTGAGCAGTTGCTTTTGCTTGCCACCCTACTTGTTTTGCTTTTGTTCCCTTCTGAGATACAATTACAAAAGAAAGTATGGACTGACGGCCCACAGGAGATTTACTCTTGCCTAGGGGAATGATTCCTAACTGATTTCAAAAGTTTCTACTTTCAGGGTGTTGCTGGTGGATATATGTCAAAAACTTTAGGTCTGAACTTCCATAAATCTCTGAGGATAAGGGCCTCCAAACCTTCTATGCTTTAAGACCTTGGATACGACTGCCTCTCTTACAAAATTGTCTTATTCTATTAATCCAACATTCTAGTGTTTTTCTTGAGGAAACTATTTCTGAATATCAGTTCTGGTAAAATATCACATGTAAGGAAGGGAGGTGTGAAGACAGCCCCCACTAGATACATGATTACACAAGCTTCTTAGTGATGACAGCACACTGCATTTACATATGATCTGCAGATACTTAATTCAATTACCTTTCCCTTCAGTAGGTTTTAAATGTCCCTTCTCATGCCTTTGTTATCATTTGTACTGTTGTCAGATTCTGTTTATTTTTTTTGAGACATTGAATTTAGTGGTTATGGCTAATGGAGCAATGCTCTGAAAGCATCTTTGCTTATGACAAAAAAAGGGGGGGCAAATTTATAAAGTCCTGGTGGAGGACACTGAACATACATCCCCTCATGGTTTGTCCATAAGCCTAATAGAACTCAACTTTCTCTGGAATATGGTTTAAAACCAAGTGAAATTTAAAAAAAAATTGTGGTATGAGGCTAGAGATTGCTCAGCAGTTTAGATCTGTTGCTACTCTTCCAGAGGAACACAGTTCAATTTCTGGCACCTGTATGGCAGCTCAGAACTGTCTATAACACCAGTTTTAGGGGTTTGATCCCTTCTGACTTCTGAATTACCAGACTTTCACATGGTACACAAGCACAAGCAATCAAAGATAACACATACATAAAATAGAAAAGTGTACAAATACATACATACATACATACATACATACATACATACAGTTTTTAAAAAGAAAGCAATTTGATGTGTAGTGCTAATAACTATTTTCACAGGATGTCCCCTGATCTAACTCTGCTCTGTGAATTGAAACTAATGTATCTATAGGCCTTTAATTTGGAATGATATATTTTTCTATTGCTGCCAAAAGGAATGAATTATCATCAACTTAGCCACCTACAACTATCTATTATTTCACTGATCTCTAGGAGTTTAACTTGGCTTTTAACCAGTTTCTTTGTTCTTAGATTCATAAGGTTGTAATAAAGGCCTGATCTGGTTGAGTTCCTAGCTGGATTTGAGAAAGACCCTGCTTCTGAACTGATACTGTTCCCTGTAGCTCTGAGGTGAAGCACCTCCTTTTTTTAATGATGACTTGTCAAGGCCATCCTTGGCTCCTTGAATGTTTTCCTTATATATCAGGCACAGCAATAGTGTCTCAAATACCATGAGGTCTCTCTGACTTTCCCTTCTCCCATTTATAGAATAGAAATTTAGAATTGCTACATTCTAAACCTAAAAGTTATCTGCTTTTAGGTTGACTTGATTGAACCCATTTGAAAAGTCTAGAATATTCTCACTGTTTGAATGTCCATAAGTATAACCACACTTGCATAATTCCTCAGCCATATACTGTAAGAGTATTGTGTGTTATAGGCCCTTGGTATTAATGCAAGGGAATTGCATTTTGGTGCATAATTATTGTCATTATCACAGATAATTCTGTAAGGATGCTCCATTTCTAATAGTGTATTTCTAGACAGTTTGACTACTGGGGGTAGTATTGTATCCAGAGGTAAATCAGTTTATATAAACTATGAGTATGTTTTTCTCTAATATAGTTCATAGCACTTGGTAAAGGTGATTTTTCACCTTGAATAATAAGGTCAAGTAAAAATATAAACATAAATAAGACAAGGAACTGGAGCCGACATTCACCTATGTCTTACAGCATTGCTCAAGGATGACTCTGTTTGGGATGCAGGGTTTCTTTGGATATTAAGAACAACATAGAAGCAAACCTCTTGAATTCAGGTTTCTCTTACAGTATTTTTTAAGTAAGAACTAAGCTGGCCCAGTAACTTAACAACTTGTTGATTTTAAATAAGACTGCATGTCTAGAGTTTAGAAAAATAACAAAGAAAAATTTCTAGCAAACAGGATTTCCCAAGTAAAAATAGGGATGACTAGCATAGTTAAATTATAAAACTTGAATGCTAACTACAAATTTTAGTCTAATTACAAATAAAATATGAAGATATGTTTATTAATGTTTTAACTGTCAGAATCTGGTCTTAATTTAATAAATCTTACTTACATAATCAATTATCAGCTAAAAGCAAGAATAATTGAAGATAGATATGTATTTATATTTTATGTTTTTCTGAAAATATATTCAGTTGTGCTGTTCATGTATTTATGCTAATTTAATATATAATTGTTTTCCAATATTCCTAATTACATAATTAATAATAAAATACAAACTTAACTAAGCATTATTGCTTTTCTGACAGGATGAGGAAAGCCATAGTAGCCCCATATGTGGATACATTCATAGAATGCATGCAAGTACACAGGAGATATATATATTTATTTTATCTATTTCACTTCTTAAATAGTGAATATACTCTGTCTTTCTGTGTGTCAAGTACAGAATACTCCAAGGAACAAATTTTATGACTGTGAACTGACATGAGGACACACAATCTCCTCCTTTATTTCTATATTAAGGCAGTATTGATGTCAAAATAAGCTGTGTGTAATGAACACGGAGAGTAGTAGGAGACGGCAGAAGGTTATCATGTCAGAATTAAGTTTCCCCTTTTCTCCTTTGAATGTGAGAGCTATAACATTAAGAATGTCAGTTCATTACTCCTGCCTCAGTTTCCTCACCTATAAAATAAGGACATTTCTCCGGTTTAAATTTTAGGTTTGCTGTTCCAATAAAATGAGCTAGTGGGTAAGGTACTTAAAATTATAAATTTCTATGAAAAACATTTTAATGATTTAAACAAATATACATGACTCTTATATTTAAGGAATGGTCTGTGTTGTCAAATATGTGAAATCAAATACTGAAAATGGAAACTGATTTATTACTCTATTTTTATGTCACTTGTAGTATCCATGTTGTTTCTTGTATATCTGCTAAGTTACTAGTTACAGGATTAAGTGATTAATAAATAAAACTATTCAGTAAAAAACCTAATTAATATTTAGTTGGTCTTAATGTTGTTACTTTGCTAAAGGTAATCATGACAGTATTGGCTATCAGTGAATTAACTAACAGGAAGGAATTTTGAATGTGTGTATGGTGTGTCTGTGTGTGTGCGTGTGTGTGTGTGTGTGTGTGTGTGTGTGTGTGTGTGTGTGTGTGTTTGCTCTACCGACATTTGTAATTTGCTTTCTCTTATCCCTTTTTCGGAGATGAGGTTCATCAGTATTTATTCCTGAAGGAGCCATAGGATCAAACCACTGGGCTTTGTACATTAAAGACCTGGGTAACAGATTCCTTTGAAGGTAACTCTACTTCTAGCCCTTTCTAGCTATTGGGTTAGAACCAAGCATCCTTAACAGAGAAGAGTGGGCTGACAAGAATCCTTTCCTCCATTCCTTCTATGCTGTCCTTTTCTTTCTCTTTCTTCACTTTGTCCTTCCTTTTTCCTTTTCCTCATTCTTCCACTCCCTTCTTCCCTCCTTTCCATCATGCTTCTTATTTTCCTACTCACTGATTCTAACATTACTTTCTCAGCACTTCACCTTTAAGTTTCCCTGTGTCCTAAACGTACAGCGATTTTGCAGATATCATTTCTGATTCAGAAATCATGGCGGAATGCATGGGGAATGTGCTAGCTCTATGTCGCTCCTGCTCTTTTTCAACAGCTGCCTTCTACTGATCATTGGATAGACAGCATCTTCTCAGTGGATAAAATAAAAAATTTAATTGATTTGTGAATTGTTTATTATATTAAACAGATTAAATGAAGATGGATATAATTAATCTCTTTCAAAGACATAGACATAGCCAAAGCCAAGTTCTATGGAGACAGAGGGTAAGCTCAGATTACAGATTCAAATTTTCTTTTACTGTAGCAGGAACTATAATGCTATATCTTTTGTTTTTACATCTAAAAGCATTTTTGTATTACAGCTATTTTTAGCAAAAATAAGTTTAGAAAGAAAGAAAGGAGTGGTTGTATTATTACAGATGTCTGTTGACAATTGAAAATGTTGCTAAGCAGAGTTTTCTTGGAGAATTCAAATTTTCCAGTTGGACTGACTTACTGTCAAAAAGTCAAGTTGATTATTCTTCTCTGAATTAATTTGATAATTGGCTGAATAAAATGTCAATGTCAGTTAGAAAAGGTAGAGTTTTAAAGCTATGTAAGAAAATATTTTCTAAGACTCTTGCCATTTTGTTAATTTTTCTTAAACTCTGTTAAGGACTTCATGTAGTTGTAACTTCCTGTTTCATGATGTAATTCTTTCTTGACCCACTTGCTATATGAGCATAACTTAAACATGTACATACACACCAACAGAGAGAGAGAGAGAGAAAGAGAGAGAGAGAGAGAGAGAGAGAGAGAGAGAGAGAGAGAGAGAGAGAGAGAGAAGGAGATAGAAAGGAAGGAAGAGAAGAGAAGAGAAGAGAAGAGAAGAGAAGAGAAGAGAAGAGAAGAGAAGAGAAGAGAAGAGAAGAGAAGAGAAAAAGGGAAAAAGGGAAAAAGGGAAAAAGGGAAAAAGGGAAAAAGAGAAAAAGAGAAAAAGAGAACGTATATTGCATACACGAGCTAGCTCTTCAACAACAAAAATGGCAAAAATGTTGGAAACATCTCATGAGAGAAGTAACCCCTTCTAAAAGTGATGTTCTAATTCAGTGGTGGAATAGGAATTCCACCTAGGAAAACCAGAGTGTGTCAGATCCCTTAGAGCCTTAGAGCTGGACTTGCATGCAGTCAGCTGCCCAGTTTGGGAGCAGAGAAACAAATGCTGGTCCTCTGGAAAAACAGGTGCACTTATCCATTAAGCCTTCTATCTAGTTCCTTAAAGACTGGTTTTCTTGCCGTGATACTAGAGACTTGAACCCTGGGTTTCATGCTCCTTAAGCTAAAGTTGTACCACTAAGCAAGATGCCAGCCTGTGCAAGACTTCTTTGGAGTTTTCTGAGCCCATTTCAGGGCTTTGCCTTATTCTCAATACCAGCATGCTTTCTGCATGCACTTCCCTGTTGTCTCCACTCCTACCCTCTCATCCTTATTTATGCCTCATTATTTGATGTGTCCCCAGGAATCCTCACACTAAGAACCTCTTAAACTTAAACTTCTAGGCAGTTGCCTTTGACTTATCTAGTCTCAGATCCCACTTATTGATAGTTCTATATGCCATGATTCTCTTATAATGAAATGTCTTCTCTGCCCATAATGTTGTTAGGTAGCTCATCCTCATTAAGATGTACATATCAAATATATGCTCATAGGTCCATGCTTACCTTCCTAACTTCCTTCCAGTCAATTATTCTAAAAAGTTTAAGACTCTTGATGTTCTCTTTGGATTGATAATAACTTTGTTTTAAAAATCAATGTTCTATAGAATTACTTTATTCTTGCCCTTGTAAATTCTTGAAGTCTGTGAACTGGTGTGAGTTATGTGAAAGACAATCTATCTGATGCCTCTGACTTAGCCTCTGGTGATTGACTGGTAATCTTTGGCATTCCTTGGCTTATAGAGCGTCTCACTATCTCTGCCTGCATCGTTAACATCCTTCCTATGGCTATCTATGGTTGTGTTCCAATTTCTCTTTTCTATAGGCATTTGTCATATGGATTTACAAGGCCACCTGACTCCAGTATCACTTCATCTTAACTAATTAAATTGCTTATGACTGGATTTCCAAATAAGGCCAAATTCTGAATACCGAAGGTAATGGACTTCAGTATATTCATCTTAAAACTCAATAATTCCACCCACAATAACCATAAGCAATATTTCTATCATATTTCTACCACAGATTCTGTAAAGATAAATTATGAACATATTTACAAATTGCTCATAGTTATTAGTCTTGGATACTTTCTTCTTCCCTCACTTTCTTGACTCTTCTTCATTTGGAGATGCAAATTAATATTTTCTTAACTGCTAGCAGTGTGCTCTCTTCTGAAAATTTTCCATCTTCTTATCTAACATGAAGAGAGGGTCCATAGTGCTGGTATTGCTGTACGTTAAGGAAGGACGAACTGGTTCCAAGGAAAGAGCTCCTGGCAAGGAAAGGTCCAGGTTGGGATGCCATGCACTTTGTGGCTTTTGCTTTACTCACCTAAGAGGATCTGCTTCCTTTTGGGTTCTTAGAATATGTTGAAATTGGGCTATAGTTAATATTATAACATTGGAAAATTGCCACACTATGTGAAGTTACAACTAAAACTAAAAAATACCTAAAATAAAATGTTAGAAATTGATTGCCTTACTGAGTTCTTGGTTTAGAAGTTACCCATTAATATTGGAATAACCCTCCTCAGAATTGTTAGGGATGAAATCAGAGTGGATGGTGAATCAAATTTTTGTCTGCAATATCTATCATACTTAGGTTATTCAATAAGTAAAATAAATTAAGATCAAAGGCTGTGAGTGGGTGAGGAAATGTGGACATTTAGTCTTAACAGGTTGTTCTCTTGAGCAGGATGCAAGGCCTGTAGCCCCAGGTGCTAGTCTACCAGGGTGGCCTGTGTGCATCTCAGGGCACTGTGCTGAGGAACCTCCCACTGCACTTCTGATTTTGGCAGCCACAGCAGAATCAGTTCTTTGATCCTTGGAGTGGCTCCTGCCACAGTAAGTGGCTCTGTTTGTTTTGTCCCTCCTTTTGGTCATTACTCCCACCTGGCAGTATAAAACAAAAACCAGGAGTGGGGGAGAGTAGCAAGGGGCACTCAGGAACTTGGTCTGCCAAGCATGAAAAGCTGCTTAAACTGTTCTGATTCTAAGAGCGTGCATAATCTTACTGCCAACTCATTAATGAATACAGTTTATTTTGTATATCATGCATCAGTCTGCTAAAAAGCACATCTCCTCATTTTGCTTTCTCTTTACTGAGGTCTCAGATCCACCATAAAATGCAACCAGCTACACAAATGAAAGGTATTATGCCTCCTTTTCTTTTCAGACTTCTTTCATAAGTATTTGGATATGCTAGCGAACATCTGCTTCATCTTATGTTTTTATACTTTAAAGATGGATTCTCCAACATATTTGAAAATCAACTTGGATGTCATCTTTGCATATAAATATTTAATTTCATTATATATTTTATTGACAAATAGTAATTATATAAATTTATCAACTATATTATGCTCTTCTGATCTATGTATACATTGAGAATATATAAGCTATTATGTATTTAATATTTAACATATTCATCAATTTTCCTGCAGAATACTTTGTTTACAATTTCAATAGGTTTTGTAGTAGTCTCAGTTTACGTCAATATACAATTTGGTAAAGAAGATAAAAGTGATTATAACTATTTTATACTGAAGTATTGAATATGTAAGTTAAAGTTTCACAAGGCAATACTATTATCATACTTACTAATTCTTCATTCTGACACTTGGGAGTTTAGGACATTAGCATATTTTTTAAGATGGTCAAAACACATAATACATATTATTCTTATAATATCCTATAGAAATCACAGATGAAAGACAGAAAATGAGACGTAAGAGAATACTAAATGGCTTATGACAAGTACTGTAGAAAATTCACAGTGAACACAGGACTTCATTGGTCTGGCTTGGCCTCTTCAGTATGTAATCTATCTATAATTAGCAAGAAATGTGTGCTACTTTATATTATCTGATTCTCACATGTATACATTTGTATACATTTTTAGCCCTCAACTATCAATTACTTATATATGTAAATTTAATTAATTAGTTTATTAATTCAAAGATTCTTGTTAGGCATGGATTTAATTGTGGGACCAGGTGGTTTTGTCTCCCTTTATTAACGAGTCAACATTTAGTTAACTGTTTTTTAGGGAGCAGATGTTTATATACATGAGTAAAAAGTATGAGTTTAAAAGTTATAAAGTATATGGAATTAGTTTAGGAAAAATTATGGAAGTGTTTAAATGTCTACAATCCCTGTGAGTGTTGTTTCCAGCTAGATGCTGATATTTCTTTACAAAAAATCTAGAGATTCAGATAGTTGATTGGAATTGAGATTCAGGAAGGCTGAACTTCACAGACTTGTTCTTACCAATTCAGATATTGTAGAGAAAGAATATATGACAAGCTTGTACTGTGTACCAAAGACAATTTACAATTTACAATAGAAAAATAAGCATTTTCTAGAAAATTCTAAAATTCTTGGGACTCTGATTATGCAGAAAGTAGAATATTGGTTGATATTAGGCATCCTCTGCCTTCCTGATACACACCTGATCTCATCCAGAAACTGTAAAATTCAGAACATAAGTGAAGAGTCTGGGCACTCTCTACTTAAAAGAAACTTAAAATCATAAATAACAACAACAACAACAAAATCCCACATGTAGGACTTGTATAAGTCCTACTTGACTTATACAAGTAAATAAATGACAAGAGCTTTTTAAAGCTCTTCAGTGGCCACTCTCCACCTCTATAGGAATATATACATTTGGCCTGAATTTAGTTCTATAATCATAACCGAGCATGACCACTCTCCACCTCTATAGGAATATACACATTTGGCCTGAAGTTAGTTCTATAATCATAACCGAGCATGTTCCATCAATATTTGTTCCATGATTTAGGTCAGGTATTCAAGGTGGTTCTATTAGGCCAACTCGTGTCTAAAGGGATGTGCAGAAAGCATCAGCTTGCGCAGGGAAGGGGAAATATTAACAGTGGCATGGAGAAGGTATTTGATTATACTGAGTGGTGGCCTCTTCAGATAGTCTCAACTAAGCTACTCAATCTTCTTTAAATAAATTTTAGCCAGGGTGTGGTGGTGCATGCTCTTAAACCCAGCATCCAGGAAGCAGCAACAGGTGAATCTCTGAGTTCAAGAGATCAGCCTGGTCTACAGAGTGATTTCCAGAGAGCAAGAACAACATAGGAACTCTGCCTTGAAAACACCTTAAACAAACAAAAAAGCAAACAAGGAGATAAATAAATCAATGAGTAAATGTTAATATATTAGTTCCTTGTAAAAATAAGAATTACTGTAAACTATATTTCTGTGTCTATATTTTCTCTGGCAGGTGTTTCCTAAAAACAACCATTTCAGCCATATTAGAAACATCTTCAAAGGAAAACTAGCAGGCTACCAAATTCAATTTGTTTTTCTAACTTATTTATACTTATTGTTTAAGCAAGCTTTAATAAGGTCATGCATCATTTGATCGAATAGTAAATCTTGCTTAAATATGTTTGTCTATGAATAGTTAAAACATTATATAATATGTACTTCTCAATGATTTTTGTGCTACACATCTTAAGTATAATTATGATATTCCTTAATAACTAACTGCTTTAGTAGTAAGAGCACTGAGTATCAGAGAAGCTAAATAATTTAACCTTGAGTATACAGCCAACTAATAAGGAATCTAGAATTCAGGCTTAGATCTTTCTGAACCTGTCTCCCTGTCTCTTTTTAAACCACTGTCTTTTCTGTGCCTCATGATACTCTCTGTATTGCTTCCTAAAAGTATATGTAGTTTGAATAAGGGGGAAGTGGAATTGTGTTGCCTATTTGTGTTTGTTTGCTTGCCTGTTTGCTTGCTTGCTTTAACCACTTGAAAGCATGTCCAACACAATTTACCTTCCATTTTTTTCTATTAATGCAGCCTGCTAGCTTGGGGATACCACAATATTACATCCCAGATTTATTTATAGGGGCACATTTATATTCACTCTTAAATTCAAAACTATTTAAATTTTATAGATTAAAAATATTATCAAAAATGATATATGTTACTATGTGACTATAACATAATAAGACCTTGGTAGAAATTTGCTGCGGAGGTCTTAATATTTAGGATTTTAGTGCATATCCACTTTACTGCTTGTGGAGTTTCATTATTTGTTAAATGAAAATTATAATAGGATATACCTCAAATTTTCTATGATTAAATGAGATACTTTTCTAAATATATGCTTATATAAAATTCTTATGCTTATATAAAATTCTTACGCTTATATAAAATTCTTCATCAGTCACTCACATATAGGAAGTACTCAATAGTCTTCATTGTTATTATAAATGAGTACTACATGAATATATAGTACAAGTTTAATAAATATGTCGTAAATGGATAAATGAACTATAAATTCTTTAAATGGCTATGTATGACCAACTTATTGGTTTGGTATTCAGGATGCTTCTTTACATTCTTAATATCATATAAAACAAATGTTTCATAGCACTGAGACTGTCTTCCACTTTCCAAGAGGATTTAAAGCCCTGGATGCTACATTAGGATAGACTATTGACCCCCTTTCCCCACCCCCATACCATTTCCAACCCTTTGTAAAGCATGGCATATGATCTCTGACTAGAAGGTATCTGTGACCACTAAGTAAACACATAGTTTCCCCTTCTTATAATAGCCATGCAAATATGATTTATCTTCTGACACAATACAAACAGAAGTGATTGAGTATGCATGTATGCATTTGGTGAACAAAAGACAAATGAGCAGGAAAACAGGAAAAGGCAATGTGTGCTCCTACATCCTCTCCTTGCCTGGGGTCCCAGGAATACATTGATAGTGAAGACAGTGAGCACTCCTATTTGTGCCTGTGCTGGGGACACCACATACCATCCTGATGATGGCAGTCATCATGGTTTTAGAAGGACTTTGTTCCTTAATAGATTTGTTTTTAAATCCTGAGCTGTTTACTATCTAAGTCACTTATCTAAAATTACTATGCACTAAATCCCTCAGTTCCTAGAACTGCTAATCTGATTCTAGTAATAGTTTTAGAAAAGGTTCAAAGGTTTGCCTGTCTGTAGAATGTTCTTCCTACCACTGACACTCCAGTTCTACTTTTAGATATATGCAGTTCGTGTGTCATGTCTAAGAGACCCAGTTCATGCTTTCCTGTATGTTTGTGCTATATTTATAGTTTTCTGTGTTGAAGTGAATGTTTTCTTTTAGGCTGTAGTGATTAAATTATAAACTTCTTGAAGACAGAGCTTGTGCCTTATTCTCTCAGTGCTGGTATTATCCAGTTTTTGATACAGAAGAGATTGTCGATAAATATGTATCTAATAAATTAATGAATTTGCCTTTATACACATCAGATAAGGGACATGACTATAATCTCCTCTGTATTTTTGTTTTTCCCAGTGTTTGTGAGCCTTTTGAAATTGACTATGGACATATTAGTGTGCTTCTGACTTCTCTAATTCCTTTGAGGGATATTTTCTAATTGTTGAAAATGACATTTCTTTGTTACCAACTGGCCATTTTCTTTTTTTGTTGTGTATTGTTTGACTTTATTTATCCTATACATATCTTTTACAGCAGGGCTCAAGTGTTCTGTCCATGAGAAATTGCCTGATGGAACCAAATGGAAATGTTCTTAATCCTCACTTTTGTTTACATGCTACCTGCTTTGTTGCTTTGTTCAAGCACTGTTATTGCTGTGCTTTTAAAAAATGCATGGATTGTGTCAGCAAGCTGGGAAAGTTGGATTTTTGTTTTGTTTTTCAACCAAAATTCTTAGGCCTTTATATAATGTGTGATACATAGCTAAGAAGTCAATAAAATGTGCCCTACCTGAACAAATGCTTCATTGTTGCTTTACTGTTTTGAGGTCTGAGCCTGAGAATTTTGTTAAAGGCTAACTGAAATGTCCAGTATCACGCAGCCTAGCAAGAGAAAATCTGACACTCGCAGCTTGTACTTCTGTGTTCCAGACTGTTACACAAGGTCACTGAGAAGTGCTGTATATGTCCGATTTCTCAACTTCACCTGCAGTAACTTGTGCAATCTCGGGGCTAGAGACCTCCTTTATAAATGTTGTCTGCCTCGTAATGGTGTTGGCACCCTGGAGTCCCTAGCAGATAGAAATGGAAGAACATATGGCTTCCATCTGAATACAAATTGGTGGACATAGCGTGGTAATTCAGCTGCAATGTCCCCTATACTATAATCTGAAAGAGTCTGAGTAGATGTGTTTACAAATGGCATCTGAATTCTCCCACCCCTCTACACCCCATTCCCCTGTGTTTTTATCGCCCTGAATTACAGCCATCCTGCGTCGCAGTCTCACTGTGTTATTTGTGAAAATGGCCAGCATGAGGAATTATTAATTAAAGCTAACAAATCACCCTGACGAGCTGTGCCCTGGCATGGCTGAAGGTTGATTGGCGAAAGTGTTCTCCTTTAGAGAAAAGACTTTTTGTGCTCATGACGCAGTCAGGAACGGATTATTGAATATACAAGTTAGAAGAAAAATCACAGGACAAGCAAATTGAGTATTTACTGGCAAATAATTGTGCTCTTGAGCTGTGGCTCTCTTCCTAAATTCTTAACATTCCCGAGGGTTAGAAAGAAACACAGAAAAATGCATCGGTACAGAGTTCATTTCAAAAAACACACATAGACTGATGTTTGAGACTTGTGCAGGTAAGTGTGATTGTGTATGCATGGGAAGTGAAAGACCAAGCCGGAGATGGGGAGCGTGGCTGTGAGTCTGGTGAGTTGTTTATGGGAATACAGCTCAGCATATTTCTAAGTTGAGAATTTAGTTTCTGTGCTGCATTTATTGTGAAAGTGAGAGTCGTGAAATGAAAAGGGTGTTTTCTCAAGTTGTTCGTCTTTATCAGCAAAAAAAGTTAATGTTTTGTCCCAAAAAAATAGTTTTGATTTTGCTCAGATATTTGTGACTATGTACAAAACAATGACTGGATTTAGAGATCTGTTGTTATTTTCAACATTGTTAATTATGATGCGTCTTAACAGTGTCCCAAACACATGTGGGTAAAACTCTTGCATTTATTTTTAAAAGTAAACACTGTTTTACATTAGGACCTTGTCGAGATTTCTACAGGAACACGAAAGTTTTGAAGTAGTTGTTAGGCTTCGAGTTCTTATAGTAACAAAAGTGTTCTTATTGTCAGTGTGTGTGTGTGTGTGTGTGTGTGTGTGTGTGTGTGTGTGTGTTGTGTTTCATCTGGAATGTTGCTCAGACTCCTAAGTTTTGAGGTCATTGTAAGATATAAGAAACAACTTTAATGTCTTTTTCAAAGCTAACTGTAATGCATAGAAATATAAAAATAAATGAAGGCTCATGTGCAAAATGTAGACATTAAACAGAGATAATTTTTTATATGTGCAGTTAGAGTATGTGAACAGCATCCGGAAATATGTGTATGTACTAGGGATGAATTACATGTTCTTTGAAAACTTAGAAAAGGTGCTGTCATCAACAACAAGCTGTTTTTGAAATGAGAATAATTGGCTGGCGAAATAGCATTTTAGGCTTATAATAACTACGGGTAGCATAGATTTAAAACAAAGGCATAAATATAATTTAGACTAAATTAACTAATTAATAATTGCAAAGTGCTATTACTATCATTGACATGATAGTAATAGGAATACGAATAATAAAAATGGAAAATCCAGCAGTTACACAGAAATTAAACCACAGTCAACTACATTAGCTTCTAGAAACTCACCATTTGAAAATATAAATAAATAAAACAGAATTTTTTTTTTTTTTTTTTGCCTTCTAATCTACTCCTTGAACCAGAAAATGTGTTACTAGTTAGGCGACTTTCCTTGCTGTATTCTATGTTACTTAAAAGATTAGTTTATTTTAGTATGTAGAATAGGACTGCAAAGAAAGTTTAGGAAATCTATTTTTTTTTAAAGACTGAATTCCCACTGGACCAGATTTCCTCAGATTTCATGAGGCAGCCTCTTTAAAGTTTTCTGTGAGCATTAGAGGCCAAATTTGGTCCATTATTTTGAAATAGCAAAGAGGGCACTTAAAGCATATGTTCAGAGAACAAACCATCTGCCTTCTTTATTATGAGTATCACAGCATTATAAGGGATTGGAAAGGCTTGAGAAATCGAGCCAGAGTCCTGGACAAGATCTTAATACTTAGTACACTGGTTTATAGAAGTGCTTAGCATGCCCACACTTTTGGAGTTTGTTTTGTTTTGTTTTTTAAGAAAATACTATTATTACATTCTGATACATGGGCAATCATGCCATAGTGTTGTGGAATGATATGAACCCATGACAAGATATTGGTGATCCACTTTTGGTTGAGTTTTAAGCTTGTTGTTGGCAGTGAAACTCACGGTGACTTACAGAAATAGAAGGAACAAAAGTGAAGTCCAATTGCTAGCTTCTGGAGTTGCAGAAGCATGCAGACCAGACTCAAGCACTGCTGTAATCCGCCTGTGATGTAGGAGCAGTGTGCATCGGCTTTGTTGTTGTGGGGATTCGCTAGCAGCATCAGAATACAAAACTAAGTGTAAGTTGACCTAATTCCTAGATGGTGCTTCTATATTTTCTTAGCATCTAGGAGATTTTGAAATTTTAAAAATAATAAATAAACAAAAAGTCTATTTAGCTCCAAGTATAATAATGTTGTAGTACTACCCTGAGCATTCTATAGGGGTCATATAAGGCAGGCCAAGATGAATACCACTATATATAGGATATCTAATCTGCAAACAGAACACTTTCATCTTATTTAAATTGTATTAAATCTGACCAGCCTGGATAGCTTATTAACAAGGAAAAAACCAAGTTACCTTGTAAGTTCTCAGTGGTTTTCAGAATCATGCACTTGGATGGGTTGATTAGGCCAAAGACCTTCTTTAGTCAAAAAACTAAACATAAATACTTTTACAAAACTACAGTTGATATTCATAACAACAAAATTATTGACCTGGTGAGGAAAAGGACTGTCTAGTTCCTATAGATCATTTACTGGTAGGATTTTATTTTATATTTACATAAAGTGCAGACCTACAGATAAATATGCCTGGTGAATTTCTTATCTAGTAGTCTACAGCCTTTGAGAAATCTGTTATTTTTAAGAAGTTAATCTTAATTTAATGCTTGGATATTCATGATTATACTCAAATGTATATGCATGTATATATACACATTTTAATTTTGCTATTTTTGTCATTTTGCTTCAGTTAAGGAATTTATAAACAGATATGAATTGTGAGTATGTAATGATGAAATAAGGGAAAATGATGAACTAGGATAGATGTGACGGTGTTATCAGGCATGAGGTTGATATGGAGACTGCTCACTGTACAATTTCAACCTTTTTGCAACTATGTAAAAATGTGACAAGTTATACAGTCTGCAAAATAAAAGACCTTGTCTCATTTATCTCTACATTTTCTTTAGATGATTTAGAGAAGAAACTTCCACTGAGAATTATGGGTTATAGTGTCCAAAAAAATCAACTTGGAAGTATATACAATGTGTCCTATACATGCAGATATGTTAGTAATTACTTCTTTCTGGAAAAAGAAGAAATAGGGGAGTGGGAGAAGGGGCTAGATGGAGGAGAATGGGAGAGGGGAGAAGATCAAGGACCTGGACTTGGGTAGAGGGGATGTGAATATTGTCAAGTTGATAAAACCAGGTTCTTATGGAAAATAAGGATTTAACGGGAAAGAGATCGTCAAGCTATTTAATATACATAAATGTTATATACTGTTAAGACAAGTCAAACATTTAGACTACTTTGTCATAGCCACTAAAACACATTTTATCCAATAATGTGATTGTATCAGTATTACTGTCCCAAGTTGAGTCTAAAGCACTCCTCTGTGGCTACCCTCTTTTTCCACTGTTACTTTAAGTAGATTGTCGCTCATTACAGGTTTAAAAGATGCCCTTCCTGGCTTAAAATTTAGCATTTTTCACCTTTGCCTTCTATCTTCCTTCAAAAGTTTTAACAAACTGTCTAGTCTTCTCACAGACAATTTTGATGGATAAGTTGCATTTTCTAGGTTAGTTTTCTCTTCTCTTTTAAAGGATGACAAAAGAAGCTGAGCTGGGACCACCTGTAGAAAGGAAACTGAGGCATATCTTAGAAATTTAGAATTTCTACATCAAAAGCTGTGAAGACAGTACTTTGAGATCTACAGTTTAGCTGGCTATCTAGGTTAGTGACGCATATTATAATTTGAAAACAAGTGTTTTAAAACTGTGACCTTAAACTTTATAGTATGTAAACCACAGCTGGCGAGGGTTCATTATAATAACATGAGCAAAACACTAATAAATATTCAATACTGTGTGATGTGTCTCCTAATAATCGAGAAAATATAGTTCAAAATAGCATTGACATGTTTCAAGGCTTTAAGCCACATATCACTAACTGATTAAAATAAAAAATATTCTTGTTATTGATGGAACTTTAATACACCAAGGCATATGCTGTGTCTAACTACTAAAAAAGTCTGTCTTTGTGTGAAACAATTTACAAGTTGGATAAGAATATGTTATTAAGATACTATTTTATGTAAATTCAGATGTGTATGAATTTCTGTGCAAACTTATCTTGAGGTCAGGTAACACAAGTTTCTACATTGTATGATATCTGTATAGGTAATAATTTCATATATTAGTACCTTGACATCATTTAGAACGTGGTAAGAAACCTCTGCAGAGCCCTCCTTTTTCCTTAATAGGAGACTGTCTACTGACACTGGGACTGGAGGAAGTGTCAGTGGCCTCCTAAATACATTCCTCCCACCATTAACCAGCAATTTGTTTTAAGCATCCTTCCAGAGAGAGAGACAGAAAATTAGAGAGACAGAGACAGAGAATTACAACCTCCATGCCTCTTTGCCTTGCTCTCTGGTGTCTAGGCTGGTCTGCAAGAGATCTTGAAGCCTCAACAGACTCGCTAGCTCATGGGCAAGACTGCATAAGAAGGAGCTCTGTCTGTGCTTACCTGGAATTTTTTGTTCCACAGGTTCCAAATATGAATTCAACAGTCTCCTAAGCAAACATGCTGCAACACTCATCAGAACCTTCACCTAGAGTACATATTAGAGTCATGCTCCTTGAGGCAACTCTTGACACATCTCTATTTGAATAATCTTGGACAAGTTATTGGGCATCTCTTCTCTCACTGTACCTCTAGGTTAAATTGGATTATTAATAATAGTTACTTTGGTCATATAACTATGGGCATGATCTTAAGAAATGAATATAGGAGATAGTGGAGAGTCTCAGCAAATAGTGGCTCTTGCCACCAGGCCTGACAACTTGAGTTCCATCTACAGAACCTACATTGTATAGGTAGAGAACCAGTCCAGCAAGGTGTTCGTTGGCCTCTACATACCTGTCAATGTACAAACAAAATTATTAAATAATTTTTTTAAAATTAAAGGCACTTTAACAAGTAAAGGCGCTTGCCTCACTTCTAAAGCTCTCAATCGGATTCTCAGAACCCACACGGTGGAAGGAGAAAATACACAGAATAGAACTCACAGCTTCGGAAGGTTGCCCTCTGACCTCCAACCTGTGATGTGGCAGACACAGCCACACACATATATACTTCACACATAAAAAAATGAATAAATACATATTAACTTTTTGAACAGTATAATGCATAGAAAATGCTAATCACATGCCACATACATGGCACTTAGAGAAAATTAGTCAAGAAATATTATCATTACTGTATCATCTGTGATTACTGTAGTAGCAAAATGCTACAGGAGATGTATAGCACATGAAGGAATTGATCAAGCAGTCAGCTCAGAAACAAAGGGAGATTTTCCTATTTCATTGGTGTTTCATGTTTTCTTGGAAGTTTTGAGGTAACCTTCCTTATTATTATTTCCAGGACAACATAAGAAATATTGTGTGAATTTTACCTACCTTCCCCCTATCTCCTGCTGACCTGTTTCCCTCTTTTAATGTATATTTACTAAGAATGTCTTGCTACCATGACCTTTCTTGGAAACTAAAGATAATAGCAAATAAAATATTGACCTCATAAGGGTTTCTATTATATTGGAGTAGGAAGGGATAAAAATGATCAAACAAAATAGAAAGGAAATATGTATAGAACTAAGGTGTTTTTGGGGGGTCATAACCTATTTTTCCTGTTACTTCTATTGTGTCATAGTGTGGGATGTAATTTTTTTCCTCCTATAGTGCATATACAAAATAGGCCTGTGGATTCAGCAGATTCCTTGTAGGAAACTTGTGCACAGGAAATCTACATGTCTTTTAAGGGAGTGAACATTGCTTTGGGCTCTTTGTCCTGAGAGTGTGTGTTTAGGTTCGTTCACTGAACTGAGTGGTAGGTGCTCAGGGCACATAGCATTCAAGATAAGCAAGGATGAGTCACTATTTCACAGGCCTACACTGCCTTAGAGAAGATTGATTATTAACAATATACTGTTATTAGGAAAGAGTAAAAAACAGGATCCTAGAAGAGGTTGGAGAATAGAGCAAATTTTAACTGATACTAACAACCTAATAATAATACAAAATGATGGAAGTTAGGATGTAAAGTTCTAAGTTTTCTTTTGTTCAGTAAGTGGTCTGTGCCTGTAATGAAAGTATTTTAAACAGGAGGAAAATATATTAAAGAAACAAAAAAAGGGAAAATCACCTGTTAATTCACCCCTTACAACCACTTACAGACGCCATTTTTAACATTCATCAGGCACTTTTTTTAACTTTATTTTTACGTGTAAGCATGTTTTTCCTGCATGTGTGTATGTGTACTGAGTGCATTTCTGATACAGAAGTTCCCTGGAACTGAAGTTTAATAAGGTGGTTGTGAGCTGCCATGTGGGTACTAGGAAATGATCACCAGTATTGAGTCCTTTGCAAAACCAGTAAGAGCTCTTAACCCAAGCCATGGCTCAGCCTCACTCCGGGCACTTTTTAAAGCATGTATTATGTTCTAAGGTTTAGCTAGCTACTCACACCTTCTCAGAAGGGAGCGTTTTAATTGGCAGGTAGTATGAATAGCAGTGTCTCAGACTTTGACTCATTAGCTGTCTTCAAGTTTGAGCTTACAGACCAAATGAGTTCCAAGCCCAATAGTATAACTATATCAGCTCAAAGATAGCATTAATAAAATGCATATTCTCCCTCTAAAACACATAAGAGGGGCAGATTTTGGGGGACCAAATCTTGCTCTGGCTTTCTTGCTGGCAATTATTTTGCACAAGTTGTTAGACTATTGGGCTGGAAGTATCCTGTTGTGTAAAATCAGATTATTAACATTTTATACCCCCTTACAGTATGTGGATAAATGAGTAAGGTGATGTATTTGAACTGTTAATTGTAATGCTTGAGATTAGAAAGTATTCACCAAATGCCATCACTACTGTTGTTGCTGTTACGATCCTCACTTTTGTACCAGTACCCAAGAGCTTGCCGAAAATATATGTTTCCAGTGTAACTGAATTAGCCCTAGTGACAGAATAATTCAAGGCACATTTTTTCTGAAGGTGAATCAGAGATACCATCTTTATAACATGTATTGAGAAAATCTAGGCATGGAATAAGAAAAAAATATAATATAATTTAGCTTAATATGGAGATGATATTATACAAACCAAATTTATGGTTTTTTTGTAAAAATTATGTTTAAATCTACATTAAGTACTGTTTATTTTACAATTTGGGACTTATTCAAAGAACCTTTATACTCTGAAGTCCAGTGATTATAAAGTAGTGAAACTTTCTTTAAACATCAGTTATGGAAAAGAAAAATACAATTTTGCCTAAAACTGACATCTTCAAGTGGAAGACTTTATAATCATCAAATCTTTGCTTAAGCATGAGTGTTAACAAACTAAGATCTCCAGCCTACAGTGGGCATAGGTACTTGAGAATATTTATCAAATTGAATCTATAGTGTTAGGAAAGTAGGAAAAACAATTCAGATGTTCTCTGAATGATACGGTGGAGTTTCTTTATTTTCTTATAAAAGCAGTTGACAATACATTATTAACTTTGTCTTTATTTTTATCTTACTTATATTTTAGTGGCACTGGGGATTGAACCTGTGCCGCACACATGAAAGGCAGGTACTCTACTGTTGAACTGTATTTCCAGCCCTGTGTTAACTTTCAAACTTTGTACTCTGGCTTCAGTCTTAAAAGCCGAACTCTATCACAAAGAGATCGTGTGCCGTGTTCTTACATAGAGTATGCTTCACTTATAGTCATCATCTCTATACACAAACCATGTGATCACAGACACCTTGGTTTTCCTTTGTCTTAAACCCTCAGATGGAAAAATGAACCAATCACATCCTCATTGGTCTGTGCTTATGGTCTCTAATAAATATCCTGATATATTGTGATACATAATGGGTACTCAGTAAATGGTATCTGCTCCCAAATATAATAACTACAACAGTAATAAGACAAAAGAGCCTCTTAGACAATAATCATAAGCTCATTAATATATATTAATATGTAACATGCACTAATATATGTGTATGTAAATTACAACAATTGAAATTGTTTTGCCTAATATTTGACACACAGGAAATCTAGATGTAAATTTGATATATTTAAATGCTTTCATGGAAAAGGTGCTATAATTATTTTAGTTAAATGAAAGTACAATTCAAAACTCCCAGGCTAACCCAATCTTATGAAAGTGGTAATAAAACAACAGCCTCCCAATGATTGTTTAATTTTTACAGAAATGACCAAATAATTTGGGCTTAATGCAGATAAATAAGATGTGCAATGTTTTATTTGAAGTGATACAAAAGAGAAATATGTGGGAATATCTTTGATGACCCCTGATTTGAATAATAGTAATTGGAAGCATTTTAAAGATCAAGAGGCTATTATTGCTAGCTACAATAAATACATATGGAAAATGGCTGCAGAGATTCACAACATAAAAATAGTTCATTGCTAAATTGGAAATTCTGTTAATGTCACAAACAGTGGGCTGTGAAACACGAATGAATTGTGGTGACAGTTGAGTACCAAGCTGACTATTTTTTCCTCTCAGAGCTGTCCGTATTTGGCTGTATATTTTCCTCATCCTGATTTAACCCATCAATATTTGTGCTTGTCTAACTAGCACCACCTTGCAACATACACATTGAAGATTTCGTTTCTAACCCGCCTTCTTTCCTACTAAGCCTGTTTCACTTTGTTACCACGGGTGTCTACTGTCCTGTAGTTTTCCAGATTCCTCACTTTATAGTCGAGGTTTTGAGCATCTTCTTGCAGGCCTCTGTGTTTACTATATTCTTCCTTTTATATGGCTGCCTAAGGTCTTCCCCCCCTTTCTGATCTGCAGGCTGTTTATTAGAGCATATTTCTTCTCAGGGTAGCTTTGACTTTAGGCACTTACTGTTCACCTAAGAATCTGCATTCACTTTCTATTATAGTTTTCTCACTCTAGTTTTTCTGAAATATCACTTTTCCTTTATGGCAGGGTCTCTATGATGCTGGCTTTTGTGAACAAGACTTATTTTCTGAACCAAATAAAACTCCCTTCAAATGCAGCAGCTCCACACTTCATACGCTAGTCTGACCTTTGGGAAATGTCATTAAAAGACTCTGTGAAGAGTATTTTAAAATGCCCAAATTATTGAGGCTTAATGGCTTTTGTAGCATGGATATCAGCCCTACCTAATAGAGGAACAGGCCTAGAAATATATTTTTTATGTGGATTTTACTGTGTGTGGTGATTTGCCACCATTTATTGGTTGACCTCTCTTGTCTAAGCATTTTCATCTTAAAAGAATCGTCTGTGATACTTACTGTTCTCTTCACTTGATAAAGGAGAGAACTCTAACCTTAACTTCTTAAGTGATGAATTCAGGGTTCTAATATGCTAACGTTTGCGCTATGAATTGAGCACGTAGTTGATTTTAGGACAGCAAAGTAAAAATTTTCAACTTTCCTGTCCTGTTTTTATTCCTTCAAATTGAAAGAAAAATGGTTGTTTTTTTTTTTTTTAAACTGAACATTCGGTAAAAACTGAACATTGAAAAAAACATTCAAAAGGTAAGAAAACTACTGAGCCCAGTTCCTAACTCCAAAAACTGTTTTAGAAATAAATTAATATTGGTATATTTTACAAGCTTCAGTATGACAGTAGATTTACCTTTTTTCTTAATCCAGTGTCTTTCACTTGCTTCCCTTTGTTAATATATTGAGTACTTATAAAGTATTAGCATGTTCTGAATCAACTTTTGTGGTTCAAGAGTCGTAATTATTGACCTCCTAACAAGCTATTTATAGCTCATCTTTTTATAGATGCAAATATTATAAAAGTATTGAGACATGATCATTAATAGTGTTAATAAAATATAGTGGTAAATGCTACATATATGTGTTGCACTTTGTTACTGCTCCCTCCCCTCGCTGCCAAATATTGTTGACATGAGAAAATATCCAGGTTAAAAACAGCACATAATTTAAAATTTTTGCATCTGTGTGCATTTGTATTCACACTTGTAAAATATATAGAAGAGTTACGTGTCTTGAACATAGGTTAAGTAGAGATATAATTGAAATTGTGATACCTTTTAAGCAATGTTTGACTATTGTGTTTCACTATTATGTGAGTCCATAGGAAAATGAAACCAAACATATAAAACCCTCCTAATAACAATAAATGAGCCGTGCAACAACTGTTCTGAAAAATGGGTTGGACACTGACTAACCACTGCTTTTCTCAAATAGTGTTGCAGCAGTTTCATGCTTAGAATGTACAGCACATGAGAAAAGTCAGTAGGATCTCTGTCATAGATGAAACTAAAAAGAATCATTGAAATATAATATTGAAACTAATCCTGGCCGGGCGGTGGTGGCGCACGCCTTTAATCCCAGCACTTGGGAGGCAGAGGCACGCGGATTTTCTGAGTTCGAGGTCAGCCTGGTCTACAGAGTGAGTTCCAGGACAGCCAGGACTACACAGAGAAACCCTGTCTCGAAAAACCAAAAAAAAAAAAAAGAAACTAATCCCCTCTCCATGTTTTTATACCTCATTTCACTGAGTTGATGCAAAAATCAACAAAACAAACAAAAATAATCAACAAAAAAAATAACCCTCCATCTTCTACTCAGATGAAGTGTCTAGACAAGGAAGTCTGTAAATAATTAAAATAATGAACTAGAGTACAGAAGACAGACAGATTGACAGAGACGACAGAGACAGAGAAAGGGAAGGAATAATGGATTCAAGTGGAAAAAATTATGCACTGAAAAATGTTGAATACTCCAAAATATAAAACTAATGGAAGGGAAGAACTTTTTTCAAGAGAAAATACTTTCCGTCCTTCAGCAGCAATGCAGAATTGATGGCCTCATGATAAAAAGCCGTTTTAGTGGGGTTCTTGGGTAGAACGTGGTCATCACAGAGGCTTCACTTGGTGTTCAGTTGCCCTGGGCAATCTGATCAGTGTGTCCTTGTTTCTAGAACTAAGTAAACCAAATCAGGATGAACGACACATGGTTTAATAGTTAACTTTCAGAACAAGGGGCAGGGAGATGCTTTTATGCCATCATCCAGTCTTCATTCCAATCTCATTACTGAAGTCTGTTCTGAGAGCATTTACAGCTTTCCGGAGAGTCTAAGCTTGGCAGAGGCCTGAAGATGGAAATAGAGCTTAATGGCCATCTCATTCTGGAATCTTTTTAATTCAGGTGAATCCTTGCGATCAATCATTCTCTATGATGCAGATTATTGTTATTAATGTTGTTTTTGTGATTATTACTAGCCTTTGATTATCATGGGAGGTAGCTTTCTGTTTTACTAATCTTGAAATTTGCAAAAAATCTTCTGACTACTCTGAGTCTCCGAGGAAATTAATGTCCTCTCAAAGTAGGAAATTTGAGATAGTTTGAAAAGTATTTGGGTATGCAAATCCAATACTACTTTTACAGACCAGATCCAGAAAATATCATAGAAACACTCTTTTATTTGATAAAGGAAAGAAGAAATGAACAGAGAAAATTGTATTACATTGGGTATTCAGTCCATAGGCCTCAGGTATGTTTGACCTATTGGGTTTTACCTGTTCTACTTTCCTGGAACCCAAATTATGTACTCTCTAGATAGATAGCTAACAGACTCTCCTCCTCTTAGCATCCCTTTCATCTCGTCAGAAGGAAACTAACCATAGACTAGGTCCTAACATATTTAACAAACAGGTGTTTGAGTTTTCTGAACAAACATATTCAAGAAACAGGTGTTTGAGTTTTCTGAACAGGTATTTTAAACAACAGAATGAGAGTAGCCTCTTGCTAAGCACAGAATTCATGAGAGTGTCCGAAGAGTCTGGTATGGAGTTGATATCAGACATAATAGTTGCTATTAGAATATCATAGTTAACTAACCAGCAACAATAACAACAGTCAAGAAATATTTCTTACTCTCTCCTTTTGAATTCCATTAGAAAATACACTACCATAAAATACTTCAGTGAACAGAAAGAGCATGTACTTATATGTTTGTTATATGTTCATATGACTTTATTGTAGTTCCTGCCACACATTAACATTATTTATCTTTGTTGTCTCTTCCGATCATCTTGTGTCTGTGTTGCTGTTGTATTAATGT
The DNA here is from genome assembly GCA_030674055.1 of Rhabdomys pumilio. Taxonomy (NCBI): domain Eukaryota; kingdom Metazoa; phylum Chordata; class Mammalia; order Rodentia; family Muridae; genus Rhabdomys; species Rhabdomys pumilio. The sequence continues at coordinate 27,678,963 of JANHMN010000011.1, forward strand.
TGCTGGTTTTTTCATTCTCTGGTTTTATTTGATCTTTTCATCTGTGCTAAGTAGTTGCTTTTCTAGCCTCTCTGTGCACACTTGAACAGATGGGTTCTTCATCCCTTCAAAAAATGAAGACAGAAAGAGTAGATTTTGAACAATATTTTACCAGAATTATTGAAAAATTATTTTCTATATATAATATATGCATACACAACAGTGATGTAAAATGCAAATTCTATTCATATGTGCTTGCCTCTGCTTTTATTATGGTGACTGGTTCTGTAGCATCTAAGCACTTTGTTATCCCTCTTACTATTGTTTACTACCTGATCACTCCAAAGTGCTTTTGACAATCAGAGAATTTCATTAGCAACTCATTCACTTGCTGTTTTCAAAGATTTTTGCATGTAGAAATATCAGAAATCTTACTTAGTAGCTATATCAGATAAATTACAGTAAAGCAAAAGAATACTTCTGACATGAAGGTAGGGGAAGATCATCCCAAAGCATTTCCTAACATCAAGTTTATGTCATACAGTCTCCAAATAATGATGTAGAAGTCTATATCCAAGTGAAACTGAATCCTTGATGACTACTTTTCTTTGTCATGTTCTCTGCCATTGTAGTAATGAGAACTGTGATGTGAGGAACATACAGAATGCCCACATTTTACATATGTAATGATCAGGGCAATTGGACCTTTTCAAAGCAGGATCTCTCTCGATGTAAACATCTCTTAGCTCAGAACTATAGGTGCCAATCTTTGTTAGAAGCTACTGTTATTTTTTATGACTAAAATGATGAAAATTTATTTATTAAAAGGCTCATTGTCATTATCGTGGAGGGTGTGTGGTCGGTACCTTAACAGTTTGATTGAATTAAAATCAAGTTCATGCTGGGGTTTCTTTTGCAGCTCTGTTTCTTGCTTTCTCTTTGACTCCAAGCTAATTGCATAACCTCTGGTTGACTTGTGCCTCGTCTACACATTCAAAGTAAAAATCAGAAATGAGGTTATTATCTAACTAATGTAGGCTGGAACGTTACTTCTCTAAATATTTCTGGGCTGCATTTGAGATTCCTGATAGGAAAAAAAAACAGAGTTTTATGAATATTCTCCTGTAGCCTTAGACAACTACCCTATGGGAGAGTATATATTAGGGCCACACACAGATGAGAGATCTTGCAGTAGTCAAACTGGAAATGATATATCCTTCCTACATACACAGAGCTTCTTACTCTGACTCTAGAGTCCAAATCAAGTCCTTAGTGCATTGCTGAACAAGAGACACTTTCTGATTCACTGCCCTAAGGGAGATGTAGTGCCAATACCTGAAAAAAAGACACTCAGTGTCTTCATGCCATAGAAGTAAAGTGTCAGAGTGTATACATGAACCTAGACCTTCCAGCTTTCAATCCTACTGTCTTTCCAAGACACACTATTTTCCTTCACTTTATTATGTGATTTTAATGACTCTCAATTGCCTCGGAATACTATACTGTAATACGGTACTATAAAGAACAGTAATTGGATACACACGCACACACACACATCTAATAATTTTTCTTCTTAAACTTGTGGAAGAGCCCATTTTAGTGATTAGTTTTGGTCAAAGAGTATTTTAAGAGCAGTCTTGTACTCTCTTTTGGGTTAATGAGAGTAGTAAAATAAATCATCTTTGTCCTCACCCTTTCTGGTCAGTATGTAGATATGAACAGGTTTATGAACTATAGCCAAATTCCACTGTGACAATATTTCATTAAAGAGTTCCAGTGTAATTTGCTCCTCTGCAAACATATGACAACAAAGTGCAGCAAGGTGGACAGCGAAAGGCAGGACATCTCCTTCAAAGACACTGAGGACAGCTGTGTTCTAGTACTGTCTCACTCCTCAGGAAACATCTGCTGAGCTTCAGGAGAGCTGGGACTGCAGAACACTTTGCTTCTCTAACATGTCTGAATGTTAAAGAAGTCTAGCAAAGTTTCAAATCATGTCTGTGTTGTTGTATGAAAAATTCATATTCAAATCTTTTGGACTAGCATTTGATCATTTGTAAATATTAAAATATTTGATAATTGTAATATGTAATTAGAGTTAAGAATTACTTTTATAAAGATTGAGAGCTTAGGTATTGAACCCAGACAGATCTGAGTTCATATCTTGGTGAGTTGGCAACTTTAAATTTGGTCATTCTGTTAGCTTTTGCTTTCTAGTTTATAAAATTCAAACAGTTACAGTCTTTTAAGCTATTTGAAAATTAAATGAGATAACATAATTAAAAGTTTGGCATCATGGTACTTAGCTTGTGATATGAATCTACTACAAGTTAGCTGCTATGGCTAAGCATCTCACTTTATCTGTAAAGTAGGGGAAATCACTTTTAGAAATGATAAACAAGTATCTTAAAACTTCATATGGATATGTATCTACCATCTTGTTCTCAGTCTCTTCCTTAGCTCCAGTTTGTCGCTCTTACTCTACATGTAAATGCTAGTTACTCTGATTTCTCTGTAACATTGGTACTTGACAGAAGCAACGTGAAAGAGGACAGGTTTATCTTAGCTCATAGTATTAGCGGTCGCCATTTCATTTTAGCAGGGAAGGCATGGGAATGCACCTAACGTGGAGCAGCCAAAGCATGCGATGAAGTTTCTTCTCATCATAATAGGCCAGGAAACAGAAAGTGAGAGGCCAGAAGCAGAGACAGCCATAGGTTCCAAAGGCCAGCCACCCCTGCTGTACTTCAAACAGGTAGCCTACATCTCTTGACATTTCCACGGCCTTCTAGTATCAGGCCCACAGCTTGGATACAAGTCTTGATGACATGAACCTGTAACAGACATTTCCATCTTAAATCAAAACTATTTTACTACCTTGTTAATTGAAATCTTTGACAGGTTCAGCTTTCATTGTGGTATTTTGTCAAGTATTGCTACTTCCAACTAAGACTGGACACATGGAAATAATATAAATTCACTGAAATTCTCACAGATATAATCAAGATGTAATAGACTGTTGACATATACTTTAAGAAGTAGAAATCTGAGCTTTGCAGATGTGTCTAAATAAAAGCTAGCACGCCCCTGGAGTTGCTTATCTGCCATCACCCACTGGCCATCTATAAACTCAACCATCATTGGTAGCTTCTTCTCATAGGATAAATGCTGTCTTTAACCTGCTGCTTAAATACTCTTCATCTTCCATGACTGTTTTCTGTAAGCCTTATGTGATTCTGAATAATTAATTATACATATGAATAAGTTAAAATTGTGGTCACCATGGCTTACAGATCTATTTGCTTAGTTCTTCATATTTTACTAGGATAGCTTTCAATCATTTTACCTAATAATTTTAACAATTGAATCATTTTTTTATAAAAAAAAAAAAACAAAAAAAACAAAAAAACAAAAAACACCCCATGTATTTCTTGAAGTAACATGTTTTTGGATGGGCTAAAAAGAATCATTTAAGTATGCAATAAAAGTACACATGGTTCCATTTTCCTTGACTCATACCATAGTACGTATTAGTCAAGTCACATGCCTAAATTTGGGAAATTTTGTAGCACCCTGTCACTAAGTTTCGGGGCATATAAAATACTGTTTGCCTGGCTTTTAAGTCTGTGGATCTTACATGGTGCCTGGCATGGAGATAGGAAGGACATTTTTTTCCATTAAGCTTTTACTCTGTTTTGAAAGGAAAAGTTGAAACAGAGTCCCTACTGAGATTTTAACATGTTCCATGGTGGTAACCATAGGAAATAGGGAAACAGGAAATTTTTGGACAGAAGGAAGCCAAGGAGTCCATCTCAGCCTGTCCTCACCTCTCAGATACCATTTGGGCTTGATAAAATTATTTTTATCTAGGTACATATTTTAATGCTTTATATTTCCATAGTCTTATTTCAGATAGTAGTGAAAATATTACTGCTGATTGTGTGAATGATTTTATTCTAAACAGAACTCAGTTCTTATGTTCTGGAGGAACTGATGGAAACATTTCTTTAGATGCTAATAGGTAAGATCATGGGAATTGGCATTTGCAGAAATCCATTTGGAATATTTAGAATTCTCAAAGGTTGATGTGTGTGTGTGTGTGTGTGTGTGTGTGTGTGTGTGTGTGTGTGTATACACATATGTACACATATACAGATACAGATACATATATATATATATATATATATATATATATATATATATATATATATGAATTCCAGATATAAGGAAAAATTCTTACTGTATAAAAATATATGAGCACAGAATGATGATACTGTTAAGTTTAGGTCATGTGAATCTTCACACACTAATGTACATATATTCTTCACGCTGGTCACCTTTCTATTCCTTGACCTATTTAGCCAAACTGAATTCTCACTCACAATTTCATATTCAGAAGTGTTGTATCATGTAAATTAAAATGCTATCAAACACAGTGATGTTCTTCCCTAAAAGTGGAAACACACATTTTCATGACTGTTTAAAGTATGTATGCACTTATTTGTGTATTTCCTACCTATGGGGAGTATGTTTTAAATACCCTGGCCAAGTAAAGCTCTGTTAAAAATATATCATCTCAAGAACTTTGTACCCATTCATGTAGTTTCTTTTTTTCTTTCATCATGCTGCAGTTATTATGAAAACTATCCTAAAGATACCACTTCCTATTCTTGTTACATTTAATTGGTGAGATACAGATACTGAGTAGTAGTCGTGGCCCTATCCTCACTTGGATACTCAGCTCTTCTTTTCTTATATCTAGAGTAGCACAATACTTTAAGAGGATTTGTACAGTCCCACAGTAATAAATTAAAAACAAACAAGCAACTTCTAACTAGATCATAAAGACTGCTTCTAATGACTGCCGTTAACATCACTTTTCCCACTCTTAGCTGAACTACACTACTTGTTTAATCTTAGATTATCACATTGTACAGTTAGCTTTTTTCACAGTACATTTTTGAAAGATGAACATTGTGTATACATAACTATGGTAAAACTCCTCCTAGCTACAAAGCCTTTAAAGTGAGTGTGTGCCCAAAATCGAGGAGGAGGAGGTTTGCTCAAGGTTGAAAGGCACAGTGATGTGTCAGAATGCTTGTGTTCTGACTCATACTGTCACTGAATGAGTTGTCACTCAGTGATTTAACCACTTCCCAAATCTGACTCAATGACAGTTTACAATGGTCTGAATTTTAATAATTATCCAAATAATAAAAGTCAGAAACATTTTTGAAATATTCATTATTGTATTACAACTTTAAACTGTAAATAATAGGTTTCTCATGAGATAGAGGGCCATTTTTGTTATGTTAAGTTCTCTTCTTCCAAATGCTGAAGTCTAAATTAGCCAGAGTCTGGTCTAAGGGGCCAGTAATGGTTCATGGTAGTTAAACTAATAAAAGAAATGGGAGATATTTAGAGAAGTATGTAATTTGATGAAATTTGTATTCCTTAGATTCTCTAATGTTTGACACAGGATGAGTTGAAAGCATTTTTCTGACAATGGAAAGCTCTTGTGAGCTAGACAATTTTTTCTGTAAAAGTGTAGTACTCAATTGTGTCAGGAGCCAATGCCGACTGGAAGGACATAGCAGTACAGATTCCCAGTTGATGATGGTTCCTAGGTGGGCCTGTGGGTCCTCTTTAGAATGAGCACCACTAATGATTTGCTTGCTGATGTTCTAGAAACCATCTCTGAAGTTTCTGACAGCCAATCAGTGCTCTAGCTTTCAGTATATGTGGTTTCTGGTTATGGGCAGAGTTAAAGAAATTACTTAATGTTCTATTCTCTAAAGCACCACAGACAGAACATTTTATTTTTTCAGTCCTGTATCTTTGGACTTTTCTGTTTGTTCCTAAATTTGCATGTTTTAGCTTAGGAAAGAATACAAATAGATCTGTTTTGTCAGAATTTTTACTTAATTGGCACTATAGGATCTATCAGACTAGGGAATCTTACAAATTTTGTTTTTTTTTCCTTTTTTATGCATATGCCCAGATGTCTACACAAAGCTAAAATGAATTGAAAAAAATAACACTTCTATTTAATGTAGTTAAAACAGTTTTGTTATGCAAGGGCAACGACATCTGTTCTAACCTCTCACAAATATTCAAGTCTGTAAGGATAAACAAGAAATATCCCATTACTGAGAAAAAATTTATTTTTTAAAAGACAATCTTTTTCTCTATTCCACATACTCAATTCCCTTGTCATTTTACATTATAAATAAATAACAAACCAATTTGGCACATGCCCACCGATTAAAAATAAAAGTTGTCAGAAATGAGAATGGAAAGACAAAAATATGAATTATTAATTATAATATTAAGCAGCATAAAAATGCCTAACATGAAATGATACCATCTCTAAGAAATTTTATCAAAATAAAAATGAGACAATGATTTAATATTTATCATGTAAAATTACATAATATAATTGATGTAACTTTATATGATAAATACATTTATATTATCTAGTACTGGTATCAAATTTGATGAAGCAATATATTAATCATTGTAAATAAAATTCACTTCTGGGATAGTAACATAAATGGAAGTATTATTTTAAAGTCATGTCCCAGCTAAATTGTCTTACTGACCTAGTAGTTTTGCTATTATAACATCTCATCCTTATATATTATTTTTAAGATGGTCACCATTTTGAAAAACAAGAATGCTTAATTAACAGAAGGGATGATGCTTTTCTCTTTAGGATATTACTTAGAAATTTACATTATTGGTTTTGGATAGGGAATTAATATGTTTTTCCATGCAGGAATTTGAAACAAGTGTGTATTGAATACTGTTCAACAACATAATATGAGCTTTCATCAGCATATGCAGGCAGATATCAAGAGGTACAGACATAAAGGATCGTGCATACATGCATGCAAAACACTCACATTCCTGAAATAATAAAATATATTCATCAAAAAGGAAAAACCCACACTGTTGTGACCACCACACCTCAGGATTTGCTTGGCACCTCATCCACAGTGGTATATTCATCACAGATATTGTCCCCACAGTGTTGCTTATGCACTAAAGAAGCTCTATTACAATAAAACTTGAATTTCTCATTTTTCTCTCAGCTCTACTTTGTCTATGATCAGAGGCCCTCAGTCTTTGGTGTCTTGTCCAAATTTTTACCCAGAACTGACTTTCCTGTCTCCCATGGTCTTCAGTGCTTCAGAGTGTTTATTAAGCTTGGTCTTCTCTTGTAAATCATGTAAGTTTCATGGCCTTCCAGTTTTCTTAGTTTATTCCTTTGGGGTTCACTCATTTCCACTGTGTGTAGCATTTCACAGCTGCCGTCATCAGCTGCTCTCCTCTGCTGGGACTGGTTTTTTGTTTTTTGTTTTTTCCTTTTTTAAACAGTCTCCCAAAGCCAAGGCTGACCTCAAATTGTAATGTAGCTGAGGGTAACCTTATACTCCTGATATTCCAGTTTCTTCTTCTCTGTCACTGGGATTAGCCATGCGCCACTGCACATGGAGCTGGTGGGCTTACATTTTAATAATTCTTTGTTTGCTCAGTTTGGGTAAGCGTTAGTCCCAATAAATTCGCATAATTGTTCATCTTTGAGTTTTAGTTCTTAAACTACTGAGTAAAATGAGAAAATAGCATAAGCAGTGTCAGAAAACCAAGTGCAAGACAAACTGAATGACCTCCTGCATCTCTGATGAATGAGTCAGAAATGAAGACAGAGTAGTCAAAGAACATTTTAGAATCAAAGAAAAAGTAACCTCAACAACAAGCATCATAACTGAGTAAAAGATAATGCCATCTAAAAATGATTATTAAAATCTGATCATCAAAACATAACCACAAGAAAGCAACCAACAGTTAGATCTATAAATTTGTTAATGATTACATTTGATAGTTTTTCCAAGTTTTTCATATGCAAGGCAACATATTAAGCAACATTCATTCTTTACCTCATTTATCTTTACTACAAATTCCTCAGAGTAAGTATTCTGTTATTTCCTCTCTTCTAAACCAATGCAAACCAGGGCTTAGCCAGTTTAAGCATACTGCCCAAGGATATGCAAGTATTCAGCAAGAGGAATGCGGAGCCAGAATGGAAACCTAAGGTATGCACTTAACTTTTGCAGCATGGCCCCTTCCAATGTAAAGACTCTAAATGTATTACATATTCTGGTGTCTCTTACATTAGAGAAAGCTCATGAAAGAGCTCAGAGTAATGCTTCACACTTCGTTGTTACAAACACTTGAAAGTATGCTGTCATAGAGACTAGTAAAAATTTGGGGAAATGATTCTTTCTTCAAATTAGATAGGTTTCATCTTCAATAGCAGATAGTCATTTTTGGTTTATTGATATTGTGGGGAGGGGATCAACTGATGGTCTTCATGTAATATATTTTTAGATAATGAACAGCACTTATGTATCTATAAATTATGTGTTCACATAAGCAATATGACTCTGGGTGACTAAAGGTTTTTTCATTGATATATTTCTTAGTTACCATAGGTTAAATTATAACTTAATATATTAAACCAGAAAATCTGATACTTTCAGATAAATTTCAACTACTGAATGAATTTAAGACAAAGTAGAAACCTTTTGATAGTTAATGTTCTCAATATAATGTATTCCTCAAGGAAAAAAGTATCACTTTTTTTAAACCTCAAAGAATTAACAGCCAACACATTAAATCTGATTTGGTCCCCTGCATCTGCAGTGTGCAGTGCTCTAAACTGTCAACTCAATGAATACAGGAAGTGCTGAGCCTGGAGCCAGCAGTATGAGGTAGAGGGGCCACATGGAACAACATCTGTAAAAAGTGTTCACTTCTTTAATTCAAGCAGATTCACTCTTTCTAACTAAGACTTGCTATCATCTTTACATTTGAAATAATAATGTTCTGTTATGATATGCTCAGTTTACAAATTTGAATTATTTACGAGATTGAACATTACAAAGCCAAACAAGTAATATTACCAAAGTGAATATGCAAAGAAATGGAAACTTATTATGTAAGTTTCAGCCTTCAGTGTATTTTTATGGACAGTAAAATACCCCATGATATCAAGTCGTGAAACACACAGTAAGAATAGTCCATTTTGCTCCTAATATCTTGTCTTCCAAACTCAGAATTTTAATTTGAGGCCTGCAAAAAAAAAAAAAAAAAAAAAAAAAAAAAAAAAAAAAAAAAAAAAAAACCTCTTTCTATATTTAGATTATGACATTGACCTTCCATATTTCAAATTCTATATATTAAAGTTTGTTTGTCATTCTGATCACATGTATCAGTTTTTAAATATTTTGACTAACTGCGGAACTCTTTTGTAAGTATCACTTTGTAAATCCTGGGAATGTAAAATAGTTGGAGAGACCACTAATTTACTTCCAACACTTTTAGGACATAGTCTTAATTATTGTTTTCTTTTCTTGCTTCTTTATTATTTAGAGTCAATTTAGTTTGGGGGGAGTGTATTATCTTGAAATCTTCAGCTTATTTAAATAACTTTTCAAACATAGGTTATGTTCCTTAAGAGCAAGACCCTCTTTTTTTGTTTGTTTTCTCCGTGACCATAAGTATTGCTCCAGACTGTTTTTTCAGTGTCCCTTAATTACCAGCTGTGTATGCTAAAGAATTTGGAGGAGGAGTTCAGTTCTCAGTTTGGGTGGCCCTTCATCTCTTCCACACTTCTACCTCCACTTACACCTCTGCGTGATGTGGATAGCAGAAGCCACCCAAATGAATGGGAAGACATTGCATTTTACACTAAAATCATACACTTCACAAAGAAAATTGAGAAGCTCTTCTGGATTATGCTTTTCCGGACTCCCATAATGCAGAAAGGAAAGAGGGCAAAGAGTGATGAAGGAAAGGAATAAGAATCCTACAGTGCATGAAGAAAACAAACCATTTTCATGACAGAAACAAGGTACTTGTGGCACCATCAGTGCCTCCTGTAGAAAGCATTCGTGTACAAAAGAGGGACCAGAAATCTATGCTGCAGGTGAAATATCAAGTTCCTCCCATCAAAAGAATGACACATCACATTACCGTAAGAAAGAAGCAGGAAGGTTTCAACCTTTCATTGGCTTCTGGATATCCATGTAGACTTAGCCATAATGAACCAACTATTGGGAAATTTAAGCCTTATTGAGCTTTCTCTGTGATGAGCCAGCGAGGAAATAAGAGTAAATACAATACGCTGTGAATGCACACAACCCTGACTAAGTCTGTTTTTTAAAAAGGGTAACATTTCCTAGTAACTTATTTGGAAAAATAATTTTTATAATATATGTGTTTACACAAAAGCAATAAAATGTCTTGTGTGTGTTGGAACATTTTGCTTTTATGTCTGGTAGACCATTTACTTTACCTCCTCTTCAGTGTCTGTTGGAACATTTATTTTATATTCTCCATTCTATTTCTGTTGGAGCGTTTATGTATGATTTGTTTGTTACTTTTATCTGTTGATCTTGCCCTCCCCATATGCTCATGTCTGACTGGCCTAGTTTCCCACATTCAGTATGTGATCTCTAGCCCTTCTTAAATATTAATTAGTGTAATTGAATTCCCTCCAGTATTTCTAACCCCAGGCACCTGAATCTCAGTGTTTTTATTAGAACTGATTTGTGCATTTAAAGCCCAACCTGCCTCCCCATCCCCCACTGCCCAAACAACTTTTCTTGATTAGGTAAAGGTCGGAGTACATGCTTGCCTCAGAGAAAGTCTGCATGGAAAATAAAAGCATTATATATTACCACCTTTTTCAGCTAAAGGCTGAAAGATAGAAAGCTGTTTTGAATATTTGGCACAGGAAATCATCCAGAGTAGGCAGGAAAAGGATGTAGCTCTCTCTAACAGGGTTTAAATACTGCAGGCATACAGAGCCATGTAAGGAGACAGAGGAAGACCTCCCTATCTTCCACCAGCCCCTCTGGGGACTTAAGGATGACACCTTGTTTAAACTCTTCTCTACTGTCCTGGTACAGTGGTCTCTCTCTGACAAGCTTCCATTTTAGGGCGCTTTCATGATTATGCAGAGATGCATTTTCCTAGGAAAGTACCAGGGAAGCCAAAGAGATCATGTAAAGTGGGGTGGAGCACCAGAGATGAGACAGAGGATTTGTCAGTAAGATCATAGGTTTCTGCCGTATTCCAGGCCATATGTAAAAACAGTCAATCAGAGATAAGATGCTGTCTCACGCGTCGTGTCTCACTCGTCGTAAGTATGAAAGATCTGTTTGGGGAACAGTTTGCTGTCAGTCTGGAGCAAAAGTCTGAAGTGGACCACTATAGCAACTAAATATGAACATGGAAATATAGACATATAGAAATAAGTGATTGCTAGAGAGCAGAATGGCTTCAGTGAACGTAGTCCATACTATGTGGTGCACTCTCTCCTGAGCTCTTTACGATGAGTAGAGATAAGATTCGCAACTCCTTGAATGACAAGGCAAAATGTGCAGATTTTTAAACTTTATTTTTTACATACATGATTGTTTTGCCTGCATGTATGTTATGTATGATATATCTGTCTGCAGAGGTCAGAAGAAGGCATCAGATCCACTAGAATTGGAATTACAACAGTTGTTACCAGCCATGTGGGTTCTGGGAACTGAACCTGAGTCTTCTACAAGAGCAGTAAGTGCTCTTATCCAAAGAGCATCTTGCTAGCTCCAGTTCTACTATTTTCTAAATAATTTTTACTAAATCCGTTTGATATAATTTCTTACTTGCATATACTACATTGTGATTACTGTCACCATTCTCCTCTCCATCTCCTCTACTGCCATTTAATCACCTGTTCCTTACTATGGGTCTTTTCTGTGTCATTTTGTTTTGTTTTGTGACATAGTGTAGTTTAATCAGTGTCACCTGTATCACCATTGGTTTGGAGCTCTCCACTGGAACCTAGTGGGCTCCATCAATGGGTCTATACCAGAAAACATTGTTGACTTCTCTTCCCTCAGAATCTATCAGAGTCCTACACAAGGAGGATTAGAGGCATAACTAGAAGATAACATTTCATAATTGTTCTCCCCATTGTTCAGTTTTACATTCTTTCTGCCCACTGTTCTGGGATGTTCCCTAACAATGAGAAGGAGTAGAACAAAAGGACAGCGGACTTTTAGGACAGAGAATTCAACTGTACTTTAATCTCTGCACCTTGATCAGCAGTGTGTTCTGTATTCTTGCATAGAGAAGCTTCTCTGACTAAGGCTGAGAGTAACATTTGTCTATGATATAGACATACTGATTTAGAAGATAGCTTGATGCCATGGTAATTTAGATATTTCCGTTTTTAAAAGACTGTTGGGTGCAAAGAGTGATCTCATTCTCAGGGGAAAGATTTCTTACAGAATCAAACCTGGATAGACTAGGCTTTATCTTGATCACCAAGGTGTTGGGTGTTGTTATTATGGTGTTGTTGTTGCTTGGTGATTTTGGATATTATATATTCACTATGTTTGCACCTGGTAGGACTTGAGATACATAGAAAAGTTGTTGATAAAGTACAGATTCCCCAAGCATATTGAAAACATATGATGCACCAGATCTAATTAGATAATTTTTAAAATGAATAATGGAAGATTCTGTGTCTTTGTTTTAAGATGACTCATATTCATGGATGATATGAGGGAAAGATGTCTTAAAAGCTATGCATAAGAAATGTAAATAAACAGAAACATTCTCAGAAGTAAGTGACCAGGAAATTCGAAAAATGAACTGTGCAAGAAATGGCTATGGAGGTTAGAAAACTTGGGAAACAGGAACAGAACTGTCTTTTTATATATGAAGGCAAAGGCAGTTATCTACAAGCTGATCTAAGTAGGTGTCTGTTATTCTAACAAGGAGAACATCTGAATTGATAAACCCCTTAAATATACAAAATTCTATTCAATATTAAAACTTAAAGAGTAACAAACACCTTTATATGTTCAAAGACTGGAAACAAAAAACGCAGGAAATATATTAGATTACAGGATAGATGTAGTTCAATCTCAGAAATAGCATTTAATGATTGGGGGGAATTTCTTGTACCTCTCATAATCTGTAAGCTCACTTTAAGAAGTTACTTTAATATGGCTTTAAGAATTTCCTATGGTGCTAAAGTAGACTTTTAGTGTTGACGTTAGTCATCTAGAGCTCTCACAAGAGAATAGCACAGGTGTGGAGTTTACATAGGAGACATTTATTTCTCAGGTCCAGTGACTAAAAATCATAGGAGATCAAAAAGGTTGGTTTCTCCTGGGTACTCACTTCTTGTCTTGCAGGTGACCTGCTGCTATGTTTGGAATGACCTATTCCTCATGTGATCAGAGGGATATTTGTGTATATCTCTTTATATAGACCATTTCCTGTTCTTTTTATGGCCTAACCTTATGACTTCATTTGATCTCAACTACTTTTTCAAAGGCCCAGTCTCCAAAGAGTTTCAATACAGGAGTTTTAGAAACAGTAGTTAATAACAGGATGAGATATCTACAAATTATAATTTCCTAAGTCTCAGCTAGTTAAAACTGTTATTTTAACAGTTGTACAGGTATGATTTTAATTCATAATACTTAATAACTCTGCTAATGCTGATATTTTGCCTGTAGAAATAAAATCCAAGTTGTTTAATGGTGACACACTCCTGTAATTCCACTACTTGAGAGTCAGAGGCAGGAGCATTAAAGACTAAGGTCAGATTTAGCTATATTGTGAGTTCGAAGTAAGCCTGAGAAACATGGCAGCCTGTATCAAAAAAAAAAAAAAAACCAAAAAACCAGAAATAAATTGCAAAAGCCTCTATGAACCAACTCTGAAATTCTACAGTTCTCTAAAAGCTCTAAAAGCTCATCATAACTGGTTGTCTGGGATATGAAACAATCTTTTTTCAATAAATGTTTCCTTTAATATCTAAATTCAATTTTGTTTTACAAATATTTACATTTTTGCTGTATCTCCCTTGACTTTTGCTGTCCAAGTTACCAATGTGGCTTCTGATGAAACCTCTGTCTCATGTGGAGAACCTTGCATTTGCCAAACCTTCACATGCTCTAAGTCAGAAGTTGTATTATAAAATAATAATAATAATAATAGTAGTAGTAGTAGTAGTAGTAGTAGTAGTAGTAGTAATGATGGAAAAGATAATCTAACTATCTCAAAGAAAACAAAAACTACTTCACCACAAATGACAAGTAAATACATCTAAACAGTAAAACTGAAAAGTGGTGTGTTAGTTCATCAAAGAGATTCCAAAGCCTAAATTTATAGCTTTTTAACTGATTCAGAATTCAGAGTAATATTTTACTTTGTCCACGGATGTCTTTTTGTTTCTTCTTGTTTTAATATTTATATGCCCCAACTTACATAGAAACTAATAGATTGAAGTTGAGAGTTTGTCAGAATTTAGCCTTCAAGTTGGCTATTCTCTTGGTTCATTTTTCTTGCCAAGAGTCTCGTTGTATGAACATGGTTAGATTGACTCGTGTCTGTGGTTACTTGGAGTGACTTTTCAAAGACAGAACTGTAAATCAGTGAAACAACACATTATATCCCTGGAATGAGCCTCTGTCGGCAGACTTTCAGTAGCACTTGAAAGGAGCTCATCTTCTCAAGGAAAAACTAAGGTTAAAAGTTTACAGTAGAGCTGGGCATGTAGCTAAGGGGTAGGATCCTAGTCGAGCATGCAGGAGAACCTGGGTCATAGAACTGGAAAACCAGACAAACCAAGCAAAAGCCCAGAACACTGTTAATGGTTTTAGTTCTCAGTAATTCAGTCAGCCTCCTTTTGGAGAGCAGTTACTGTAACTTGGTATTTGCAGTAAGAATTGAGTGTGTAGTGTGCTGGGAAGAGTATAAAGCTCTCTGTTGAGGCTCCTTTTAAAGTGTGCTTTGCTTGAGACAATATAGATACTTAGTAAAGATTAGTTTCATTCTATTTTTCACATTTTAATTCTGTCCTCTGCTGGGAATAATGTTATTTTTTTTAATTTATCTAACCTATAGGATTCTTGCAACAATCCAATAATATGGTGTGAGACTATAAGCTGAAAACCACTTTACAAATACTATTTCTTCAGCTTATGAATGGATGGAGGTGCTTAACTAGAAATGGAATTGGGATTAGCCAGGATTTTACATTCATACTTCTTCCTAAGAGACATTCCAGGCTGCATCTGGTTTTCTTTTAAACTACCTGAGCTGATCTTCAGAGTGAAGTATTTAACAGCAGGTATTAAAGTTTATGTCTATTTTTCTGTGGAGGATAAGAAAATAAATCCTTTCAGTTTCTCCCTCGCTATTACTGCTCCTACATTCTCTTTCCTGTAAATACAGGGACAGATTATTGCCTCTGTGTCTTGGAACTCTTGGTCCATGGTGTGTACTGTCACTATTCTCATTGTAGTTTGGTAATTATTGCTATTATTACTCTTAATTGTACTTTGTAATTATATAGTATGCTTTAAAGAAAGATAAATAGCTAGGAAATAAGCATGGTGTTATTGAAATATTATTTAGATTTTAGACAGTTGTATATCTACCTTAGACTGTTTTCCCATGTGAATCTTCAGTTACAGCTTTTTAAAAAACCTATCTTTGAAAATAAAGTACTAACCTGAACAGATACTGTATTTATCCAAAACTCTTTATTTTTAATTTCTGCCCTCTTAAAATATTTTTTACAGTGTAATTGCTGTATGGTAAAATTTCTCTTAAACATTTTAAAAGAGAAGGTGCACTGATAAAACAGAAACCCACACTTAAGAGGAAAGTCTTGTTCCTCCTACAGACTTCTGATCGCCTGTTGAAATCAAAGGAGAAAAGGGGAACTGAGAATAGTTTGTGGATTTTAGGCTAGTATTGTAGTGTTGTCCGGCACTGCTTGACAAAGGCTCTTTGGAATAGAAACTCCACTGTCTTCCTCAGTATCATACACTATTATTTTTCCGTGTTTTGATAGCACTAAAAGTAGTTTTCTTTAAGTTTTCAGGTTGGTAGGCCCAGGTTTATTTTCAGCATGAGTCCTCTCATTCCTGCAGCTTGGCATAACTACCAAATCAAGAGATTAGGTCAATGTAAGAAGTCTGTTCTGGGTAACCTCCAAGTTTCTTTTCTGACTTACTTAGTATGAAACTGGAGAGAAAAGTTCACAGGAAATGAAAAGAGCTGTTGTGTGTTCATTTACTACTTTCTGGAAATTTCCTACTCTTGGGAATAAATGATCTTACCACTTTCTTCATCTGAGTTTTTAGTAAAGGTACTTTCTTATTCACTACCAAAGCAGTGGATCTCTGAGTGATCAGTGGTATTAACATGGCCTAGGAATACCTTAGCAATGAATACCCCCTTGTCTCAGCCAGTTCTGGATGGGAAAGGTGTATGTGGTGTGTACAGAATGTATTGAACAATCTGCCTGGGAGACTCAGATGCTTACTACAACTTGAGAGCAAGTCTTCCAAAGAGACATTGAATTTCACTAAGAAACTATTTTGGTAAAAGCTGTGTCAAAGAAATGGAACGTCAAAATTTGCTATTATTCTACTCAAAGGTCATCATACAGTTTCATCTTGAAGTGCTTAACTGTCCCTAAAATTTCTAAATTCTAAAATTATCTTTTTGTTGCTGTGTAGCCATATATTTACCTTGGATTATCCAACTCAAATCATCTTTGCCAAATACTTAACAGCCATGCTACTGTTCTCTTAATTTTGTCTTTTACAGTTCTTAATGCCTATACAGTTTATTTAATTATTCTCTTTAGTATATCCTCTATATACTGGAAAATTCTCTTTTGATGAACAGTGGTTGTGTTTATTAAGTTTTCACTCAAATCATCAGAGTTTCCTCAAAGAATTACTGTGATTTAAGTTTCTGTCACCCTAAGTAGCTAACCTGAGTTCACATTATATATCATGTACTCAAAAGATCCTCCTGCTGTTCACATGGCCACTAGGACACATACACACACACACACACACACACACACACACACACACACACACACACACTTATCTCTTGCACCTTGTAGAAGTACTTTGGAAATGCTGAGTTAATGGTGATTTGTAAGCATAATGTTATATTGTAAAGTTTAAACATTATTCTAATCTTTGCTTCACCACTCCTTTCTTAGGAAAATCTTGGAATGTTTAAATTTCTCCTTAGATTCAAAACCATCTCCATTTATATTTAAAAGGATTCATTGTAGCAAGTAAATGTATCAGTTGCATTTATTAATAACCATTAATGCGTTTTAAAATAATTTGTTCTCATTACATTTAAAGTAGAAAATAACTGATTTTGTTGATTTGAAGATTTACTAATTTTCAGAAAGCTAATTTATCATTTTGTTAAAAAAAAAAAAAAAGAATGAATTGAAAACCAATCTAGACTTGCTTGTATATGCACATGTACCTACTGGTGATAAATTTATAATAATGCTTGTAACTATATGATAATTATTCAATAATGGTGCTTAGTGGAAGAAAACTGAACCTTTAATGTGGTGAGCATAACCAAACTCTGTGAACACATTATATTTGCACATGACGTTTATTCATGCAACTAAATTCGTGCCTAAGAAGTAGAATGCATAGGCTCCCTTGGATCAGGTCATTCTCTGTAGTTATTTTGGAAATAAATGTCTGGTTTTTATATAGATGTCATTGTCAAAGAAAGTCCTCTTAATCCTGGTAAGGATCAGCTAGATTGGTACAAAAGTGTATATCCCTAAATACTATCCTACAAACTGAATCAGAACTCTGGGATTGGAGCCCAGCAATTTGCATTTCTAATGATCACTTCCAGGTGATGCTTATGCTCAGTAAAATTTGAAAGCCATTTCTATTTGGATTCATTCTCTACTTGCCTGGTGAATGAAATTTTCCAGAAAACTGATCTGTGAGTTCTAAAACTGTTTGTTTTAGGCATAAAGGCTAGGTGACAGCCTTCAGCAATTACTGTGTTTGCCTTTAACAGACTGTTATTGAATTCTGACATTTTGTGTACTGGGCACTTTTATCTAAATTAATATAAAACCCCAGTAGCTCTGTGAGACACATATTCTTGATTCTATATTAAAGTGTGTTCATTGAGGCTTAGACAAGTAAATATCTGAAGACAGCCCAACATGTTAATTGAATTCGCTTTGACTCTAAAATATATGTTCTTAAACTCTGAACCAGGGCTTAGTCAGAATTTTAAAGCCATATCTCTTTAGTCCTCTCTTTCTCTTTCTAAATACTCCTATATAGAGGGGGTAAAAGAGATGACAGCTAATTCCAAGTTTGTTTCCAAACTCTAAGATTCTGTGTCAGGCAACAGTCATTTTAAATTATACAGTTGTAAGCTCTGATATTACCATGTGATCAAATCAGTCAGTAAGCCATCACTCTCAAGGTGATGACCTAGAACAGTACAAGCAAAACCACTATACATCTGGGTATTTCATAATCTGCCTTCTCCTCTACTGCCCTTTGAAGACTGGAGTACATATTTTTCTATGCAAAGGCTACTAGAATGAGCTTTTTATCTTCTAATTAAGAGATTTCCTATAACAATATCAGGCCTCATTTCCCTTAACAATGGCTTGTTTTGATAAATTTTTTGCAAATACAGCTGGTATACTGTCTATCTGACTCAGCGCTTCTTAACTCTGTATACTCATATCGCCTACTAACTTAGGGCATACAGATTTTTTTTTCTAAATTTTATAGATTCTGAATCATTTGGTCTAGAATAGGGGCTGAGTGACCCATCCTTTATAAAGCCTCATGCTTATATCTGTGAGAATCTGAATCCGGGATTCTCAATCATTGGCCCAGTTCAGAACTCTCTAAAGAATTCAGTGCTATCAAATGCACCAAGGAATGAATGGAGGAAGGACAGCATCTCTAAGTCGTACAGTGAGTTCTTTGAAGTAAAATAGAAACTCTGGACACAAAGAAAGGCTGTTGTTTAAGCCAATCAGATATTCAGATTGAGTATGAAACAATGAAAAAAAGAAAAAGATGTCATTAGGGCATTGTGCTAAATGGAATTATGGAGCATCCTTTTTAAAATTCCATGAAGTTTAAAAGACTTGCTGTCTTGAACAGGCATTTTGTAATAGAAAATGAAGTCACAGAAATGGCAGCATGTTTGAATCTATTTATATTTCCTTTTGAGAAAAAAAAAGTGAAGGGCAAAACCTTGTAAATGTATCTTGATCTGATGTTATTTTTGCAAGTTAGACAGACATGAGGCCACCAGTCAGACAGATTCAGGGCTAGCTATCATATCAGAGCCCACTCTTCAAATCCTAGCACTAATCTGAATGATAAAGAGCTGCCTTTAGATTAATCCTGCCCTGGACTTTAGACGAAAGAAACCGCAGTTTAATTACTGAGTGAAATTCACTTTGTCTGATCTGCCTGTCTTTGCTGTAATGTCATAATATAATCAGCATCACCCCTATTTGAAACACGGAGCTGTGAAGTCCAAGGACCTGTGTGATTGGAAGACATAAAATGATGCTCAGACAACAACCAGCCACAGTGCAGTAATTACTTGAACCGTGTTTTCATCTGTATGTCATTCTACCACTGGCTTGTCATGACAGCAATCGAGGAAAGGATGGGAGAAAGCCTGATTGAAAAGGAGGGTGACCCACCCGTTCGAATCAGACAAGGTGTGGGAGGGAAGAGCCTTGCTGTATAAAATCTTAAGGCTAATTAAACTTGCTTTTTTTTTTCCTTAATATATATTGCGCTGGCTGCCGTGAGTCCAGGGTAAACTATTCAGCTGATTTCTCCCTGCAATTAAAATCTCCTCTTTAGCTGAAACTAGTTTCTGCTTCTCTGAAAATAATTTATTTTTCTTTTAAAACTGGCAGTTTTGGCAGATCCTTCCCCCCTCCCCCGCCCCCAAAGGTTTCTGTGTAGGTTTTGCAAATTTTTAAAAAAGAGACAGAAGAGAGTTGTAGTTTGTCTTCACTCAGATAACAGCATCCGGGCTTTAGTTTCTAGGTTTGCATGGACTCACTGCCATTACATAGGATCATTCAACTTACTCATCTGGTTTCCCAATCAGTTATTTCCACAGCTAACCCAAATGCTTAAAGTAACTCGCTCTGTGTTGTCTAGTTGGAAGTATAGCTCCTCTGTGAGTTGGATAAGAATGCATTTGACCCTACAACACTGCACCCCTTCATTCTTGATGTTGACTACAGCCATTTAAATATGCCAGTGCACACATTACTTTTTAGTATACTCCATATGCCCTGAAGCACGCTTTCTTTCAAATGTACATTAGTGAAAGCAGAAAAGAAGAAATGGCTGGTACCTTTTGAAGAACTTTGAGATTTGCATGGTTTAGTTTTGTAGCTTCTATAGTAAATATATACGTTAACTCCAAAAGTAATTGAACTTTTGAGAACAAATATACAAGATGAAGTAAAGATAAACTTTTTACTTCCCACCAAATTCTAGCATCAGGAATCCCAAGCATCTCTGGACCTTATGACTCATTAACAGGCATTAAAATCCTATGGAATCTAGACATATATCTCACCACCAAGAGTCTTATGGCAGAAAAAGGAGTGCTCATAGGTTAAAAGAGTAGGAGGTACAGCCAGATGACCTGTATTTACGTCCTCCTAAGACATTGCTTAATTTTCATCTGTGAAATGGAAGCCAGTACTTTTTAACTTCTTAGGGACGACATACAGATGAAATGGGTTAACCTATAGAAAGTTCTCAGTTCGGTGCCCAGCACCAGCTAGCATATTAACTAGCATATTAGCTACCATTAATGCCGCACAGTGTCTCCGGACTATATCATCATCACTTTACTGTTCTACTGATACTGATCAGTCAGATTACGTATTTGCTGGGTTATTATGGTGGATTCTGCATGTTCTACTTGTGCCTCCTTTATTTCTAGTTTCTAATTATTGATCTCAAGATAGGACTTTGATCAGGCCAATGCCCTACTTCCAGGGCTTTAATTCCTGTCTTTTGCTACAAGACAAAGTAGATTCTTCAGACTAGAGTTCAAGAAGCCCTCTCCCATGCTCACAGCTGACCTTCCCACACTCCCGCCTGTGACAGTCCCAGCTAACACACAGCTGACCTCT
>JANHMN010000011.1:27700039-27801220 GCA_030674055.1 Rhabdomys pumilio
TGTGACAGTCCCAGCTAACACACAGCTGACCTCTCCACACTCCCGCCAGTGACAGTCCCAGCTAACACACAGCTGACCTCTCCACACTCCCGCCTGTTTACTTGCTGCTTCAGAATGCATCTTTCAGTTCTCTGCTTCTTCGCTCTTGCTCAGACCCTGACACACCTGAATCTCATTACCACAACCTAACTCTTAAACACATTTTTTTTCAAAGTTCAACTTGATGTTTTTCATCACAATGAAGTTGTCCATTCCCCAGGTATACATAAATGATGGTGCTGGTTATCTCCAAGTCCCCGTTCTGAACACATGAATTCCTTTGCGTTATATTTGTCTATCTCACTTACCTTAAGCATGGGTCAGTGTCTCCATGCACAGGATTGTTTATTCAGGAGCTTCTATCAGAGATCCCAGAGGTATTCGGTACAGGATAAATGAATGCCAAATGAATAAGTGCTTGAAATATGGAGTTTTTCCTGTTCTAAGTCTCCTCTCTTTTCTCTTTTTCAATATTAATTTGAATTTTATGCTTTATATATGTCATTTTAAAAAATGTTAACATCTCTTCTTTTTTGGTCTTCTCCAAAAACTACCATATAAAGCCTTTGCATTTACAGTCTCTGCCACTCTCTGAGCTTGCATATTCATTAGAAATCTAAGGGTCATCTTGCATCTTCCCTCAGCACTGGAGGGGATAACAGCTTAACTATATAAAAAAAAAAAGATACAGGACCTGTTGAAAGGAAAAGATGAGTTATGTTGAAACATCTTATAAGCTGTCAAAGCTTCACAAAGGCAAGGTATATTAGTAAATATTTCTTTAATAAACATGCCTTTATGTAACAAAAGCTAAAATAACGATGTTGGGCATGATGGTGCATGCTTGTAATCTCAGCCTTGTGCTGAGGGAGGAATTGAGGAGTTCAAGACCACCTTGGTTGGGATAGACATTAAGACTGTCCAGAAAGAGAGGGAGAAGAAGGGATAGGGAGTCCTATCATATCTGTTGAATTTAAACAAAATGTACCTCATATTGAGGAATTGTTCAAGATCTATTTCTCCCTTTCTCTTTCTTATCAAACCACAATTCTCTTCTGCAGAACTCACAGTATTTGTCCTTGCTCTTCTGTACATTTGTTATGACATTCCCTTGGAATGTTTGGAGAAACATCTTTACTTGAGATAAGGCCCCAATAGACCAAAGCAAAACTTCCACCCATATTCAGCTTGGTGAAACAGTGGTTTATTGGGGCATGGACAGGCACATAGGACTAAGGCATTACCAAAAGGTTCCAACCCAGCTTGGGCAGCAGCCCAGGAGAACTGCCTCACTGCACACCCAACCTTCTGCTTCTTATAACTCTAACACCCACAGGGCGTCCATGAGCATGAGGAAGATTACAGCAGGTGGGAAGTAGTTAAAATCTCAAGTGACAGTGTGACGGCCCTCCTTCTTTCTAAGAGTAAAAGTCTGTAGCAGAACTTAACCACGAAGAGAAAGAATCTACTTTCTGTGAGGGTCGCCTGTAGGTCATCCCTGTGCTGGCCTGATGAAAGGTAGTAGAGGTACTTATGTCCATTCCAGAAGAAATAGCTGTTCACCCACTTGTATAGGGCAAGTGGAGGATTTCCTTAAGATATCTCCTGGAATGCTGCGTGTAAAATAAGTTTCACAAATCAGAAAGGAAGACTTATTTTTAACAACTGACAGGAAGCCTCTCAATAGTTCCTAAACGATCCCAAAATAGCATGAGAAATAAATCAACTTTATCTTACACCTCAGATATTAAGATAATGCAGATTCTTAGACCATCTAGATTTTCTGTATGGATACTTTTTAAGTCAAAAATCCTAACCAGAAGATATTATTTATTGTAAAGCTACTGAGTTACAGAGGCAGCTTTCTAACTTAGTCTAATACTTGGATACACATTTCCCTATACGATAGATACAGTTTCATTAATTGGAGATGAATAGGTGGACAGTTAGGAAGCGACCTCAGCCTTAAAATCACATCCCTTCCCGTGTCAGCACTGTAGGCAATCATTTGATGTTTGATTTACTGTTGGTGGAAACAGGCCAGGCAGATCAGCACTCTTTTCATTGTTCCAGTTGAGACTGCCTGGGTGGCCACAGTGAGAGTGAGCCTGGCAGTGTGAGCAGCAGCCATCTAGCTTTCATTGAGTGTCTTTTCTTTGTTGAGATCCAGAGCAGAGAGGGAGAGAGGGAAGGATGGAGAAGAAAGAAAAGGAAGGAACAAATGAACAAACAAAGGAAGTTGGATTTATTTTTTATGTATATTCTCGCAAAATTCTCCTGAACGTAAGCATATTCATAACCCCATGAGTTTTCTTTCCCATGAGTCAAGACTTCGTTGTTGTAAGTCTTGCTATCATGGTGATAAGCACCAAGTGGCTCATTTGTTGCCTGTGTACTCCCTCCCCTCTGCTTCCCACTCATCATCAGGCTAGCAACAATTGCTCCTCTTCGTACTGTGACCTCTCCTCCTCAGCAAGCCTGATTAGGGCAGACAGAAAAGTCTTCACTCCTTCCTTCTGACCTTTTCACTCCTGCTTGTTGAGAGTTGTGAGTTAAAATTTTCAAGTTAATATTTAACCTATGAGAAAACTGTTTACAAAATTGCTAGTTGACAATCAGAGATTCCTCCCAACTCCAGATTAATATGGCTAAAGTTTAACAAAGTGAAGCAGCTCACATACCAAAATTATATTAAGAAATACATCGATAATTAAAAGATTAACTCTGGAAATTGTGCTGGTATGTTTTCAAGGCCCAAAATGGAATATGTGTCTAGATAAAAGAAAAACCTTTGTTAAGGACTCAAGAGCCTGAGTACAGCAAAATCCAAGCAGCATGGGGCATACAAATGGTTCTGACCTCCTTCTACTGTCCTTTCTCCTCTTCCCTGACCCTATTCTCTGCCTCCTCCCTCAACCATTCTTCTCCTCTTAAAATATAACCTTTATGCCAGATCTTCAGAGGAAGAGTCAAGCAGATCTCAGAGTGTGAAGCTAGCCTGGTCTACATAGTGAATTCCAAAATAGCCAGGGCTACACAGAAATCCTGTTTCAAAAATCCAAAAGACAAAACAAAAAAAGCAAAAAACAAAACAAAACAAAAAAGGAAGGAATAGTAATTTCTACTTGTTTTCGTGGCATAGCTCATCTAAGAGTTTGGGATCCTTTTGATGGCTTATTTGGATAGAGTTTTGTTTTAGTCAGCCTTGAGCTGTTTTGTGGTGCTTTAGCACTCCAGTGACCAGGTGTGTTGATAACATTTTTAACGGGATCATTTTTTCTTCCTGAGCCACAAATGAACTTTACTTCTGACAGCAGAAGTCAGGATACTACAAGAGAATATTGTATTCTCTTTAAAGAAACCTTCATATGGTATTGTTTCACCCTGAAGCTGGAATTCCATCTGGTACTGAAAACATGGTCAGGTAACTACAGCTCACCAGGGAATGTCTTCATCCTTACTTACTTCTTGTCACTCATGGATCTCTCAAGGAACAAATTCTAGAAGAACCTGAGTAGAATAATGAATTAAATAAGGTAGACCTATGAAAGAGTACATGTGTGTTTCACGTTCAGTGTAGAGGTCCCTGTGAAATCCTGTCATGAAGACACACTATCTTCAGTGTATTTTGACACAGTAACTAGGATATATACTTGTCTGGGGCATATATAAAATGTTTCTGGGAAATTTATAGAGAAAGCACAATGTGTTGCTGTTTTGAAGTAGGTAATACATTTTACCATGAGATATGATGGGCAACTCATAAGCTTCAAGTTAAACCAGAGCTGGGTTTTTAGATTTTCTGTTTCAGCCTGCATCTGAAAGTCATAAAGTCAAACATCCCAAACTCAAATCTCTCAGAAGTACCTTCTCATAATTCATTGTTTGACCAAATGTGCTGTGATTATCTCAATAAGCAATGTGAAAATTAACTGAGAGCACCAGGCTTTAAATATGGTGAGACTTCAGTGGATTGATGATACAAACCCTGTGAGGAGGGTCTCCCAGAAGGTAGCCACAGTGCTTCAAGAAAGGGGAAGTTGCTAAGAGTGTTACATCATCCTGAAAAGCTGAGCAAGATGAGACGAGCAGAGTAATCAGAGGGTTTGACAGAAGTGAGCATGGTGGAGCTCACAGCATGAAAGGCTGATGCCAACACATGGAGGAAGGCTGGGAAATGAAGCCATTAACTATGGTAAATATAGGTAATGATTTAAGTCCGTTTCCTGTAAAACAAAGAAAGAGAGTGAGAAGTATCTAGATAAAGAGACTGTACACAGAGATGCTGGTGCATGGTGGCTTTTGTGGGTTATTGGGGGTGGTGTTTGTTTTGTCTTGATTTTGCCTCATTTGATATGTTGCTTTTGCTTAAAACCCTCTTTACCATTTGAAAGTTTTGACCAAGGATCCAGAACTCCAATCTGCAGTGGAAAGACCATAAAGACTAGTCAACACCAAGGAAGTGAGATGTAAATATCCACTAAGATTCAACAAACCTCTGCCTAATTTAAACTCCACCAACTTTCATGAACTTCACTAGGAAGTTATCTGGCGGTTTGCTCTGAGAGTTGGCAACACCAGTGTGCCATAGCATAGGCTGACACAGTCTGTGGTTTCAGAATATGGTTGAACATTTCTTCTCTCCACACATTACTTCCCATCCTTTTACCCTGAAGCTTTTGTATCTCTACTTCTGCCTAAACCAGAATCTGGTTCACAGGAGGAAGGGAGCCTGTATTAAGTGCAGAAGCATAACAACCCAACAGCAAAGCATTTTACCAGACTGGAAAAACTGCACTTCAGTTTTATTTCAGCCTATGGAAAACCAATATGTTAACCATAGTGGCTCATATTTGTGGTGGAAACTCCATAATATCTTGTCATTGGGTTTACAAGCTTTTAAAACCAAGGAATGGAAAAAGAAGATCAAAACCGATAGAAGGGGAAATTGGGAAATGGCAAATGCAAGAGGCGATGGCACAGAGAGCCCAAGTGTTGTATAGTGCAGGCCCTGCAGACCAAAAATTATTGTGTTTCTAACACTATTGATTTTTTCTGCAGCTGATATTTCAATCTGGGTGCAGTGTGTCTGTGAGTCTACGCACACTGTCAAGAAGAAATATGATAGTGTCTTAAAAGATTAATAATATCGCTGGTCCTCTGGAGGCCTGTCTTAATTCACTGGCCTGTTCCCTGGCATGTACTGTAATTTATCTAGTCTGATTTGAATAGCAAATGGCAATCGGCTGCCATTAGGGAAATGGGCATCATTCTTATTGATCCAGCATGGGCTGGATTTTATTTAAGGAGAACTGCAAAATGTTATTACCTTCAGGAAGAAAATCTGAAAAGGGAGCTTTGCCTGAGTGTGTTTTGGAAGTGTTCTACCTTAAAAGGAGGGAATGGATTGTGGATTTAGGAAAATGAATGGAAATATAGGAAACAGGACATATACAGGCTTTTTCTACAAAATTATTTACCATCCAGAAAGAATGCTCTGATTACTCAAGGGAGGCCACCAGTCTCAGGTGCGATGCCTCAGAGAAGGGAGGTCTTAGCTGCCCCATTGTTCAATTTTGCTTGAAGTCCCCAATTTCTCAGAATGTTTGTCAGTCTGTAAAATGGGCCAAAACCATAAATTTACAGTTTCATTTCATGCCCTGGAAATCTTAGATGAAGGATTCTGTGGGATAAAGGAGAAAAAGAGAGATCCTGTTTAACATTGGTGGGTTCAGTATTTCAGTATTACAGCTTTCAAGTGACAGGTCATGTGCTGAGTGGAACTACAGGAGCTAGCCTCAAATTCTCATTAGCGGTAATGTGCATCTCTCAGGTTAACACCACATGTGTTGACTTTTATGTTCACCTGTTAGTGGCAGAGCTAGACCTGCAATTTTATCTTGTTTTACCGATTCCAGGAAAGCTGCCAGGATTATGGTGGCAAATGGAGGATACAGTGAGACCTGGTCTCTCTGCCACCGGGTGCAGGGGCTGATTGTGCCATTCCTGTTAGAGCTTGTTTGAGGATTCACTGTGAAGGAGCCCTCGCATCCTACTCAGCCCACCCTTCCTTTGTAGTCAGAAGCAGGGGAAAGGTGTGTGTGACAAAGGTGGCTGGGGAAGGGCTCATTGCTACTGAAATTCTTCTCCATTTCACCTCCGGTTGTTATGGAAAGAAACGATAATGTGCTACAGGAAATGGCCAAGTATAAAAGCAATAAAATAAATTGAAAATGACTTTGTTTTTTTGAGCGGCAGTAATTGCTATATGTTGTGATGTTTGCATAAGGAATTAGTTAATGTGTAGCAGAATGGCATGTGATACTTTTTATTTGCCTGATGACTGTAGTCTCTGAGTGAATGACTTATTAAGGTTAATAAAGAAAAATTTGCTTGTGACTTGTAATGATCCAATTGCTAGAATTTAGCATCCCCTTATGCATTGATGCCTAAAGGGGAGAAGAAAAAACCCACACACATTAATGGCCGACTGGCTATGATTTTTTATAGTGGTGTGAGAACAAACAATGTCTTCTAAATTGTTGGTCTGTCTATCTTTCTGCCTGCCTGGGCAGGAACGTTATGGCTTTCTTAATTCTCCTGTGTGATTTATCATCCTAAATTCATTGTTTTGCATAACTCTGCTCAAAATGAAGAAATGTCATTATTTTGCAGCGAAAAAGTTGTCATTTGCATAATGCCTGCCATTAATTATTGTGAGACTAATGCAGTTGTTGATATTTTTAGGGCACAGTGGTACAGCCTGCACCTTGTATAATGTCATTCTGAAAACATTGGTAGTTAATAGGTGCCACAACATTGCACAAATGGAAAAGAAGATGATGAAGAAGAAGGGGACACAATGGAACAGGCTGTGATCTTTATTTAGCTTTTTTTTCTTCCCCTGAAATGCTTAGTGAGGGAAGACTATAAAAGGAAGCGAATAGAGCAGGAAGCTGTGACATCCAAGAGAACAAAGGGATTGAAAAGCAGAGGTTTTCTATTTAGGCTGAATTAGTGTAACCTGGGTTCCAGCCAGTGTAATGGAGGAAGTCCTGTCTCCACTGTTTTGGCTTACCTGCCTAACCAAAGCCCTAAACAGAATGCAGGGTTGGGCTTTTAAAACATCAATTAGGATAAGAGTTGGCTCTGAAGCGTGTTCATCTTGTGGAAGAATTCTCTCAGCTAGGCATTTGGCCAAAGTTAAGAGGACACACCAGGGTTTCATGAAGCAGAGAGCTAAAGAATAATGATTTTCTGATTTCGATTAATCAGTCCCCTGTATTTCACCTATTTCATTATTTGTACATAGGACTTGCAAAAAGCAGGGAAATACAGTGGTGGTAGCAGATTAGAGGGACAATTTATTTCCTTTCTATTCCTTGCCATAGAACTCACTCTTGCATCTGATTCTTTAGGGCAGTGCCTACTAAGGCTTTCTATTACCTACTTCACAGGTAAATGAAAGTCAGTTATAAAAATTCCATCAGAGATGAAACTCATTACCCTGAGTCTGGGAGGCATAAATATTACAAATGTAGCTAACTGTTGATCTTTTTAGTCATGGGAACTTAAGAAAAAACAGACATACATCAAATAGAATTTTTTCCTAATTTCACTGTTTCATGTGTATTATAAATTTAGATGTTTCTTTTTATCATTAAATTTAAAAGACATAAAAGAAATGAAACCTCAAAAGTAGACTGACTTGTTACGACTGACCAGAAATATTTAGAAAGAAACTAGTGCCCTTCAAGGCTTAAAGCTGGCATTCTAAACTCTTTGGGAGATGAAATATTTCAGATGGGTGTTGTGTGTTCCATAGCCAGCCACTATTTCGGAGTTTGCAGGAAGCCAGATGTTCCTGATGGAGTAGTGGTTGGGCATAAGGATCATGAGTCCCCCATTTGTCTTTTGACAAATGTCTGAGCAGAATTCAGGCTGCAATTGCTTTGTAGATCCTGCCCTTTGTAGCATACTTGCATGTGTTTAGTCATGGGATATGTAGAAAACATGTATTCTAAATGAGAAAATTTTAACTCCTCATAGTGACATCACCATCATAAAGTACCACATTTGGGGTTATAAAAAAATAGATGAGTCCATGTGTCAATTGAGTACAGTCTCTACGGCTGTTGTCACTTTTTCCTTTCTTCTGAAGTAAAGGAAATTGTCCTAACGCCCTCAAATTAATGTCTTTGATTATAATAAAATCAATAAAAACCTGCACTCTTACAACTCAACTAAGAAGTTCAAAATTTGGAGGAAATGCAAAGGAAATTAAAGGAAGGACATTTATACATTGTGCAATGGACTAGGATAAAGAAGGCTGATTAGGTGTGGCATTTCTAAGCTAGCACTATCAAGATGCCTACCATGCATTCTAGAGCTATCTGTAGAATGTATATAAAAATAGCACACTTATCAAAGAACCAGACTATCAAGCTAAACCATGATAAATGTGATCACCTCATCTATTGTTTCATAACCAAAGTCTAAAGCCTCAGGATCCTTCTCTCAAGGGAACCAAAGCTGGTGGAAATTAAACATGTCTATGGATTCTCATAAGGCATGTTGACTCAACAGTTACATTTTATGTTTTCTCATGCCTTCTACTGATTCTATTAGAAAATGCTTCAGTAGTTAGTGCACAATCTGCTTTTAGGACCCAGTTTTCATGGCATCCATTAGCTAAACTATTTTACCTTACTCTAAGAAAATTTGGATAAAAATTTAGATATTTTTATGCATTGCCTATTTTTTACTTCAAAAAAGCAATATTTCTTAAGATAGCAACCTCATAGTAAATAATCATCAT
Source organism: Rhabdomys pumilio (assembly GCA_030674055.1). NCBI lineage: Eukaryota > Metazoa > Chordata > Mammalia > Rodentia > Muridae > Rhabdomys > Rhabdomys pumilio. Next base: position 27,708,897 of record JANHMN010000011.1, read on the forward strand.
CAACTGTAATTCCTTGTGTTCATACAGAGACTTCAGAGCTCAAGATTTACATGAAGACAGAGTATAAATCCATATTTTAGTTGACTTGATTTTTATTATCTTACATCTGATAATGATGTTAGACTGGCATTCTCTAATACTCACTGACTGCTGCCAGGTCTTCTAACTTACCTATCATTTGCTTTAGAGTTCATTCCCCTTCTTATAGCCTGGCACCTGTACTAAGAACCTGATACAAGATGTATCAAGCTATACTATAAATTGTATGTACAGTTGAATTGTATGTACAATTGAATATACATGGACCCAGTCCTATCTTTAAAGGAAGACTACAAGAATAAATTCTACATAACATGTAAGATTATCTTTTATTCACCTAATGTAATTGTCTTGGAGGCCTGCTGCTTAATAAGCTCACCCTTTTTAGTTCTTTCTATACTCTGGCTTGTTCAGCTCAGATATTCTGCATCAAACTCTTCTGCAAAAAGACTGATTCAATATGACTTCTCTTGGCTTCTGACTGAATTGCTCTATCTGACCTCAAACTAACTCTGGTAATTTGTTCTAATCTTCTGGCTCCTTCTCAGCACTGATCTCTTAAATTGCCTCTCTTTTCTGTCTGTTCTTGTGAGAGTTCTCTGTCGTATCCTTTCTCTGTCTCATTCTGTCAAATTTTTCTGATTGGTCAGTTTGTCTGTCCTTCAATTAGTATTTTCTTTCAAATATGGTTGCTTCCTTCTACAAATTAACCTTGCCTACATTGAATGGGATTAAAGGTTTGTACTGGAGCATGTCTGAATTCTAGCCAGATCATCCTGTAATCCAGGGCGTGTCTGCATTCCAGCTGCATCATATAGACCTAGAAGGTCTTTGGTTGTGATCCTTTTGCCAGAGCAGTCATGTTGCTGGTTTAAAATTCCTCTACAATAGTTTCTAATTGAGCATTTGTTTTATCAGTGAAATCACTTAACACTGTCTTAAATCTTAGACATAGAGTATTACTTAAAACTGTGTTGTTTAGTAGATCTGTTTGTTTATGTGTTTGATAAATATTTATTGAAGCTCTAACCTGTTCAGTGAGGCTTTGCAAGTGTGAATACAAAGATGAACTGTCGTTGATGCTTTCACAATGTAAATACTACAGAAGGATACTTTATTCCACCTCCAGATTGACAGTACTTCAGGCCCAAGATCTTATTATGCTGGAAAAAAACTCTCAGTCACAAGCTAGGAGGAGATAATATTCTTTAGCCAACTGTCTAGTTTGACTTTATTCCTCTCAGGAATTGCATTATAGGACCTTAGCTGCAGTGTGTAGGTGTTTTCCCAGACTGACCTGAGCAATCAGTTGGAAAGAACAGAGGCTACCAGAACACTCCAGAGTTTCACTGCACTGTGAAGCTTAAATGTTTTCTATTTAAAGTTCATATGACTGAGATGGGATTTATCAGTCCTGGAACACTTTCTTTACCACTTCCCCATTCAGTCATTTAGTAGGTATCAATCACCTGTACTTTTGCAGACATTGTTCTGATTACTGGGAATATAGTAAAAAATTGAAGACACCCTCCCCACTTCCCAACCCCCAGAAGCTTATCTTGTGTTGTAATAGGAGAAAAAGGCAACAATGGAGTAAACAGAAAAAAAACATTTTAAATAATTAGATTTATGGAGGAAAATAATGAAGTGTGAGATAAAAAACAGGGATAACCTCTAGAGAAAATGCTATTTGGAATAGATATGGAGGAAAGGGCTCACGGAGAATGGTAGAGTTGGAAAGATATTTAAGTAATGAGAAGAAGCTTGGCATATGGTAACCAGGGGAAAGAATTGTTAGTCAGAGGAAAGGGGTATTGTGAATTCCTTGAAGCACACAGAATTTAAACATTTCAAAGAGAGCAAGAAGAAATGCATAGTTTGTATGAAGTGAGGATGACCATGATATGGACAGAGAGTAGACAAGTATGTGGTCATGCCAGAGACTTGACGAGTAGCCATCCAGGGTTTGGTTTTTGTTTCTTTTTTTGTTTGTTTGTTTTGTTTTGATTGGTCTTGTACTGTTCTGAATGGGTTAAAAGATGTCTTACTACTCTGTGGAGAATTATCAGGTACCAGGATGGGGAGGAAGAGTGATGAGAAACTATACTGGCAACTCAGAGATGTGATTGGCAGCAGCAGTGAAATGGAATAGGTAGTTTTATGGCAACTTGATAATTAAGGCAATTTGAGAGATGGGGACCTCCATTAAGAAAATGCTTCTGTAAGACCAGGCTTCAGACAAGCCTGTGGGCATTTTCCTAGTTAGTGATTGATGTGAGAGGCACCAGTCCATTGTGTGTGGAGTCACCTCTGGACTGGTGGTCTTGGTTTTTATAAGAAGTCAGTTCATGCAAGCACTGGAGAGCAAGCCAGTAATGAGCACTCTTCCGTGGCTTTTCATAAGCTCCTGCCTCCCGGTTCTTGCCCTGCTGGAGTTCCTGTCCTGACTTCTTTAGATGAACTGTGATGTGGAAGCATATAGCAAATAAACCTTTTCCTCCCAAAAGGAGGACATGGTACTTTATCACAGCAATAGTGACCCTGCAGCATAGAGTAACTAGATCAATTCTGCTAACTTGATAGTAGATCTAGAGAAAGAGACCATAAGTATAATGAGTACCACATGTTTTACCTAACCTACTGGAGAAATAGAAGTATTAGCATTGGGGACATGGAAGCTGTGGGGGCTATGGAGTTAGGAGCAAATTCGGGAGAAGAAAAATATTGATTTAATTAGGGGGATTGATGAGTTTGAGATTCTTATACAAGGAAAGTTCTATTGTAGGTAGTTGGATGCAAGACACAGGAACTAAGATGAGAGGTTAGGGCAGGACATTCAAAATATTTTTATTTCTACTTACATATTTTCTTTATAAAGTTACAGCAAGTAAGGGATGAACCATGAGCAGGTTTTTTTTAAAGATAATTATGCACATCCTATATGATTTTAAGTACTAATTTCATTCATTTCTCTCTTCTTTAAAAGTCCCTGACATGTGGAAAGTCAACCAGAAAACCAATGAAAATTCTTACTCATGCCACATACAGTTCTAATTATACTGCGGTGTATGAAATATATCAGTTATTGTCTACATTAAAATATGAGGTAAAGAAAAAACCCTATTATTTTGGGAGTGTGGAAATATTTTTTTAAGTAAGGAAATCTGTGCAACATAGAATAAAATTGAAGCTTGAACTTGGGCCCAGTAAGAGAAGTCACAGGAAGATATACATAGATAGGGGCTACCTTTCCCTTTGTAAGTGAGCAAGGATGGAGATCAGCTTAGCATGAACAGAATTTGTTTTCCTGGTTTAGGGGAAATAAATGAATAAAGGCTGCCTAATAATGAATGAATGAATGAATGAATGAATGAATGAATGAATGAATAAAGGTACAAACCACCCATAGTTCCTTCCTTTCTCAGCTCTAGTATACTTCACTGATGCTTGTGGAGCTTCGAATATGGAGTCTGCCTAGCACTGGAGATCTTGATTATAAGCCTTGGCCTGGGCTGGAAATCTTATTTCCTCATAAGGAGACTGTTTCCGAACATTCCTCCTTTATAAATCTACGATATTAAGTAATTACAATGTCTACATGAGTTGCATATGCTGTGTTAAGTAGAACAGTTTCTTCTGCAGCAGCAGTTCATCGGTATTTGCTGAAATTCCTAAGTGTCATGACTCAGCTATTGTTCATATACCCACCCAATTTTTCTTTAACTACTAATATACTTTATTCTTTCCCTGACTTGTTATTTGGGAACAACTATGACCTGTCATGGCTCCTTCATTTTCTTTCTACCTTATGATCTCTTGCAAATCATGTATGGCTGGATGTGAGCATGTGGTAAGAGCCACTGAGAGAGGGTAACTCTTAAAAGGAAGCATAGGTATAAGAGAGGTCATGATTCATTTACTGCATGGAATTGGACTACATTGAACTAAGCTCCTCCCGATGTCACCAAACCTACAATATATTTTCATGAAGGTCTGGTCCTCTGTGCTTTATTCTCTACAATATCAACATCTGATAAGCAGATATATAAATAATAAGTCATCTGTAAATTAGAAAGTATAAAAGTATTGTGTTGTGACTCTAATCAATATAATATCATGGCATTAATTAATACTAGGGAGCCTGAATTTAAGGCAAATTTAGGACCAAACATTTGAACCAAGGACCTTGGCATCCCTATCCAAATTCTTAACATTCCTCATTTTTAACTAACAGTACATTGGTAGTTTTTCTATGAAGGGGCCTGCAGTTAACATCACTCAGCTGCTAAAGTCTTACTTATTTAAGGATTAGAGTATCGACTACAACTACATGTCCCCAAACGCTTGATGTTTTAGAATTTGTCACTGTCTTTGAATAGTTAGCAGAAGGAGAACTCCTACACTAATGCAGGCTCTTCGTGCCTTGAGAAGAAAGGCTTGGATAGGTTTAACAATATTTATTAAGCAATATTTTACCATAAAATTAAAATGCCTTAATTATAGGAAGTTTCAAAAGAAATAAAAATCACTCACAATTCCTCCAACCAGTAGTGTTTCCTGCTGATTTCAGGTTTTTTTAGATATACTTTTCAAGCATTGTAAAAAAAAAAAAATGATATTTGTGGTAGGTTTGACCCAGGGTTAGGTACTGTTTGGAGGTGTGGCCTTGTTGGAGAAGGTACAGACTTGTTGGAGTAGGTGTGTCACTGTGGGTGTGGGCTTTAAGACCCTCATCCTAGCTGCCTGGAACTCAGTATTCTCCTAGGAGCCTTCAGATAAAGTTCTACATCTTCAAATGTAGAACTCTCAGCTCCTCCTGTACCATGCCTGCCTGGATGCTGCCATCTTCCCACCTTGATGATGCTGGACTGAACCTCTGAACCTGTAAGCCAGCCCCAATTAAATGTTGTTCTGATAAGTGTTGCCTTGGTCATGGTGTCTGTTCACAACAGTAAAACCCTAACTAAGACTGAGGAGTTTATATTGAGACTTTAACTGAGGAGTATATATTGATGCAATAAATTTCTTTTTATATATTTTTGGATTATGTTTTTTCATTTGTTTTCTTTGTGTCACTAAGCAGTACCCAAATATTTTTAATATTTGCACACCGTACCAGTTAATGGTTATATTATCATTTATTTAATCAACACTCTATTGTCAGATAAAGTTTTCCATTCTTCACAATCCTAAGAAACAAGATAAACATACTTGCTTCCAAATTTGTATGTAGATTTTTGATTACTTCCTTTAGATCATAGATATACGCTTTCTGGGATAACAACATTCATATCCTTGTAAGTTTTGACACATATTGCTAAGATACTTGCCAGAACACTGAGCCAATTTTATTCTTTCTGTGGTAACTTCTTTAGAATTCCTTCTTGAGGGGATGTTAAAACCCTGCAGTTCCTCCTCTCTGAGCCCTCTCTCTTCTGTGGTCATTGCAAACCTACCAGTGTCAGGTTTATACCCAGAGCAACCAAATCCTTCCTACAGTCATTGATGCTGCAAAGAAGACAATGTAAGTAATTAATAGAAACTGACAACAAGATTACTGTGGATTCCTTTCGATTGCTAGGGCTGTACAAGCATAGTCCACCCAGGATAAGAGACTAGTAAAATAAAGAAAAGTACTTTCGCCTCTTATAGTCAGGACACTCACAGTGTACTAGGCACTGAACTGCACTTTAATGAGACATGAGTCCTGCCCTCTGAGAACCCACAACTCTTCATACCACAATTCACAAGGCATAATTTGAATTTGGCCTTCCAGGATGGTGCTATATGGTAAAGGTACTTAAACTGTATTATGCAGACTGCAGGACACCTGCAATCCATGTATTCAGGTGGGTGGTAAGAGTGTCTTGATACTCATGGGTTCTGGGAAATGAAGAACTGTAAATATGCTTATACGAACCCTAGAATACTAGAGAGTACTCAAAGGGTTAGACAGGAGTAAATGGGGACAAGTTATAAACTAGAAATTGCCAGTGTTGCTGAAGGAGAACAAGCCTACTTGTTTCCATGTCTCCCACTGTGTCTAGTCCAGGGGCAAATGCGTAACGCCTAGGATGGAAGGTTCTTCATTTGGTAGCTTAGTGTTGCTGAGGTTTTCAAGCAGCACAGGGAAAGAGCACAAAGCGGGTATGCAGACCATTTTCTTGTGAGGACAATGGGAGAGTATTTGGAATCGGGCCTCTTGTGAAAAATCAAAAAGGTTGCTATGGACCTAGGACCTCCTGCAGTGTTAGAGCAGTGCAGTGCAGCTTGTCACTCTGCCAAGGGGTACAATGGGGAATGGGAGCTGCCTGGCTGAGAGTTAAAGGAGCGAGAGCACTCATTCTCCTGCTTGGGCCAGAAAAGCTGTCTTGCATACACTTGGTCAGCTAAAAGGGCCAGAGTTCACACGACTCCTGTAGCAGTGACGCAAAATTTCCAGTAGTCCTTCTGAAAATGCATAATAAATGACACATAGTGAACATGTAAACAAGCTATTTAATAACATTTTAATGCTTGATTCTGATCTCTTAATTAAAATGTGCATAAAAGAAAACAGTGGTGGAACATCTGTGTGTGTTATTGGGATAGCAGGATTTATGTTGCACCCTGGGCTTTTTGGTTCATTTCTCCATGTATGTGAATGTAGGGGGAGGGGGAGTTGCTTTGAGGCGGTTACCAATGGAGTTGCACAGAGTCTGTGTTTGTAGCTACCTTCTCTGTGTAGTGCTTGTTCTTCTGTCTCCTCATATGAAGTGCTCTGGAGCTCGTTCTCTGCCTAAATTAAACTGTTCTCATCACTTGACCTGAAAACTACCCTTCACCCCACCCCTCGAACCTGAAACCCTGACCTAACCCTGACTCACTCTCATTATCTTAGATGTACACAGCATTACCTAATGTTTGGAGCCTCTGAGGGTAATCTCAGGGAGTTCGGGGAAAAGCATAGCCCTTTGTAACTGTGACCTTGCAGTAATTATTACTCTACTGGCCACTGTGGAAATGTCAGAATGTCAGAAGACAGAGATCCTACCTATGCCTGATTGTGATTTTCTTTCGTAATCATCATCATCATCCTCACTATCATTATTGTTATTGATGCTAAGTATTTATATCAGAGCTCCATTTTGCCTCATTGTTAAATGAAAGTACCAGAAATCACAAACCCAAGAGAGTTTTAAATACCTTAAATCTTCCACTTAAAACGTGATACTATGAAATGCTTTTATTTCTATCTTTATTTAGATTGTGTCTAATAACCAAGAAGTTAATCTTTCATCAAACCACCACAGAATTTTACTTCACATCTCTTATTCCCAAGAGAGTTCCATGTCATTTGTTCCACAGAAAGTCATATCCAAATATGCTTCTTAAATGCATAACAGTTAAGAGTGCCCCACGTCATGAGCAGGGCATTATGCTGGGACAGACCCTAACCTACAGTGGTCTTACAAACAGGAGCTGTTTCAATCCACACCTGGTCAGCCAGATTCAGAGAGGTTTTTATAAATATTGCCAGTCCTGAGATTCAAATCTATTTCATTTTCAAAACAATCTACCTATGATTTTAAGCCCTGCTGTTAAAATAACTTTTATTCTTCGGTTGCAGTTGTAATCTTGAAGGCTAACTGCCTCAATCTGCTAACCTAGGCCTAGTTCTGGAAGCTTCTAGCCTGTATAAATCTAATCTAGGCCTAGAATATTTTTAGACTTTGAGACATACTGCAGAATAAGCTCACCCCTTTTTAGTTCTTTCTGATTTCTCACTTCTACTCAGCTGTTCTGGCTCAGACTCCTCTGCAAGCTGACTGATTCAATCTAACTTCTCTCTGTTTCTTACTGAATTGCTTTGCTTGGACTCATACTAACTTTGGCAACTGGTTCTAATCTTCTGGCTTCTTCTAATTCTCTTGCTCTGCTCTCTCTCTCTCTCTCTCTCTCTCTCTCTCTCTCTCTGTCTGTCTCTCTCTGACTCTCTCTCTCTCTCTGACTCTCTCTCTCTCTCTCTCTCTCTCTCTCTCTCTCTCTCTCTCTCTCTCCTGTCTCAGTACAACTGTCCCAGTAAAACTGCCTTCTCTCTTTTTCTCTGTGCTGCTCTCTTAACTAACTTCTCTTTTCTGTCTCATGATAGTGTAGCTATTTTGTCAAATCTTTCTCTGATTCATCACTTTGTCTGCCACTCAATTAGATATCACTTTCAAGCATGGCTGCTTCTTTCTACAAACTAACTTCACCTTTATTGTTTGGAATTAAAGAAGTGTATTAAGGACATGTCTGTATTTTAGCCAGAGACATTAAATGTGTGCTAAGGGCTGAGCCACACCACAACTAGAAACAGCATTTTCATTAAATAATACAATCTTGGGGTTCATGATGTGATCAAATATCCTGTAACACACTACAGTGTAGTTGTTCTGTGTTCTATAGACAGGGACTGTATTTTCTGAAGGATTCAAGTAAAATGTACTTACTGTATGTGTCAAACGTCTATAACTTGTCTTAAAAATTTGAATTTAATTCACTAATACAGAGTAAATATCACTAAAACACATTTGAAGAACTTCACAAATGGATTAGTATAACTTCCAAGTGTTAGCTTATGGATGCAGTATCCCCCACAATCTCAGTCAATATGATTCCTCCCTATACAAAGTTCTGTGTCATTGGCAATAGTATGAATACCCTTTGTTTTGGGTGGCTCAAAACTGGCAGTCACTGATGATACTTGTCGAAAATTGCCTACAATATACAGACATTACTTCATTTCTGTCTGTCCTTAGCCCTTATGAGTGGGGCAAAATACAATTTAGGGGAAATACCTGTGCTTTTAATCAGATTTGTTTTGGAAGTGCTCTTCCAAATGCAAAAATGGGGTAGGCTGTGGTTCTTTGGTCCTTTGCCTTTTTCTGTTAGCTTGTACCTCTGTTTTCTTTCTGAGTCAGTGCTATCAGTTTCCTGTGATCCTTTGATGAATCAACCTCTGCTTTCAGCTTAGTGTGTCTCCTAAAACAGTTATCAGATTTATATGATCATTAGACTGTATTGGTAAGATTGGGTTGGCAATGATATGATAATCATACATATCGTAAGAAGTTAGCTTGGTCTACTATGAAAATGGGGCACTTAAGAATCATAAGAGCTAATAAGCCTTTCTGACTTCTAGCCTGGGTTAGTTGTTTAGATTTCTAAGTCCAAGTCTTCTTAATTTGCAAAATGAAAAATAACCATAATGCCTATTTTATAGAGAAATTATATGAATTAAATGAAATAATATGTGCCAAATGTATAGAACAATGTTGGTTGCTTGTATTTTATGTGTAAAGAATGGAGATAGGTAGAGCAATAGATAGCTCTTCAGAGAATCTAAGTTCAGTTCAAAGCATCCATGTCAGGCATCTCACAATTCTCTATAACTCCATCTCCAGCGGATCTAACATTTTATTCTGGCTTCCCTGGACACCCACACTCACACAGATACACACATGTAAATGTAATTTAAAATAAAATAAATCTTAAAAGAGGAAAGAGATAGAAGGGAGGGATAGTGAAAAAAGGGTAATGATTTAACTGTAAACTACATTTTATTACTTCAGTTCAGCACAGTGCACAGGCCGTTTGCTTAAAAGGTAGTGCTGAGGTTCTGACTACAGCTCTGACTCTTGACAACTCTCAACTCTCTGTCGCTTAGTACCTCAGTTTGCCCATCCCTAAAAGGAGTGAGAAGGAATGCATGATTTCTATTTGTCTAGATGGGACTGACCTCAGAGATACTTCTCTTCAGGATGGTCAGTGACATGACTTAGCAGTGTTTAGTCTTATAGGCCAGCAGCCGAGTGTGGCAGACGGCACTGCTCTTAAGCTGTGCTTCCCCTCGCGACTGTATTTACAAGTATGCTTTTGCTCTTCATAAATTTGTCATGTGTCTGAGTATTTATGCACCTACATAGCTGCTGAAGGAAGCACACTAGAATACATTCTTGTGGTATGTGTGTTTATATTTAACACATATATATACAGTATGTGTGTATATATATAAATATATGTCTGTGTGTATGAGAAACAGATGCACTGTAGGCAGATAAAGCAGATAAATATAGATCCAAATAGAAGCATAAGCATATAAATATAGACGTTCTATAGCGTGGAAGCTAGCAGGCCAGCACCATTTCATTACTGCTTCAAGCTTTGTAATAAAGAGTTGAAAATCAGTGAACTAACATTGAGATTTTTGACTGAATGACACTGACAGTTCAGAAGACATGGTATAAGGTAAGAAAATAACCTTTCTTTCAACTCTGAGGTGAAATTAGCAGGAAGCTTTATTACTTTTAATTAATTGATTTATAAAAGTTTTTAGATAGTAGGTAGTGTGATATTTTTAATACTACAAATATGCCACTTTTCCCACCAAAGAATTAGCTGTAAGTATGAAGCGAAAACCTAGTCTAAGTTCCAAAGGTTCGACGGGGGTGACACCTGGAACCTTTTTAACGCAGTTCATAACTTTCCCTTATTCCTGGCATTCCATGCTAAATTATTGTTCCCAGGCCCGTCTGAAGTCTTTTAGAAAATGTTCCCAAAGGAGGTCTCTGAAGCCCAAGGCCGTAGTCACTATTGTTGAGTGAGAGTGGTGGGGATGCTTGCAGTTGTGTTCAGAGTGTGCTGTGAGAGTAAAAATGGCCTTCCATCTGTTACCCTGCATCACTGTCTGTTCTCACAGGAGAAAGCATTGCTCGGGAGGGTTTGCTCTGTTTTACTTTGTTTTTATGAGGAGGATGTTGTGAGTTATTTTCAGCTGGTTCAAGTTAACTGAGTACTTTACTTTTTAATGTTACAAGTTATAGCTTGGTCATGTGCTTAAATATGATTTTAAAAAGAAGCATTTCCTATCTTTCCATAAACCATATCTATTTCCCTTGAGGACTGCGTTTCTTCCCCAGTTTTGTTGCAAAGCAGTTAGAGAAGCTGAAATCTGATGTCCTCTGAACACGTGCAGACACACAGCCCACTTCTTCCAGTGTCACAAAGCAGTTCTAGTGGCTGCTGCTGCTGCTGCTGCATTCCTCCGTGTTTAGTATACAGTGGCTCTTCCTGATGGGGTTGGGGCACTGGAGAGGGGAGAAGGTTCTAGCTCTCTCTTTCTGCATCTCCTTCCCTCTTGCTCCCAGTGTGATGTGAGGATGACTATCAAAGACAAGCAAAGGACTAAAGACACAGCACAACTGTGGGGTGAGCAGTGCTGCCTATGAGATATTCATTAGTTACCTCTGGTTGTTTGCACACACTTTGCACTTAAATTCCTCATACAGCTATGGTTTTACAGGTATTCTTCTTAAATATCCAAAGGTCTTAAGGATGTGTGTGGGTATGTGTACATGTGTGGACCTGGGACTTCAGAGAGGCCTGAGCACAATGTAGCATGAAACATACCTACCTGTCAAAACCCAGGAACAATGGAAAGTTACAGGCTGGGGTCAAAAGGACCCAGGTGTCACCCCTGTCAAACTTTTGAAAGCTAGAGTAGGTTTTCTCTTCATGCTTATTTCTGATTCTTTGGTAGGAAAAGTGACATATTTGTACTATTAAAAATATACTTCTCTGTCTCTCTCTCTCTCTCCCTCCCTCCCCCCTCTCTTTCTGTCTCACTCTCTGTCTCTCTCAGTCTCTGTCTCTATCTCTCTGTCACACACACACACACACACACACACACACACACACACACACACACAAATTCTTGTAAGTTTCAGCCTCCAAATTCTACATTGTGGAATGAAATGGAATATAGTTTCAATTTCATACATTATTTTAAAGAATGCTTTTTATTAATAGGTAAGCATAAACTGTATAGTGCTTCAGACTGCAGTCCTTTAAAAGAGTTTTCTTGGTTACTTGATAAGCTGTAATGATACCTGAAATATGATTATTTGTAAGAAAAGCATTGGAGCTGGAGATATGGTTCAATGGTTAAAAGCATGCATTGCTCTTCCAGAGGACCTGAACTTAGGTATTAGCATGTACTCCTGGCATTACAAAGCTCTGGCATCCAGGAGCGCCTGCACTCATGTTCACAGCCCCACACATTAACACACATACATATACAAATTAAAATGTGAGAATAGGACCTGGAGAGACAGACCAGGGGTTAGGAGAACTTACTGTGCTTGTGCTTGCTGAGGACAAAGGTTCAGTGCCCAGCACACACATAAAAGCTCACAATTTTCTCTTACTAAGTCCAGGGATCTAACAACTTCTGACTTCTGTGCATTCCTGCATGTATACTATGTACATAGACACACACATTCTCACACAATACACGTAATGAAGGATGAATAATCTTTAAAGATAAAAATTACTCTTTTTAAAAAATAAATGAAAAACATATAAAATACCATAGACACATAAAAAGATGCAGTAAAGACCAAAAAGGGAGTCATTATTAAAATAACTGCATATATGATCATACTAAACCACTATGTATGACCTCTTTTGCTTAATAAATATATTAAGATTAAAATTCTATGAGTAACTATGAGTATATAATCTTCTCTTTAAATTTTTTATTGGATATTTTATTTACATTTCAGATGTTACCCGCTTTCTTACCTATGCCAACAAGGCCATCCTCCCCTACGTATACAGCTGGAGTCATGGGCCCCTCCCTATGTGCTCCCAGGCTGGTGGTTTAGACCCTGGGAGCTCTGGTTGGTTGGTATTGTTGCTCTCTTCATGGGGCCACAAACCCTTTCAGCTCCTTCAGTCTTCTCTCTCACTCCTCCATTGGGAACTCCATGATCAGTTCAGTGGTTAGCTGTGAGCATCTGCCTCTGTATTTGTCAGGCTCTGGCAGACCTCTAAGGAGACAGCTATATCAGGCTCTTGTCAGCATGCACTTCCTGACATCCACATCAGCGTCTATCTTTGGTGACTGCACATGGGATGGATACCCAGGTGGAACGGTATCCAGACGGCCCCTCCTTCAGTTTCGGTCCCACATTTTGTCTCCATATTTAGTCCCTTGAGTATTTTGTTACTCCTTCTAAGAAGGACTGAAGCATCCACACTTGATCTTCCTTCTATGAGCTTCATATGGTCTGTGAGTTGAATCTTGGGTATTTCAAGCTTCTGGACTAATATCCACTTATCAGTGAGTGAATACCATGTGTGACCTTTTCTGATTGGGTTACCTCACTCAGGATGATAATTTCCAGTTCCATCCATTTACCTAATAATTTCTCAAATTCTTTGTTTTTAATAGCTCAGTAATACTCCATTGTGTAAATGCACCACATTTTTTTTATTCATTCCTCTGTTGAAGGACATCTGGGTTCTTTCCAGCTTCTGGCTATTATAAATAACTAACGCTGCTATGAACATAGGGGAGCATATGTCCTTGTTATATGTTGGAGCATCTTCTAGGTATATGCCCAGGAGTTGTATAGCTGGATCCTCAGGTAATGCTATGTCTAATTTTCTGAGGAACTGTCAGATTGATTTTCAGAGTGGTTGCACAGTCTTGCAATCCCACCAACGATGGAGGAGTGTTCCTCTTTCTCCACATCCTCACCAGCATCTACTATCTCTTGAGTTTTTGATCTTAGCCATTTTGACTTGTGTGAGGTAGAATCTCAGGATTGTTTTGATTTGCATTTCCCTGGTGAGTAAGGATGCTGAACATTTCTTTAGGTGCTTCTCGGCCATTCGAGTTTCCTCAGTTGAAAATTCTTTGTTTAGGTCATTCTAGTTTCCTCAGTTGGGAATTCTTTGTTTAGCCCTGTACCCCATTTTTAATAGGGTTATTTGGTTGTCTGGAGTCTTACTTCTTGAGTTCTTTGTATATATTGGATATTAGCACTCTATCAGATGTGAGATTGGTAAAAATATTTTCCCAATCTGTTGGTTGCCATTTTGTCCTATTGACAGTGTCCTTTACCTTACAGAAACTTTGCAATTTTCTGAGGTCTCATTTGTCAATTCTTAATCTTAGAGCATAAGGCATTGGTGTTCTGGTCAGGAAAATTTCCCCTGTGCCCAAGTATTCAAGGTTCTTCCCCACCTTCTTCTTCTTAGTTTCAATGTATCTGGTCTTATATGAAGGTCCTTTATCTACTTGGAATTGAGCTTTGTACAAGGAGATAAGAATGGGTCAATTTACATTCTTCTACATGCTGACCTCCAGTTGAACCAGCACCATTTGTTGAAAATGCTGTCCTTTTTCCACTGGACAGTTTTTAGCTCCTTTGTCAAAGATCAAGTGACCATGGGTGTGTTATTTTATATCTGGGTCCTCAATTCTAATGCATTCATCTTCTTGCCTGTCTCTGTACCAATACCATGCAGTTTTTATCACTATTGCTCTGTAGTACAGCTTGAGGTCAGGGATGGTGATTCCTCCAGAAGTTCTTTTATTGTTGAGAATAGTTTTCACTATTGTGAGGTTTTTGTTTTTCCAAATGAATTTGCAAATTGCTCTTTCTAACTCTGTGAAAAATTGAGTTGGAATTTTGATGGGTATTGCATTAAATCTGTAGAATACTTTTGGCAAGATGGCCATTTTTACTATATTAATCCTGCCAATCCATGAGCATGGGAGATTTTTTCCATCTTCTGAGATCTTCTTTGATTTTTTTTTCTTCAGAGACTTGAAGTTGTTGTCATACAGATCTTTCACCTGCTTGGTTAGAGTCACACCAAGGTATTTTATATTATTTGTGACTATTGTGAAGGGTGTCATTTTCCCTGATTTCTTTCTCAGCCTATTTATCCTTCAAGTAGAAAAAGGCTACTGATTTATTTGAGTTGATTTTATATCCAGCCACTTTGCTGAAGTTGTTTATCAGGTTTAGGAGTTCTCTGGTGGAAATTGTAGGGTCACTTATGTATACTAATATATTGTCTGCAAATAGTGAGATTTTGACTTCTTCCTTTCCTATTTGTATCCCTTTGACTCCCTTTTGTTGTCTAATTGCTCTGACTAGGACTTCCAGTACTATATTAAATAGGTAGGGTGAGAGTGGGCAGCCTTGTCTCGTCCCTGATTTTAGTGGGATGGCTTCAAGTTTCTCTCCATTTAGTTTGATGTTGGCTTGCTGTATATTGCTTTTTCTATGTTTAGGTATGGGCCTTGAATTCCTGATCTTTCCAAGACTTTTAACATGAAGGGATGTTGAATTTTGTCAAATGCTTTCTCAGCATCTAGTGACATGATCATGTGGTTTTTTTTCTTTGAGTTTGTTTACATAGTGGATTATATTGATGGATTTCATTGTATTAAACCATCCCTGCTTTTCTGGGATAAAGCAGACTTGATCATGATGGATGATTGTTTTGATGCGTTTTTTGATTCAGTTTGCAAGAATTTTATTCAGTATTTTTGCATCGATATTCATAAGGGAGCTTGGTCTGAAGTTATCTTTCTTCTGTCTTTCTGTGGTTTAGGAATGAGTGTAATTGTGGCTTCATAGAACAAATTGGGTACTGTTTCTTCTGTTTCGATTTTGTGGAATAGTTTGAAGAGAATTGGTATTAGATCTTCTTGAAAGGTCTGATAGAATTCTGCACTAAAACCATCTGGTCCTGGGCTTTTTTTGGTGGGGAGACTGTTAATTACTGCTACTATTTCTTTGGGGGTTATAGGGCTGTTTAGATGGTTTATCTGCTCTTAATTTAACTTTGATGCCCGGTATCTGTCTAGAAAATTGTTTATTTTATCCAGATTTTCCAGTTTTGCTGAGTATAGGCTTTTGTAGTAGGATCTGGTGATTTTTTGAATTTCCTCAGTTTCTGTTGTTATGTCTCCCTTTTCAGTTCTGATTTTATTAATTTGGATACTGTCTCTGTGCCCTCTGGTTAGTCTGGCTAAGGGTTTATCTATCTTGTTGATTTTCTCAAAGAACCAGCTCCTGGTTTTGTTGATGCTTTGTATAATTCTTTTTGTTTCTACTTTGGTTGATTTCAGCCCTGAGTTTGATTATATCCTGCTTTCTCCTCCTCTTGGGAGTATTTGCTGCTTTTTGGTCTAAAGCTTTCAGGTGTGCTGTCAAGTTATTAGTGTATGCTCTCTCAGTTTCTTTTTGAAGGCACATAGAGCTATGAGTTTTCCTCTTAGCACTGATTTCATGGAGTCCCACAAGTTTTGGTATGATGTGTCCTCATTTTCGTTAAATTCTAAAAAGTCTTTAATTTCTTTATTTCTTCCTTGACCAAGTCATGATTGGGTAGAGCATTGTTCAGTTTCCATGTGTATGTGGGCTTTCCATTGTTTTTGTTATTATTGAAGACCAGACTTAGTTCGTGGTGATCTGATAGGATGCAAGGGATTATTTCAATCTTTTTGTATCTGTTGAGGCCTATTTTGTGGTCTGTTTTGGAGAAGGTACCATGAGGTACTGAGAAAAAGGTATATTTCTTTGTTTTAGGATGAAATGTTCTATAGATTGCTGTTAAATTTATTTGGTTCATAACTTCTGTTAATTTCACTGTGTCTGGGTTTACTTTTTGTTTCTATGATCTGTCCTTTGTTGAGAATGGGGTGTTGAAATCCCCCAGTATTATTGTGTGATGTGCAATGTGTGCTTTGAGCTTTAGTAAAGTTTCTTTTATATATGTGGGTGCCCTTGCATTTGGAGCATAGATATTCAGAATTAAGAGTTCATCTTGATAGATTTTTCCTTTGATAAGTATGAAGTGTCCTTCCTTATCTTTTTTGATTATTTTGGTTGAAGGTCGATTTTATTTGATTTTTAGAATGGCTACTCAAGCTCTTTTTCTTGGGACCATTTGCTTGGAAAATTGTTTTCCATCCTTTTACTCTGAGGTAGTATTTGTCTTTGTCACTGAGGTACATTTCCAGTATGCAGCAAAATTCTGGGTCCTGTTTATGTATCCAATCTATTAGTCTACTTTTTATTGGGGAATTGAGTCCATTGATGTTAAGAGATATTAAGGAAAAATGATTGTTGCTTCCTGTTATTTTTGTTATTAGAGGTGGAATTATGTTTTTGTAGCTATCTTCTTTTGGGTTTGTTGGAAGATTACTTTCTTGCTTTTTCTTGGTTGTAGTGTCCCTCCTTGTGTTGGGAGTTTTCCATCAATTATCCTTTGAAGTGCTAGATTTGTGGTCAGATATTGTATAAATTTGGTTTTGTCATGGAATATCTTAGTTTCTCCATCTATAGTGGTTGAGAGTTTTGTTGGGCATAGTAGTCTGGACTGGCATTTGTGTTCTCTTAGGGTCTGTATGATATCAGTCCAGGATCATCTGGCTTTTATAGTCTCTGGTGAGAAGTCTGGTGTAATTCTTAAAAGTCTGCCTTTATATGTTACTTGACCTTTTTCCCTTACTGCTTCTAGTATTTTTTCTTTGTTTTCTGCATGTGATATTTTGATTATTATGTGACAGGAGGAATTTCTTTTCTGGTCTAGTCTACTTGGAGTTCTGTAAGCTTCTTGTATGTTCATGGGCATTTTGTTCTTTAGGTTAGGGAAGTTTTCCTCTGTAATTTTGTTGAAGATGTTTACTGACCCTTTAAGTTGGGAATGTTCACCCTCATCTATACCTATTATCCTTAGGTTTGGCCTTCTCATTGTGTCCTGGATTTCCTGTATTTTTTTAGGTTAGGAGCTTTTTACATTTTGCATTTTCTTTGACAGTTGTGTCAATGTTTTCCATAGTATCTTCTGCACTTGAGATTCTCTCTTCTATCTCTTTTATTCTGTTGGTGATGCTTGCTTCTATGACTCCTGATCTCTTTCCTAGGTTTTCTATCTCCAGGGTAGTCTCCCTTTGAGATTTCTTTATTGTTTCTTCTTCCATTTTTAGATCCTGGATGGTTTTGTTTAATTTCTTCACCTGTTTGGTTGTATTTTCTTGCAATTCTTTAAGGGATTTTTGTGTTTCCTCTTTAAGAGCTTCTACCTGTTTACCTGTGATCTCCTTTACTTCTTTAAGGGAGTTATTTATGTCTTTCTTAAAGTCCTCTATCATCATCATGAGAAGTGATTTTAATTCTGAATCCTGCTTTTTCGGTGTGATGACGTGTCCAAGACTTGCTGTGGTGGGAGAACTGGGTTCTGATGATGCCAAGTAACTTTGGTTTCTGTTGCTTATGTTCTTGTGCTTGCCTTTTGCCCTCTGTTAACTCTCCTGCTACCTGCACTTACTGTCTCTGACTGTAGCCTGTCTTTCCAGTTATCTTGCTTGTGTCAGAACTCCTCAGATTCCACCTGGGTGGAAGAACTCCTGGGACTCAGGCTGCTTCTGGGATTCAGAAATCCTGCTGCTCTGAGTGCAATGGTTCCTCTTGGATGTCTCAGGATATGGTGTCTTCATGGGAGCAGACCAGCTAGGTGTCTCCCCCAGCCAAAAGGACCAAAAGGAAGGGAAGTGGTATTCTGGAGGGGCGGGGTTTGGGTGGTTGAGAGCCCTAGGCTCCCAGTTTTAGCTCTGGGGCCTAGGGTAGTGGGATGGGTTTCTTACACCTGCTCTGAGTGCAGTGGCTCCTTTAGGATGTCTCAGAATATGGTGTCTTCACGGAGCAGACCAACTAGATATACTCTCTTCTTATTTTTCCATTTTTTTCCTTTTCTCCTGTATTAATATATGTAATGTGTATCTTTCATTAATTATTTAATATTAATTGTCACAAATTTTGGCAAGCAGAAATACAATTGTGTAAACACGTGGGAGTGATAACATTGTACTAATCATCTGATTTTCTATGCGTTATATTTTTAAAACTCTTATCTAGTATAAAAATCTTAATTGAAAAATTTAAAGCAATAAAAACCTTGAGGTGACTTACTGAATCTGAGGAAATTGTGCATTTCTTCTCTTAAGTTAGTGAGCCTCTTCCAAGTGTACATGGTAGGATGGCATTTGCTTGAACGTGGAGTGATTTCAGAACTGAGAGTAAAACAAGAACTTACTTTTGGAAGTATCACTCGTGTCATCTCTTAAATTGGAGTATGAGTTAGCTTTTGTCTTTGACAAGGAAGAATTTTCATTAAGACAGCTTCATATTCTGACGCATTGTGATGTGATGTATGTGTACGTGGGGTATGAATCCTAATTCAGGACTTACTTTACAACTTTTAAATTATCTTTAATACACTCTTAGAGAGAATAATAACAAGTCTGTAACTAGATTGCTCACTAATCAGTAAGGCACTGTAGTATAATTCACAGTAGGTTAATCCTAAGTGAAATACCCCAAGTGGACAGTGTGAGATGTAGAATATACTCAGCGTATTAATTGCTTTTTCTCTTGCTTCAGTAAGAAGCAACCATGACCAAGGCAATTTACAAAAGCGTTTGCTTGTCTTATGGTTCTAGAGGGTGAGTGTCCATAACTGTGTGGACTTTGTTCCAGAAACAGGATCCTGACAGTGCATATCTTGAAACATCACAGAATGGAAAGAGCAAACTGGTAGTAGGTGAGGTGGTTAATTTTGAAGCCCACATCCAGTGGTAGATGTCCTTCCTCCAACAAGGCCGTATCACCTTAATTTCCCCAAATATTGATAACAGCTGAAGAAAAAAATGTTGAAATGTCTGAGACTATAAGAGACATTTCTCATCCAAACCACTATACCCAGTATATTTTGTTTTACTTCAAGCCTACTAACTTAAATATAAGTGATTTTTCTCTCTATCCTTCATGACCATATAACTTAGGAGACAATGCTAGGGAAACCAGAACAAGGAAACATTTTAATTATCGTCTAATGCCCACTCTGAAAAGAGGTCTAAAGAAATCATCAAAAAATCTTGTTTCTTAGGATTATAGCCACAAGAGAGTTAGCCAAAATAAGTAGGATGCCTTCCTACTTATATACAATGTTGTCACGTTCCTGTTCACACCAATAAAGTGGAATGAGGTGATATACATTAAGCCTTTTCAGTTAATAGGCAGCCCCTTTATCCACATATCAGATTAGCATCCTTTATTCCACTCTGGCTCCTGTAGACTTACCTTGTTGATTATGAACTGCTTTTATTAGGGAAACCTGTGAGCTTTGACTACCAGTGCCATTGGAATGGGTGAATGGTTGCTGTATGGTTTCTTTTGTTTGGTTGAGGTTTTTTTTGTTGTTGTTATTTTGTTTTGTTTTGTTTTGTTTTGTAATAAGAAGAAAACATAATATCCCAGTGTAAGATACTTGAGCTGCATTTCAGCCTAGAATTAATCTTAATCATTGTAGCTGAATTGTAAATCCCATAAGAGCAAGGTTCATAATGGAAACAATGACACAATCTTAATTACAGGATTCTGGCAGCCATACCCTTAATATCTAGAGATTTCTTTCTCATGTCCGAGTTTGCTTTTAACCTTCTTAGTCTTCATGTACTGTGTAACTGAAATTTCAGTGTGCATCTTCCCAACTTGGATTGGAATTGAGAGCATTTGACCTGCATCCTTAAGCTACATTAAGCTACTGGGATTTCTCTGGATCCTTTCCTGTTGAGCTATAACTATTCTCAAATATGTACATCTATTGGATGAAAAGAACATAAAGGTAACTGAAAGGTAACCTGCTGTCTTGGGAAATTAGTGGCTTGGAGATCAAGAAGGTTTGCTTTCTATCTTTGATGAGATACTTTATGCAGGCCCCAATATCCATATTGACCATTGAGAAGTCTAGACAGTGGTAACATTCAAGAGAGAAGCCTGCCAACTGTATACTACCCTTGCTGTTTACTGCCTTGTCACACTTTTAAAAAAATGTTAAGTGCTTGCCTAAGACTTACTGATTATATATTATTGAATTTATAGTTTTTCTTATTTATATTTTTCCTTATAATTTCAAAGTATATCAAAGCTTTTTAACAAAAATTATGACTTCCATATGAAAAGAGTAATTCAGAGTGATGACTAAACAGAAAGAGAGACAGAGTGAGAGATACAGAGAAAGAGAGGTAGAGAGAGAGAGAGAGAGAGAGAGAGAGAGAGAGAGAGAGAGAAGGAGAAGGAGAAGAAGAAGAAGAATTTTTGAAGTTAGGAGAAATCCATCAGGTAGACACAGGGGACAGTAAGTAGCTCTACTCAACAATCTAAGATCATAAGAACAGGAGTGAGATGTAACGGTTTCAACAGTAGACTCACGTTTAAGATAAAAAATTAAGTATAAGATAGCTTTGAGGTGAACATTTTACATAATGTAAGGATTTTGTGTTTTATAAAAGAATCCTTTGAAATTGTTCCCTATGGCATTTAAAATAAGCTTCAATTTATATGCTTTGATTTACTCTGTGCTGTGGAAAAATTAAGAGTGAGCTTTAGCTACCAGTCCCAGCTCTGTCTCAAAGTGTATGTTCCTTGGAAAAATTAATCCCCAGCCTTCAGATGTTCATATGTAAAATGAAGCAGAGAGGCGAGTGCTCATCCTATCTTAAAAGCCATGCAGACCATGCCATTGACACACGCTGTGATGCTCCTCGAGAAAAGTTGGATTTATTTACATTAAAGGAATGTCCAGAGTCATCTCACACACACACACACACAAACACACACACACACACACACACACACACACACACAGAGGCACGCAGGCACACACGCACCCACGCACACTGTCTTTACAAGTTTTGATGCCATTATGTGTGAATGCGGAGCTGACAAGCTGGGATCCCCATGCTTCAGAAGCAGCATGGCTGCCATTCTACTACAGGCTTGAAGTTGAGTCCTCAACTGTGGTTTTGGAGAATTGCAGCTGTAATTTCTTTCCTAAAGGTCTTATTCTCCAATTAACTGCAAGATTGCATTTCTGTCTTCCTGATCCAGAATTTATTTTTCTCATAAAACTCCTGTTTAACCAAGAAAATGAAAATCAGTATATTCTTGGTTGCCCTTCTGTTAATTTAAATTTGCATAACCTAATCAAAACTCAACCTGTTTTGCCCTTCAACAAAAAGCTGTATTCTCTTCCATTACTAAGTGGCTACATTCTTCTCAGTATTTTTTAAAAGATGAATTATGCTGATATCCCATGACTTTTCCTTTAAAATGTGTCCATGAAAATTAAAATGGACCTGTCTGTGCCCAGGAGTGAACTGGAAACCAGGCTGAAAAGACAGGTGACAACAAGCACAACACTTTATGGATGTCATCAGTATTATAATTTTTCTAAAGCTTTTTTTTTTTTTTAATAAAATGGAACTGAAGTCAACTGACCCCAAGCTAACTGCCTGATGGTTCCTTTACATCATTATTTGGCCTGAAAATAAACGGTACAGAAAAATAGCCTAAGATTTCATAGAAAGCATTGAAATATATTTTTGAGGTTTTTCTATATTTTATTTTCCTACAGAAATATTTCTTCCATAATCATTTTACAGTTTCCACAAATATTTGCGAAGCACAGAGAAGGTGTTAGAGTGTACTAGGCACCAGGTATACAGCCATGTGTATTTCCTTCTGTGCTCAGCATCTCTGACAAAAAGTGTGGATAGGTATTCACTTGATCATATGGAAGGGATGACAACGAGATGGTCAGAAATGACCCAGTTCTTCTTCTCCTCTGATAACCATGGTTTCATAGTTTCCACTTCAAAACATTTCCAAGATGGAAATAAGGCCCCACCCAGCTGTCTTCTATTATTAATTACTATTACTATTACTATTATTATTATTATTATTAATCATTTTATTCCTTTACATTTCAAATGATATCCCTCTTCCCAGTTACCCCTCCACAACCCCCATCTCATTTCCCTCTGCCCCTCCCCTTTGCCTCTATGAGGATGCTCCTCCACCCACTCATCCACTCCCACCTCACAGCTCTAGCATTCCCCTACGCTGGGGCATCAAACCTCAACAGGACCAAGGGCCTCCCCTCCCACTGATGTCAGATAAGGCCATCCTCTGCTGCATATGTATCTGGAGCCATGTATATTCTTTGGTTGGTGGTTTAGTCCCTGGGAACTCTGGGTGCTCTGGTTAGTTGATACTGTTCTTCCTATGGGGTTGCAATCCCCTTCAGCTCCTTCAGTCCTTCCCCTAGCTCTTCTGTTGGGGTCCCTGGGCTTAGTCTGATGGTCACTGTGAGTATCCGAATCTGTATTAGTCAGGTGCTGGTAGAACTTCTCAGGGAACAGCCATACCAGGCTCCTGTCAACAAGCACTTCTTGGCATCATAATAGTGTCGAGGTTTGGTGTCTGTAGATAAGATGGATCTAATCCTATGGGGAATCAAGGATTGGAGAGTCCTGTACCTACAAGGAGAGGGAAAGTCATGAATACTTCTAGGAATAAACCTTGGGAGCTCATTCTCTAGCATGGAAAACACTAAGCAATAGTGAAGCACAGCAATGTCCGTCTTCCTTACGCTCCAGAGTTACATGGTCTCCAGACACACAGCATAAGGAATTATTTCCATTTCTCCTGCAACAGTGTTTGCGTTCTTCCTCACTTTGGCTAGTTCCTTCTTATTTGGGGTTCAGTTAAACCAAATCCCCTTATCATCTTTCAAAATAATATATGGCAAAACAGGAAGTATCTTTGTCCTGACAATACCCCATGCACCTTAGAAATAATTTTTGTCACAAGGAAAACTAGCGGGGTCATAGCAGTAGTTATCGCAGATAGAGATTCACAAATAGGTCTGCACGTTGTGGATTGCTACAGGCAGAGAACTGCTGTCAGTTTAGTGGAACTGCTTTCAGTAATTTGAAACATTAGTACTTTCACACATGGACCTGCCAATAAACTTTGTTAGAAATAAGATTGGAATGCCACAGTTACTATTGGAGTCACCAGCCCATACACACTGTCCTAAGACTTGAACAAAAGCTGAAAGTCAAAGCCAAAAGAAGTTAAAAACAAAAAAACAAAAAAGGGAACTTAACCCAAGCTTTAGGATTGCTTCTCCAAGTGCTTTCCACTTCCCCTCCAGACCCTCTTTTCCCTGTCTCCCTGTCTTCTCCTTTCTCTTTTTGTTCCCTGCCCTTCCTGCTCTTTTCTTTTTAGTGTTCTGAATTCATTAGGTGGCATAGAGTAAATCAATAGTAAATGTTAACCGCCTACTCTGTACTCAGTTACGCAATATCGTATAACTGGTACACAGACAAAAAGGGAAAAGCACACACAGCTTTACATTCAAAAGCTCTCACATAATTTTACTTTGCTGCAGCCAAAAAGGAAGTAACAGATGGGGAAACTTACAGTTTTTTTCCCTCTTTCCCAGACTGTTTAGAAAGAAGTTAGTTAACATCCATGGCCATTTCTAGTTACCCTAGCCTGTAGCAACATCCCATAATTGTCGGAGCCATAACTGGCTTTAAAACAGGACTTTGTGACTGTCAGTGATGTAATGGATTTTCCAGGTAGTATGAAACTAAAGTATTCTGAGACTATTTCACGTGTTTAATGGAAAATCAAAAAATTCTAAGAATAAAATTAATTATAAAGCAGGAGATAAGAAAGATGACTGTGTGCACACGTGTTTCTACTTGCAATTTTTTTTCTGGTATAATATTGATGTGAAAACAACCTGGTATAATAGTTATGTAAGAACAATTCAGTAAGATGTTTCTCTTCCTTTTTACTTCAGTTACTGTAAGTCTCTAACCTTCTTTTTCTCATTACAAAGCACAGTCAAACCCAAAGTCTCATCAAACATCTTGATGCTACAACAGGACAGAAGGCTTAATTCAAATGCCCTGTAGACCTCGTTCTCTGACAGCTCTGTATGAATCTAGAGCTTGTGGAATCTCATCTAGTGCCCCCTCCTGTGTCACAGTGCTCCCTGGAACACCTTATATTCACTGCATCAAGAAATCTTCCCTCCCCAACTCCCCTCTCCCCATCTCTTCTCTCCTCTCTGCTCTCCAGTCATTCTTCTCTTTACTCCCACCTCCTCACCCCTCCTCTTCTGTAATTTCTCCTTTTTTCCCTCTCCTCTTCTCTGGTCTCTCTCCTTTCTCTTTGTAGCTCTGCATGCCTTTCTCATGCCTCTCTCCTTCACATTGAAGGATGTTACCCAGCCTAGATGGAAACACACTGTGGTATTTGTGTGTGCTCTATCAGTCTTTCTTCCATCTTAAGATATTTTGTTTCACTTACCCCAAGGAGTTCTCTGGGAACCAGGCATTTCTGTCTGATAAGGAGGAGGCTGGAGAGAAGGGTGTTTGTTTTGTTCTTTCATTTTAGTGTCTGGCCATCAATGTGCATGATGTGGATATAAAATGATACACACTGGATACTGCATAGAGCTGTTAAACCAGCTGGAAGGCAGTGGTAGTTCTGTCTGTTTTAACCAAATGAAGGGAAGGTGAAAGGTACATGGGAAAGAGAAGACATAGTTTCTACTATACAAATACAAGCTACTGAAGAATTGGGCTTCTTATATTTTGAATCAATGTCTTACTTTCAGTTCATGCTTTATTTATGGATGCTAAAACCTTGAGATATCAACCTGTTTAATTTACTAAAAGTCTAAGGTATGTTTTTTTTCTTTATTAGTGTGTGTGTATGTGTGTGTGTGTGTATGTGTGTGTGTGTGTGTGTGTGTGTGTGTGTGTGTGTGTGTGTTTGTATGTTTAATTCAAACCATATTATATTTTAAACATTTTCTTACAGGTCAGTTATTGCAATTTAAAATTCCTTTGTGTGAAAAACTCAAGCACACAATGGTAAAAATTAAAGCAAGTATATTTTTGCCTGGCTTTTCAGGTTTCATTGCTCAAGCACTGTCTCTTTATTGCAACAACGCAATGATCACGATTATTGGCATTTTTGTATTTGCATTTTCGATTACATACGGTTTGTTGTTTTAAAATGAATCATGCCTAAACTAGTAAATATTTCAAACATGAGTACACACACACATACACACACACATTTCTTTCCAACTCTTTCTTCTCAACAGAATCTGTAACTCTTAGAATTGCTTATGGAAAACTATTGACATGAAAATTGGACAGAACATTCTAGTGTTTAGCCAGGAAATTATATTCACACATATTTTCTACATATCCCTCTAAGTCTATTATAGCTGATCTTGAATTCCAATATGCAATAATGCATATTGGTACCATATTAGCAAAAATATCCACCCTCATCTCTGTTTGTTGCTTTTGGCAGTGGTGACAGTAATGTTGCAAGAACCTCAGCCAGTGACTTAGCTGTCCAACAAGAATTGCTTCAGTTGTCCCTGGTACACAGAACAGCTTTGTAACTATTTTCCGTGTTTTGGTAAAACATAAAGTAGATTTCTTACAATGCAATTTTTACATAATTGTTTGCATAACCTGTAACCAAGTTATTCTTTTGTATGTACAGTTCCCTGCACATACACAGGAATTTATTCTGAATACCCTAATTTTCAAATAATTTTTTTAGCTGAAAACTAAAACCCTTAAAGGGAATCAATATTTCTAGGGTATTAAAAACAGTTGTAGACATCTGGTCATTGGAGAAGCAGAGGGAAACGTCTAACATCTTTCTGCCTCCTTTTGCCAGATCCCATCGCTTTCTATCTTGGTGGGTCTTCACACTCTAAATCACAGGTAGGCAGAATTGTATTTTAAAGTTCACTTTATGCAGGCAAGTCTGCTCAGCCCTCCCTGTCAGCTGTAACCACAGCCCTTGGGAACATATAGGGTATATATGTTCTTTTTATTTATAATGCTGGATTCAAGTAGAGGCAAGGCTGACAAACCTAAACTTTTTCTTGCTGTGCCATGCGAAGCAGAAAGTTTTAATTTTTTCTAATATTTCTTAAATCCTGCACAACCCTTTCAACTCCATTTTTCTTCTCATTGCTCAATACGTTCTAATTTTTGAACAAGATCCTCAGTCACTGACAGCTTTGCAGACAGATTCACTTACCTAGCTGTTCCTTGTGTGAAGTAACAGAGCTTGGTAAAAATTGGTTTTGGTATACTGGGGAGACTGTCCAGGCAAGTGTATGCCATGCAAGGAAAGGGATAGAAGATACTGGAAATGGAGCATCTCAGATCTAGCAGTGGATTCATCATCCTATTTAATAAGGAAGAGCGCGTTGTCTACTCTTACTCTTTGTTGGTGCTGTGATCTAACCAACTGAGCTAACTTGGATAGTTGCTCTCATTCTTTATAAAAACGTCAAATCTCAGAAGTCAGTTGTGCATCTTTCCTAGAGATTCTTTTCAGTGATGATTGCTGCATAAGCTCATTTTAAAAAACATAATTTTTGGCAAGCTACCTGTGTGATCTTCATTAAATTTCATATGCATATGTGTGAGATTTTGGCTTTCAAATACACCTCTCTTGAACTCTACCACAGACTTCCTTGAATTTGGGCTTTCTTATATTCTCTGGATAATTAATTTTGTTTTCATTCATATATGCAGAACCTTTACTACAAAGTGACTCTGTCGTGTACAGTTTCACTTTTTTTTTTTTTTTTTTTTTTTTTTTTTTTTGTCTTGGCAAATTTCAGGTCTTTGTGAATCAAGTTTGGAGTAGTTTGGTTCTGTTTGATTTTCTATAGGCTGTCATTACAGTGCTGGTATTGAAGGTTGGGTGATTACCAGGAAAACCACTTGTAGCTTCTATATTCTTAAGGCAATTGATAAGAAACACCATGAAGAAAGATTAACAGGTGTGTACCATTAGGCTAGCAGTTGCTAAAATGCAGATTGTTTGTTCCACAGTTGAAAACTTTTTCACATTAACTTTTATTTCAGTCTATTATTTTGTGACTTAGCATAAAGGTTTTAAAGGTTTCAGTTCCCATTTGTGCTACTCTTACCTAGCTAGGAATATAAAACCATACGTTGATTTGTAGTCAAGAAGCACAGATAGTACAGCCAGTACTCTGATGAGGTGTCATGAAAGCAGGTGTACACGCTCCATCGCTTATTTTCCCATCGCTGCCACAAGACTTAACATCCAGGACATGAGTAACAAACAGCACAAAGCAAGGAAAACCTGTTCACTTTTATTTATAAAATGTTTAATGAAAAGTACAATCAAATTCAAACAGAATGGCAAATCCTTTTGATTCCCAAAACTTTGATGATTTTTTTAATCAAAACACAATAATTAACTGAGAAAGTTACTTTCTCAACACAGAGTATTGTATAAAGGGTTAGCAGATCATTTATTAGGGCTGCATCTGGTTAGTGATCATCTAGTTAAATATTCGGGCACTTACCAAGTCACCTGTCGGTAGGGTCTGATTGTGCTTTTATTCCCAAAGGAACAATCTTTTATTTTCTGCTATCACCGAGCCAGGGTCCCAGGAAGGGACAAGTGTATTCTTTGCTATGATGAGCATGTTGTGTATTAGGCAAAATACGTACCGACACTTACGGTATCCTTTTCCATTTCAGACTGTTTTATCATCAGCAATTGAATATTTCACACAACCTTGCTGGCTGGTAAGTGAGATTTCATTGTCTCTCAAATGCAGGCCAAAATATTGAAGTCCAAAGAAATGATATGTATTCACACCAAATTTAGCAACTCCAGACAAACAAGAAGTAAATCTAGGGGCTGTAGTGAATTTACCACCACAAGATTAAATTTAAACAGAATATATTTTGATATTTATAAAATGTAGAAAAGTAAGAACCAATATCACAATATTAGTAAACATTTTGAATGACTTTAGTAGACATGGGTGGAAGTATTAAAGGACTTGTTTGGAAGTCTTTCCTGAGATAAATTTTTCTAAAGAACTTCTGAAGAGACAGAAACAGTCATAAGGTGAAGATAGCTACTGATGTTTCCTATGGAGAATGCAGTCATTGTGGGATTAGGAAAACACATAGAAAGTTTTTCGAACACACTTTATGTCTCTTTGAACTTGTGGTTTATATTACATAATATTTTGTAAATCTGAAGTGTATTTGCTTCTTTTGAACCTTAAAAACGAACATAGCCACCCTTGTGTATATCCACAAGAAGAAAGGGGAACAGCCTGTTGAGATACGAATAAACATGTCTGTATCTGGAAATTAATAGTGCCAAGATCATGTAAACATAGGTTTAGAGTTTGGCTCCTTGTCTAGAAAGTTCTGGTGAGACTGTGAACTTTCTAGAAGGGTAGCATTGTTTCCTTGAACAGTCTTGGTGGTAGGTGTCTGAAGGAGAGCAGGGCAGGATGGGAAGGTATGGTAGTGGACCATTATCAAGTAGGAGACAGCCTGGAAGAGCTGAGTTTGCTAGAGACTGGCCTACAGTAAATTGTAATGACAAGTGTACTCCAGGGGAGGGGATGGGAGGGAAGGAGCACCTCGCTTGGCTGCTGGCACTCTAGGCCTGTTTAGTCATAAACAGCATAGTCATTCAAACCTTTAACGTTACAGTGTTGACTTCACTTCATATGAATGTGCATGAAATGAAGAAAGTCATCTCTTAGGGTGAGAAAGATAGCTTCCTGTGGGGAATTTCCAGGCTCACTGCACATAATCCATAGTTGTCACTGTTACTAATTCTGTTACCAGTCTATCTCTGTTCCTGACTTTATCCAGCTTGCCAGTGAAGGCCACAGCTCTGGGACTACTACTCTTTCTGTCCTGCCCCCTACTCCCTGCTTTACTTGTTTTGCTATTCAGAATAAGCCTGCTGTCAGTGTGAGCCTGGAGGCACAGGGACAGGCCTGCTTACTAACTTCAATTTGTTCTCCCTTCGCATTCCTCACAAAATGATATCAGCACAGAAAAGCCAGAATTCCACACTCTTGCTGACTTGCAGAAACACAGATTCCTCCCAAGTGTTTTCTGTTTCTATGATCAGATAAAATATGTATCGATGGGTTTTGCCCTTGGGTGTATTTCACTTTCAGGCATGAGGACATCAGGCAGTGTAAAGTACCGCGCAGTGCTGCGTCTTTGCAGTTTCTCTGTTTTAGTGAAAGGAGCCTCCTAGGGAAGGGGAGCACGTTTTGTCTACTAATGAACAAATGTTTACTTCATTTTAAAATTATACTTGTTCATTAAAAATAATTTGGAAAAATACATAAGAGTAAAATGAAGAAAAATTAAAATAATTATTTCTATAATTTAAATCTAACCATTAATAATTATTTGATATATTTTCTAACTCTCATTTTCTCCAGAGGACATCGTTTTCAAATATGCTGTACTCAGAATTCCTCTGTAATTTTTGTCTCTTCTTTTAAAATTTAACATAAGATTTTGTATTTAGTTACATTCTAAATAAATAAATTCTATTCCTATAGTCAAAATGCCCAAAAAGCATTATATTTTACTTTTTCCATTTCTATAATCCCTTGCATATGAACAATGAATGAATCAGTCAGTAAATAATGGATAAATGATTAAAAGTTCAAATGATGTATATATTTTTAATATTATTTTATGAAAATTTTCTAATCTGCGAATGTAGGCAGATTACTATAGTGAACTCCTGTATATTCCTCATCTAGCATGTCCACTGCTTAACTCATGGCCTGTCAGTTTCCCACTGCCCTGTTATTTTGAAGCATATCTCAGCTATCATGGTAGTTGATTAATTGGCTAATATTTCTGGTTCATCAGGATGCTTTTACATGTTGATGTTTTTTAAAGTTTCAGAAAAATAATTCTCACTATTGTATGGGACACTATTTCTCTTCTTAGTGTCTTGGCCACATGTCTTCTCATATGTAGCAACTGATTGGGTGAGCAGCTTGTGCCATAGCATCCTCAGGCACATGTGCAAGCCAAAGGATGATGTATTTGAAGAAGAGACGAGTCTAACAGTTAGATAGCCTTCTGGGGCAAATGATTGTCTTTGGGATCTTTTTACTTAACTCAAGTTTAGGATGATAACTTGCATTGCAGGTAACTTATGCAATATTAACTATGTTCATCATTGAACATATCAATGTATTATATACAATTGTTTATCTGAAGTAAAAGAAAAAGTTCATCCTCTGACTACTTAGAACTCTATGCTAACTGATCTAAGCCCATACTATATAGAGCAAAGCAAAGTACTTAAGCCTAACTTAGTACTCTGTTCTAATATCTATAGATTTTAAGGCATTTTTGATAACAGAAAAGCATCTGATAGTTAAGTGGGACTCTTAAATCTAAAAAGGGGAACTTTATATACTTTTATATATGCAGCTCTCTATCTGAGGGGAGGAGATAATCTACTGCAGAGCAGTGCCTGTGTTTAGTACTCTAGTTGTCCCAAGGTTTCTGAAGAGTAATCTACAAGCCACTTTTCCATAGATAGCCCACAGTTTTCACAAAAGAGCTCTATACATTCAGAATGATCTGTTAGATTGGGCTTTGCAAGTTTTCCTTTCTTGCTTACTGTCTTTGACTTTTAAGCCAGAGACTGTTCAATGGTGATGTGTTATCCAACAGGTGTTTTGCACTCATAAGATATTCAGGATGTGAGCAAGTACACACTGCATCCATAGAAACTGAATTTATGTGTTACTCTGGCCTGTTTAATCTTTGGCGCAGTTTCCATTGGCCTCGAAAGTGAGTAGCTAGAATATTGATGTGCCTAACCCTTCGAGAAGAAATAAAAAATTTCTCCACCACACTAAATCTCTAGAAAAATATGATGGCTTACAAGATGGACACATACATAATATTTTCAGCCAAAGCTGGTAGGAAAATCACACGGGGAAAAAAAGAAAGTAATGACACAAGCAATAAACTATCCAATCAAAGAGAGTATCTGTAGAGACTGCTCCTCTGCATGTGTAAACAATACAAATTCTTTTTCTCTTTCCATATCTTCTCTTTCCATCTGTCTTCTGAATATTTATTTTCCTCTACTATGGCTTGGCATCACTACCATTAAAATACCAGCTAAAGAGCCGAAGTGTACCCTGGCACTGTGGAATTCAGGCAGGTATGACAAGGCAGGAATTGTACTGTTTTAAAACTGCAAAGTATCCATAGTTCATGCAACTCACTTTTCCATCATTATTTTAAGATGAATACTAACAACATATCATGGCCCTTCACTTACATCTTGTTCTTACGTGTGATGATGTCCTATGTTCCTGTCATAAATGTGAACTAGAAAGTACATTTCTGTTTTCAGCTGACATTCATTCTAAAGCCAAGAAAAAAAGCCAGGTTCAGACCTAAGTCTTTTAGTTAGGAGAGATGACAGAGGTTCTGATTAGTCAACAAAATGATGGACTGGGTATTAGGTCTATCTTGTACCTTGCTGACACAAATTGGTATAGTTATGCTCTAATTGTATTTTGAAAGAAAAGTTTTATTTTAACAGGGAGGGTGATATGTAGGAGGAGCTAAGGTGGGAGGAGTAAGGAGAGGAAGAGGAGGAGTAAGGAGAGGAAGAGGAGAAGTAAGGAGAGGAGGAGCTAGGTGACAGAGAAGGGGGGGGCGCGGGACATGGAAGCAGATGTTCCTGTGTCTCTGCCAGTCAATGATAGTTGATATATCTAGGTTGGGTATTGGGTTACACTTCTGGTTGTATGGGTATCTTGATATTGAGCATTACCAAACTTATAAAGCCTTTGATTAACATTAAAAAAAATGTATAAAAACAAAAAGAAGAAGGTGGCATGGGATAGGGGCTTTCTAGGGAGGGGAAATGGGGAAAGGGGATGGCATCTGAAATTTAAATGAAATATCTAATTTAAAAAGAAAGTACATTTCTTTGAAAGAGAAACCATGATTCTTTCTGGTTTGTGTATTATACCATGTACTCAAGTTATCCACCAAAACCTCATCATGATGGCAACTATAGTAATAATTATCAATAACAGTGATAGTATCTTCTTCTAGAAAGGCCTGCTGAGGCCATCTCAGAAATAACTCAGACTCTCTGATAAAAGATCAATAGGCTTATCACCTGCGCTTAATAAAAGCTGTGTTCCAAAAAAGCCTTGAAAAAAAGCTAATGCTTCTTCCTTATGTGTGGCCTTTTGGGTCCTGGTATTAAATCACTGTTGTTGTATTTGTGACCTTATATGTCACTCACTACAAAACAACAGTGTAAGAATAAAGTAGCAATCAACACTTTCTCCCGCTTTCTCTGAACTAAGCTCATAGTTGTAGTTGAATGTCTCTCCTTATTTGAAGGCAGGGAATCCTCTGTAAGTTCCCTGAATCATGACAGGATTTTCAAGTCTCTGCTGATAATCATAGCCAAAGGAGGTAGAAGGGTTTATTTAGATTGCCAAGTCTATTTATTCCACAAAACTGGCATATTTTCTGGAAATTATTTTATTGAACATATATTATGCAATTGTGGGCAGTTGCCATGAGGGTAATATTTATGTTATTCCTTCACCAAAATAACTCCTGTGATTCTGTGTCACATGAGAGAAGAGAAGGGAGTGAAATCCATGCTAAAGGCAGAAGTTCATAAAGATAATCACATCGTCATCACAGTCCTTTCACGTTGGAATGAGGTAAAATCCCTATTCTTCCCCTTGTCTAGACTACAGTTTGAACAGGAGATGGTTTTGGAAAGGGTCATCCATCTGGAAACTACTCCAGAGGGTCCCTCTAGACTCCCATGAGAACTGCTTCTGTGAGCTCTGCCCTCCAGACAAACTGACTGCCATCAGTTTGTTTTCTGGGTATTTGATAGGCACTCTGAATTCATCTAATGTATTTATGGCATGGAGATCTTGTAACCTTTCAATACTAAGTATAAGGATTCTTGTAATTAATTATTTAAAGACATTTTAGCACTTAACTATTTTTCTTTCTTTGTCCACAAATAAGTTGATTGGTTAATCATGTCTTTGTTTGTTTTATTGTTGTTTTTGTAAACACTGCACACAAAGCAAGAACAGGGAAGACTGTTTATAAAAGATAATTACAATGGCATCATTGACATCTCTAGATGTCCTCGTTCCTCCTGCTTGACTGCATCAAGACCTAGACTCTAGACAGAGTGTTTCCGTTTTGTCAGGAAAATGATAGAGAGAAATAATTCCATATTTATTATATATTGTCATATACAGCATATTAATTGTGTTACAACTACAAATATCACAGTTCTTTCAAACACTCTTCTACTAACGACTTCAGTATCTGGTCAGTCCTCACACATAGTGCCCATAAGCAAGGACGAAACACTAGATACTTTTCAGGCCCTTGGAGAACAGTTTTTAATCAGTATATGAGAGGTCTATGGTCTGTTAGAACTGTTTATTTCTGGAAAGACTTAATCTGCCCTCCATAGAATAAAAATTCACAGTTTCCTAAAAATTAAATCAAAACTCAAAGGCCAAGGGGGTCTCTAAGATTGTCTGTAAGTCATCCTTTTGATAAATTTGTATTGATTTATTGGTTATTATTTCAATAAGCTTTTGTTATAGAAATGTGAATCATTTTCTTTTGTTCCAGTTCATTTTATATATTAAATACTATTTTATTCATTTCAGTATAAAAAACAACAGAAAAAAATCCCTACCTCTGGATGGATTGCTATGTATGGCCCTGTGCTTTGCAGGAATTCTGGTTGTCAACAGGTGATCTTGCCTTTGTCTTTTCTCTGGGTTCTGCCTGTGGCGCCTGTCACTAGCAGTCAAATAAGGACAGTTTTACCATTCTCTCTTGCTGCTCTAGGCTTCTTCTTCTTTTTTTATTTTTTTTTATTTTACTGCCGGTACATGAATTTGTTATTTTTTATAATTCCCTTTGAAGTTGGAAATCCAAGGGGAATCTAAAACCGACCAGATGTTTCTACTGCTGGAGAGGGAAGAGTCAGGATTAAGTTTAACAAAACCTTGGTCTCTAGGAAAAAAAAAATCATTTCAGCTGAAAATCATCCTTAAATGCATTCATTTGCTATATATCTGTTAGTTAATTTATGTTTACTAGCCCTTTGTAGGCAATATCACCTATCAATTTACTCAGAGTAAAATTCATAAATTTTGTGAGCAAACAGATTCCTGTGGTTTACTCAAAGCTAATTTTTAAATGGAGTTTCAGTTCTATTAGTAAGGGTATTCCCTGCTCATGCCTTACCGTGAGGCCTTTGTGTTGCTGTTGCTGACTTTCCTGAAGGATCACCGTCATGTCACATCAGATTGGGTGGGTCAGTTCTGCAGACTGTCAGAGATGCTGAGACCAGGGAAGCCTGACAGTAGGAAGGGAAGGGAAGAAAACCTGCCCCCTCCCCCCAAAAAGGCTATCATCCTTTTAATGCTATGGCAATCAAAACAAGAGTAGGTGATAAGACCTTTGGGGGGAAAAGCCAGAAGTTTTGTGGTCTTTTAAGGAACCAGTTGATTTCACAGACGATGTGAATAAACAGGATGGGAAATGAAAAATGTGATAGCTTCTAGATATAGTAATGTACAAAGAAAGTAGGATCATTGTGAGGTGACATTTTGGGGTCCTCACTTCCGGTACTCAAAACTACCAGCACCCGTTCGTCACAAGGAAGGGAACTATTAAGTAACAAAATTACACACAATTATGAAAAACTAATCCGAGTATCTCAGAGATTTGTTTCATATTTCACAGGGCATTGGAGGGAGGGGCTGGGTGTTATTTGCTGTGCTACAGCAAAGAATTCCTCACGCTATCCTCATATGTGCTCTCTCAATTCCCAAAACCCTGCCCAGGGTGTCCAGGATGAGAGAGAAATCAGAGCAACTGCTCAGCATACTTACCCTGCTATGTGGGTGAGCATGTGGAACTGTTTGCTCCATCTCACAGGGATGATATCTCAGCCCTCAGTTCCATTGACTGCATCCCAGCTTAGTCTGAAGCAGGAAACACTAGTCCTCAATAAATATACTAAGTTTCTTAAGCCACACAATCAGTTGGATGTACCTTTGTAGGCATTCTTTTTCAGCCTGTAGAAAGAAAGGAGAGGGAAAAGAGAGAGAGAAATTGCTTAGCAGCTGATTCGCTTATTTTAAGCAGCTTTCACATTTTAAAATATAAAAAATTCAGGTCCTGGAACATGGAGTGATTTGAATGTTCTGTAAGAATTTGGAAAAAACTCCCCCCCCCCCTCTTTGCTTTTATTTTTTTAACCATTTGTTCTATATTCAGGGACCTGGATTTTCAATATAGTTCTTCAAAAGTGGGTTGAAATACAGAGTTTTCAACCTAAATAGTTTCTCTTCTTCTTCCTTTTTACTAATGTATTTATTGTCGCTATTACTATTCTCCTTGGTCAAAGCAGATGGTATGAAAAGCATTTCTGCTGGTCTCTCTGCTGACAGAGCTTAACCTAATAATCCAAGACTTAGAACTTAGGCCTTCAATAAAGGAAACACTGTTTGAGGTATTTTCCATTCAAGCCAGCATCAAAAGTTTTTAATTAACACCATCAGAAATTAATGGGCTGAATGCAGGACGAGGTTTCCACATACCCCACTACTGGGAACAACAGCAAGTGGGACCCATTGTGTATGTTTGTATTTTATGGTGTATTTTTATTTACTTGCTGAAGCAGAGTCCCAGCTGCACACTGGCTGCCAAGCCTCAAGAGTGAAACCTGCAGAGGCTGCTTCCCAGAGCCGTTTCATTTTGCTCACTGATTATTGTCCTGAGTTCTTTGTGATTGTAATTGGTTAGAAAGTTTGAAATTAGCAAGTCCTTGTCAGCCATGAAAGCTTTGAAATCACAAGGCTTGATCCAGCTCTCAAGCCTGTGGAGCCTAATGGCTTTCTGGGGAAGAGCTCCAGAGCTGTTACCATTCTCAGCCCCACAGGCTGGACCCCAGTCACCATTCACCACCCTATGGAGGGCCTTGTCTCAGAGCAGGGCTTTGTCTGGGGCCTTTTCTTTTCCATTGGCAAAGCCTGTTTGAGGATGAACAGAGTTTAGAATAATAGGGGCAGGAGGCATTAGGAAATGCGAGCAAATGGGTAGAATGAAGTAGGTAAGGGAACAAGGGGAAAGGGGAAAAAGAAAGAAAACGCACAAGAGAAAAGACAGGATATAAGATGAAAAGAGCTTTGTAAATAGTAACATTTCATTTCTTTGCAACTGAGTTTAATGTCTCAGGGTGGAAAATGCTGGTGGGTGGGTTCTATTTTGAAACTTTTTTTTTTAAGAGTTGCCTACTCATTGTCAAGGAAAAGCCACAAATGTCTGTGTAAGGGACTAATCTGCCCAACATGCCCTGCTGTAGTTTTGGAGATTAAGGACATAATCCTTTTCTTTATACATTATAACACAGGGATGATTGGTTTATCAACTATTCCAAAAACATAAAAGTATTTAACATTAAACCTAACGTGAGCCTCCAAACCAGTATGTCCCAGAAAAGTCCTCTGCTGCCTGGTCCGCTGTGTAATAAACTGAATTCACACCTTATAAAGTTGCTTGGACAGAGTGATCTGAAGCAGAGATCAGCAGCATTGATAAATCTGTTCTAGAAGCTTACAGACCTCAATAACTTTCTGTAAAGCATTCGTTTATGTCTGAAACCTTCAAGCTTAATAAATTTAGATATAACCCTTAAACTTTCAATTGTCTTCCACTTTAATAAACCCTTATGAAAATATTAACTAAAAAGCATATTGCCACGAATTCAAAATGTCAGGAAATTTTTCAGTACATCTTGGCAAGATGATATAAAATACCACCATTTTTTTTCATATTTTCCAAAAATTGTTTTAACATTTTCTCACAAGCACAGAAGGATCAATACATATCATTCTGTAGGATAGTAATGAAGGAATGACTCCTAAGAAAATGATGAGAACTATATTTCTGCGCTGAACAGTTTAGGATTTACTCCAAGAGTTGACATCTTGAACTTTTAGACAGCCCGTGTGGAGTAGAGTTGAGTATAAATGACTGTCTGACTTTCCCAAGCCATTTTAAGAGTTCCAGATCACAATGTGGGTGTTTATATGCCTGCATTACTTCTCGTAAGTATTTCACACAGTGTATTTTGATATTTATCTTCCACTCCTGACTTCACCCAGACATTTCCCCACCTTTCTGCATACCCAACTTTATAGTCTTTCCCCCTCACCCTTCCTCTTTTCCTCCTCTACTCCTCTTTCTTCTATGAATCTAGTTTATGTTGGCCAATTGTTCTGGGATGAGGGGCCTGCCCTGGAATGTGGTTGATATACCAGGTATCACTCCACTGAAGAAAACAGGCTTTTCTTTTCCCAGGAGCAATCAGGCACCAACAGCAGCTTCGGCTAAGTGTATGTTAAAAGGGACTTTGTGTCCACCTTCTCTCCTCCATGATAGATTTTTGTCTGCTTTGACCTGGTGCTACTCTTGTGAGTGTGCTCACAGTTTGTGAAATTGTGCATTTGCCAAGTTGTATCTGAAAAAAACAGTTTTCTTGAAGTCATCCATCAACTCTGTCTCCTACAAACTTGCCACCACTTCTGCCACTTGGATCCATGAAGTTTGAGGGGGCTTTTATTACACTAAAGCTATACTTACATGCTTGTTTTCTTATATATCCTAGTAAATAAAAGAATGTATATTTTAGTTTATAGCCTAGAAAGTGTAATTAAATCTGGGTTAACTTATGGAAATGTGTGAGAGAGAACCTAAATATTTTTTTCATATATCTGATTTAAAGATGGTTGTCAATCAAGTCAGTTGGTGGTAATTGCAATAGTTTCTGTCACTATTTGAAGTATCAAGTCAATTCAGTGGGTTTCTGAGCATTGGTGAAACTTTA
Source organism: Rhabdomys pumilio (assembly GCA_030674055.1). NCBI lineage: Eukaryota > Metazoa > Chordata > Mammalia > Rodentia > Muridae > Rhabdomys > Rhabdomys pumilio. The sequence continues at coordinate 27,747,494 of JANHMN010000011.1, forward strand.
TGAAGCCAGGAGAATGAGACATGACAAAGTCTTGGTGTCTTCAAACAGAAATCTAAGACTGATCCTGTCTGATTCACCACAGGGCAGAATCTACTTTTCAGGAGGCACTAAAGAGGCTTGGAATGCAAATGGCAATAAGGTAGAAAGAGTATCAGGGTGTGGTGATCAAGAAAGTTATTTGGTACTATATGCATCCTCACAGACTACATCAAAGATGGAGAGTAAGAAACGCTCCTAAAACGGGACCTGGAGCTCTCCCAGTGGCTTATTTTGGTCCCAGATTAGTACAGAAGGTCGTGATATGGTGTGTTAGCTATACCCTCTCATGAAAAACAAGTTTCACTTTTAACACAGTTATTATGGGAAGATAAACCATTAACATTTCTAAAATTTGGTTCCCTACAAATGTATTTGAAGCCTCTGCTCATTTAATGTTGCTTAATATTTCATCAATCAAGTCGAATTACTTCACTAAACTTAGTGCCAACAGGTAGAGATGTGCACCAGTCCCACACAGATCACATCCTTTGTTGAGAGTCACAGTGAAGTCATGCAGTAGATGGCTAATGTTCTGTTTCATAGAGTAAAGAATTAGAAGTGCGGTTACAGCCTACTATGTATAGTGTTGGTTGGACTCAGAAACATGTAGCCTGACTGAGAAAGCTAAGGAGCCTGAAGCCTTATAAGGACTCCTCAGTTGAGTCTGGCAGCACATTTTCATTCCGTGCATCTCTAGCAACCTCCATGGCTTTCTTCCTAGCTATCTTTTGAATTTCTCCATTATGGTAACAACTGAAGAGAAATAGAAGTCAGAAAACACACTAATTAAAAATGAAAGCATTGGTTTCTATTCAAGCTCCATCACTAAATAAGGGGAAAATTACAATTTCGACTGACCTTGCCCTCAATTATTATCGTCTCTAAATAGGAATGTAACCTATCATAGCTACTTGTTTTTACTTTTTCATTTGAAAATCACTCATGGGTATAGATTAAACTACAAGAGGATAATTAAAATCACTCAGAATCATCCACAAATAATCTACTTTCAAATTTTTGGATACAGTTATACTTTTTCTTGTGTATATACACCCTTTCTGTTTTTGTTAAAGATCTGTGCGTACATTTATAGAGTACCTTTTTTTGTTTATACCTATAGTTGAAAATACTCAACATTGTATTACATAGGTTTACTGTATTGCATATTTACTGTCTTTAAAAAAAATTGAGATTATTATAATTACATCATTTTCTTCTTTTTCTCCTGGAAAACTCTCCCATGTTTGTCCTCTTTCAAAATTCATAGCCTTCTCTTTTTTAAATTTTTGATGCATATATATGTATAGATACACACACACACACACACACACACACACATACACACACACACACACATATTCCTAAACTCATGAATACAGCCTTCTCAGTCTGTATAACATCACATTTTCATGTATGTTTTCAGGGCTGACTCTGGTATTTGATAACTTTAATGTACTTCACTGGGGAAGACTGTTTCTCCCATTCTCAGTGTTCCTAAGTTTCCTGTAGTTCTTTATTAGGGATGAGGCCTCTTGAGCTTTCCCTGTGATATTAGCATGTCTAGTCTTGTCATCCTAGTTTAACTCCTATTGAAAACTCCATTTGGGTAAGACTTCATGTGTGTAACTTCTGACGTGTCTCAGAGACACAGTAAATCAGCAAACTCTGGGCCTGGGGCTTTCACCAGCTCCACACTTACTCTTCTTCAACATGTAAAGTCTAAAGCCTTCAAAACTAAAATGTACACTAAAACTAAATTGCTGGGATATTACTCTGATTGTTATTATAGGATTAGATAAGAAAAGGATAAGAAGTAACATTCAGTGAAAGGCCTACTTTGTACCAAACCATGTGTTTGGAACTTCGCTTACACCTGTATCTTGAATAGCTTTTCACCATAATGAGGTGCAGTACACAGAAACCCAGCTCTGAGGATGCTAGTCTGTGAAATGCAACTGCATTGCTGCTGACTAGCTTTGGGATTTTGTGACACTCTGTCTCTGGCTGAGTTTTCTACCAAGAAGTAGTAAGCATCATAACAATGCTGTTCACCTGCAAAGAATTGTTGTAAAGATCCAACCAGTAAACTAAAGCAAAATGTTTACAATGGTAGTGATAAATATTATCTAATAATTTCTATTTGTCAGTGTCTAATGCCATACTTTCCTGCTTAGCCCTACTATTAAAATATTATTCCGCATTGTTTCTTTGGTGAATAACAGGGTTCCAAGTTGAAGCGTTGTGGTCTAAATGCAAAACACCAAGGCCTTTAGCCTTCCTGATCCTTCTTCCAATGTGTGGCCTCCAGAGATAGTTTATAGTCCTGTGCTTGGTTATAGATTTCTTTACAATGAACTAAACATTTGTGTTTTGATGGGGATTTCAATGAGAAAATATGTTTAGAACCTGTTGTCTTGCCTAGACGATAAATGGCTCTGTAAATGTTAGCCATTTATCCTTTGCATTGGTATTAAATTGTTTTGTTTGTTTTAAATTGTTAGTATTAATGGGAAGATTATCCATGAATTTTATAAGCACCACTCACAGAATAAGGCAGTCAAATAAACATTGTTGGCAGCAATGCTGGGAGGTGTACTGCTACGTTCTCAGCTTTCTTCAGTTTATCAGTTTTCTGACATCTCTGTCATCATTTGTACTTAGGGAGATACAGAAATGTACCCATTGTTTGATCCAATAACAGTCTTTATCATAAAATAGGTTTCTCTCTTTTTTTATTGATTTGATTGCAAAATTTTATTCAAGTTAAGAGAAAACATTTTATAAAGCAGCCTGTAGTTCCTTTAGTGAGCATACAAAATTATTAAATGAATTTAAAAGTAAGGTGTTAGTGAGCAAATATAACTCCATATTATCTATCTACGATTACCACACATTGGTTCTGCCATTGTAGCACTTGAGCATATTACTTAGTCAAATACATCAATACACCATATTTCTTTTCTGATTTTTGTTTGTCAAATTCAGATGTAAGTTCAAGATTAGTACCCTCAGGCTCATAACCATCTAGACTCTTTAAAGATATAATTTAGAAATATATTGCTTCCATATAAAGCAGAAAGAAAGGGATGTTGTTAATAATCAAGGTGCTGTGGGAAATCAGAGAAGATGGGTTGATTCTCAAGTGAGTGAAAAGAAAAACTTTGAGGAGGAAATGGCCTTTCAAATACATTTTGGCAAATGAATGGGATTCTTTACCTCAGGGGGTAAAAACAACACACACAAAAGAACCCATCTAGGGTGGATCCAGGGCAATACAAGCAAATGGCTGGGATCCAGTTCCTGTGCTGGAGAAGGGAGGACTTCAGTGGTGAACACCTGGGGCAGAGTGGAATTTCATAGGAGGTGGAACTGTGGGGGTTCAGGAGCAAATCCAGAGAGTGGGGTGCCCTAAATGTGCCTTGTGAAATCAGAGGGAGTGACGTGTCCTGGCCAGGCTTCCTCACTGCTGGATTCGTCTGAGTCCAGTGGTGGCAAGCTCCTGATGTCGTAGAGATTTGCACAGTTTCACTGCAAACCATATCCTTTTAGTGGAGATTTTAGCCAATGGAAGAGGTATTATGTCTGAAATAGAGTATGGAAGTTAAACTCTGTAAGGGAAAAAAACTGTGGGTTTGATCCCCAGCATTGCAAAATTAAAATAAATCACGACTTTCAACTATATAAGTTCTCATTTTTAAAATAGATCCCTTATAAATTTGTAAAATAATATTTGAAATAATATCTGAACTTGTGTTTGGAGACAGGGTCTTATTATGCAGCCTTGAATTCACAGATACACACCTGTCTCTGCCTTCTAAGTGCTGATATTAAAGGCATATGCTGCTATATCCAGCCTGAACTTTTCCTTTATTTTATTAGAAAGCCTTTAAAAATCAATCAGCACAAAGATTAGAGCACCAATCCTGCCAAGTTGGAAGTATCTCATGTCAAGCACCTGTGTGTTTCCCCAGCCTGTGGTTCTGCACAGCCTCACCACCGCTGTTCTCTCGCCAGCTATATCCCTACACTATTTCTCAAGCCAAGTTTGCTTCATGCATGGTCTCATTAGCTTTTAACAGTAGTGGGCCTATAATAAATGCATCTTAGGAGACATCTTTAATAACAAGATTTTGGAGATTTTTCTTGTTTTTCTTTCTATTGAAAATACTTCCTTTCTGAAATTATCAACTCATTACATCTTACAGTCACAGTTAAGCAATAAGGATCACAGTATATATTAGCACCATAGTAGTACTTCATGTTTCCAAAATGCCTATCTGTAACACTTAAAAAAATCTTAGTCCAAACACCCCACTCCTGCCACCAAAATGGAGTTGGAGGAGATTCTGCAACCTGATGGCTTCCTGGGAAGTTGTTGACAGCAGTGGTGATGGTCTTGTCTTCCTTGCCCTCGTTTCTGTTCCTAATGTGGTACATGTGGGTCCCTGTGAATCCTACCTGTGCATCTTTCCACTCTATTTACAACAGAATGGAAGCAGTTTGCTGGCATTAGTCGGTGATGCCAAGGCTCCAGTGAAGGTTTTTTGTTCTGTTTCTTTCTTTCTTTTTTTTCTTTTCTTTTCTTTTTTATTTTTTCAGGTTGAATATGTTCTTGTTTTCTTGTTTGTTAATTTGTAAAGCCAATCCAAATGTGAAGAAAAAATCAAATTTTGCCAATTTGAAAAGAACAAAAACATCTAAAACCTCCTTTAAAATTTTTCTAAGCTATTATGAGATTACAGACAAAAGATTGTACATGAAAGATTTGTTTGAAAAAATCAGGTTGCTTTGCCTTTCTTTTTTACTTCAAAAGTCTTTGTCAGATATGAAAAAGAAACTTACTCAAAATGAAGAATAAATATAATTAAAATGGTCGCTTGCCTTGTCATATAAGCTTCTTATGGACAAAATCTGTATAAACTTAATACTACGAAACTTGGGCAGAAAAGAAAGAGTGGGCAGGGAGAGAAGTTTGATTTTACAAGAATGTTCACAAAATGAGAATGGGAAAATGACATTCGATTTCTAATTGCTGTTGATGAGAATTTCTGATATTTTGCTTTATTTCTCCCAAGGCTTGCCATAGACTGACATACTGTAGCCTCTTCATAGATAACTAAGGAGTGAACAATAGTACAAGCACATAGACCACTTCAATGTGCTGGAAGCATGAACATTCTCATAACAGGGACAATTTACAGGCAACTTCTAACATAAAAGTCAAATTGTTATTAAATATGGACCCCAATGTATCATTTAGCAGGTAATACAGGGCTGTGATTAAGCCTTCACATTTTTGGAACACTTTTTAGTGGTGAGCCTAAAATGATTAAGGACTGATTATTAAAGTCCACTAATCGGAAACTTATGGAGGCTAATTTTATAAGATAATGCCATAATGCAGTTTGTAGTAGTTCTGGCACATATTAAGAATATATATCTATATATATATATGCATATATATATATATATGCACATATATACACACATTTGACATTATGCATAATAAAAATGATTATAAGTATTATACATGGGATTTTTACACAAATTAAATGAATATGTGTTATTATATGTATTGAACATTCAAGAAACTGTACAGAAAGCAATAAGGATTCATTCATATTGATTATTCTCTCTGAAAAGAAACATAAAAAAAGAAAAAAATGAAAAGAAACATAATCTACTTGAGGCAAGAACATATGTATTAATAGGTTAAAATCAATAATAATGAAGTTCCCATTTATTAATCATTGACCTCCTGTTGAGCTTTAACGTTCACTATCCTGTTTAACATAACAGCTAAATGAAAAGTGTATTACTATTCGTATACACAGAAGGGAACCAAGGCATGGTTGAGTCCAGCGCTGCTAATACCTGAGCTTACCCTTTCCTCCTGACTCCAGAGCTGCAGTTTTAACTACTGTGCTACTAAAGGAAGCTGTGGACAATTGAGTTAAGTGTTCAGTCATGAAGTTCACAATACAAATGAATCAGCTAGAAAAGTGGTTCAGAGAAGTAGGAAAGTCTGGTCTTCAGGGACCAAAATACCATACACTTAAACACTATTATTCATCCACTTTCTTTCCATAGTTTCGGTTACCAGGATTTAACTACCACCCAAAAATATTGAATGAAAACTTCCAGAAGTAAATGTTCCTACATTTTCAGTTCCATGCTATTCTGGGTAGCATGGTGAAGTCTCATGAGTTTTACTGTGTCCTGCCAAGGATGGGAATCATTTATTTTGACAATGTGCACACTACCCACCTGTGAATCACCTAGTAGATGTCTGGGCTATCAGACAAACCTTTGAAGTATCTCAGGTTTTTTTTTTTTAAATAATTCTTATTTTACATAATTGGAGCCATAACGAGTAAAATTAATGATACTAACAATTTGAAAATGCTATAAAAATAACCTGTAGTTTCCTTAAGTTAAAGGGAAACACTTACCATAGTTATGTGTGTATATGAAAGACTAAAACAGTATATTATCCAGGGCTAAGTACCTGCAGAGGTGCCAGCCATCCTCTGTGCAATTCTCTAACACTCCCTGTATATAATGCAGCCACCACAATCATCATATAGAAGAGGCTATCTCCTGGGTTTAAACTGTATATATTGATTGTGTTATCATGAGAAAGCTTCTAATTATTATATTTTTAATAAATGGAAAAATAAGAGTATGAACTTTGTGAAGCTGTGAGGGCTAAATGAATTAATACACAGGATTCCCTTGGTGCTTGGCATGTCTAAACATTAAATATTGACTGCTGTTGATGCCACTGTTGCTTGCTTCTTTTTTATGTTATAGTTGATGGGAATACTTTGAAAAATGTCATTCTTGAATTGTATTTAAAATGTAAAAACAAACAAACAAAGTTGAATTTCACAAGTCTGGACCATTAGAACATTTAGAGCATTGTTCATGTTCTTTGTCTCAAGAGCTATACTTCAACTGAACATGATAAGAAAGGAAAACACACGTCAGAAGACTCCATTATATACTGAGGTAAAAGAAATTCAGTAAAGAGTATGTTGCTAGCCTCTTGGGATTTTCCTTCCCTTTCGGCACATCCATTTATATTTCTGTTAACTTCTTTGAGAAGATAGTAATGTCAAGCTTTCTAAAGAACATTGCTATTTTTTACTTTTCTGGACAAATAAATACATCTCAATGTATTTAAATACTATTGGCAATGCTAAGACATAGCTTGTACTGTAACATGTGGTCTGTTTTATGAAAGGTACAGTAATATGCTTAGTAAGTAAATGTGTAGACACCTCTCTATACATGAGAAGAATAGGACAATATTCATTGACAGGGAACTAAAAGGAGCAGTTATCCTGAGCTGTGCCTTTCAGTTGGTTCAGTCATTTTTTCTATTTTTATGAGAACAGCTGATTTGGCAATACAAGGGCAAAGATTACCAACATGGCTAGAAGGCCTGACATTGGCAGTTCCATTGGTGATATAGTCAGAACAGTATCTGTGTAGGAAAGATGAGATTTTAGTGCTTGTAATACAGTTCATGGGCAGCACTTAGCTGGACATGGCTGTCTGCTAGTGACCCCCACAGAAGCAATTTAACATATGGCCCTTTGCTTATGTCTATTTCAGAGGCCCTTTGAAGTCAAGTTATACCAGAACTGTCAAATTTTTGAGTTTTGTTTCTGAATGAATGTATTTAAACAGATCACATTTAGAATCCTCTGCAATGTTCAGTAAGATGCATCCCAAGCCAATATTCTATAAATTAGTGGCATTTCAAGTTCTTCCTACTTCATACAAAGTCAATTTTAACTCTCTCTTTTCCATTCTTTTAAATTCTCTCATTTATTCTTTCATTGATCGCTCTACCTTACAGACAGATAAAAGCTGACTTTAAGATTTTATGAGGTAATTTGATCTATACTTTTTACTTTATTTTATAATCCCATCCACCTTGGGTTACACTCACTCTTTCTGCTGTATATTGAAGATTGTAAGCCTTTGAGGCTAAGAGTTAATGATTCATTCTAGAGAAAGGTGCAAAATGCTCTTGTTTTGGTTTTGTTGGTGGTAGATATGGTTGGCTGGTTAGCTGGTTGTTTGGCAAATTGTTAATTTTGTGGAGTTTTTATTTTCCTCCATTTAAAAACTCTCAACCTCACACTTTACATTATAGAAGTATACAGTTTCTCTTTATATACCAAAAGTATTTTCTGTATAATATGTAAAATAGAGTTAAAACTCATCAAAGGCCTCAAAGCCTATTCATTACAAAACAAAACTCTTTCTGCCTAATCATTAGAGTCTTCTGAAAGACACCTAACCAAGCAATCCAAGCAGCTAAGCTTGGTTCTCGAGCATTCCCAAGTGCTCCTACAAAGGCTTGTATAGTCTTTTCTTTTCTATGCCTTGATAGAGATTCATGTTTAACATAGAAAACTTCTGGCTCAGACTCTCAAGTTTTGGTAGAAAGATCTCCATGAAACTGATAAACATGTAAAACAAATAATGTCAGAGCTAAGCACAGTTAAGTTCCCAGGAGTTTCCACACCAAATATTTTTTGAGAGCAAAGGTATCTCCTGGACATTTAACTTTCTTAAATTAAATTTGTGGGGATGGAGCTTATTCTTCTCAAAGAGATGTCTTAGGTATGTACATGGAGAGGCAAGGTTGCTGCAAACTCCTGGTTCAAATATTACCTGGAACTCCATAAAACCTTATTGGTATTCTTCACATAGAAAAAGTATTGCCTGCAATAGGAATAAATTAGGCACATATTCTAACCAGAGCCAAAGAATAGTTAAGCATTTTAATAATGCTAAATTTGAGATGTTGTACTGATGAGATATTTTCCATACAAATAAAGAACAAAGTGTATAAAACCCCAGGACTTGCTCTGAGTTAGAAGCACAATGCAGCTGTCATTTTTGCATTTCCTACTTTTCATGAAACATTACTAGTGATCCTCTGTCATTTAAATCAGCTGAGACTGTGGATTTATCTTAATTTCCACCCTTTGTTTCCCCTTTTTGTGATAGCAGTTATGAGATATGATGATGTAGAGTTTCTGCTTATAAAGGGTTCAGCCCTGTCCCTTGGCAGACTAAATCTTCTGGCTAATTCACTGATCAGTTAAATAGTCGAAGTTATTATTATTATAATTATTATTTTACATTTATATAGCACTTTTCTCCAAGGGTTTCAAGGCATTTTACACACAGTAAATTATCAAATAGAAATTAATCCTTATATCATCCTGTGGGGTAGGTACACTCATATTAATGAAATTCTACAAAAGTCCCCTTGTGTCACAGCTCTACTGCAGTCCCCAGTGAACCTGCCCTTCCTTTACAAAAATAAAACAGAATGCCCATGGCATTGTAGGAAAAGGCTAAAAGTGGTAGCTTTGGAAAAACAGTCCTATGTCCTGACTTTGGCATTCTGAGCTTCCTGGTGAGTAAACCATTGGGAGCAACCAAACATGTAGGAGTATTGACAAGAGTCACCCACTTGGGTGACCATTCAAAGGAAATTGTTCAAAGGAAAAGCTAGGATGTGATCTTATAGTATTTGATTGTATACAAACCACATGGGAGAGAATTTAAAATGAGATCCCAAGACTTTCTCATTCACAGAGATTCTCACTTAATTGCTCCAGAAAAAGCCAAGAGTGGTGATTTTGAAGCCAGTGGTACTTTGACAAGCATGTAATGACTCAGGAAGAAATGTTACTACCTAATGTACATATCAGAAAATGGTGGCTCAAGTAAGTAACATGTCACAATATTTAGCAGAGCCAAGACTAGACGCCAAGTTAGCAAATTCCCAAATCTGTACTTTTTACTATAGTAATATTGCAGTACTTCCAGAAAAGGATAAGTTGAGAAACAACTGTAACAGATCTTAAATGTAAAGGAATGGAGAGAGCTGGGCATACAAGGCACAGCTCATGCCTAGTGATGCCTAAGGTCCTAGGATCAAGCCCCAGTACCACAATAACATAAGACGAAATAAAATAATAAAGGAGAAAATAGCATCCGAGGAGTCTACAGACTGACATAGACTGGCTTTTTCCAAACCTTAAATTCATGTGGATGCCTAAGCCTGGTGGACATCACCTGTCCTGCAGAACTGACCTGCACTCGGCTGCTCTGCTTCTTTGTTTCAGGGCTATCTTGATCCCTCAAACCAGCCGTTCCATCAGCTGACTAGAACCCAGTAAGTACCTGAAAAATACAGAATGTTGAGTCATTTACCCTGTCCAGAAAGTATATCTTCTGCTTAATAGGTGTTACCAGGAGAAAATTTTAATAAAACTCTTGTTTATAAGAACAGATAGGCTTTACTTGTTTTGTAGGCAGTCTTACTCTGAGAGAGGGGAAGGATATAAAGATTTCAATTATTATTTAATATTCCACTTAAGACAATTTCATTTTTTATTTCTTGACTTAATTTTTATTATTTTTTCCTTCAAAAACTGGAGTAAGAAATTGTAAAAAGAAGTACACACAGACATAGTGGATCCACAGTTCTGAAGCCCTTGTTCAGAAGTATGTATGTTCCGTATTGGAGTTTAGAGGTGCTTATGGGATTTAGTTACAGTTTCCAGAAACCAGAACACAGATAGTGTGAAGTTGCTCCTGGTAAGGATTCCCACAGTCTGTGTAAACTTGACTAACTTCTTTCCACTGGGTACTAAAATCAGTCGGATTGACAGAATTTGTTTCCTTTTTCTCAAAAGCATGTATCACTCAGCTATGGATAATAATTATTGCTGTCCTAGTGAATTTTTTTGAAGTCTCACCAACATACCATCTATTCCTGGAAGTTGGTTTCTGCATTTGAAATTCTTGTCTTTATTCATGTGTATGGATGTGTTCATGTTTGTGTGCACTGGTGTGCCAGTGTGTGTTCATGCATATGGAGAACAGAAGTCCCTATCATACTCAGTTGCAGTCTACCTTATTTGTGTCCTGAAACAGGTCTCTTACTGGAGCTGGAGCTTACAGACACAGCTAAGATGGCTGGTCCATTCCACAGCACTCCTGTCTCCACCTCCCTAGCACTAGGATTACAGACCCACATGTTTTGTTTTGTTTTGTTTTGTTTTGTTTTGTTTTGTTTTGTTTTGTTTTGTTTTAAATAAAACGAGTGCTTGAGATGTGAACTTAAGTCCTCATGCTTGTACTGTGCAGTACGTTACCTGCAAATATATATTTCTAGAACCTTTCTCATCATCTTCTTTTTAAATACTGTGGTTATCCTCAGTCACTGAAAGAACAAATTTTATTTAGACTTCAATAACCTAGGCACTGCAGCAAAGTAGCCTTTCTTTATTGGCAGAAGTGGGTAACAGTAGCAAATGAAGATGTATTTAGAGACAGTAAACAGCGTGCTCCTTAGGAAGGTGCAGTTTGTTCCTTAGCTTTTTGGGCTTGCTCTCTTCAATATCATTTTATTGTCCAGGTTAGATCAAGATTTCTCTGTAACTATATAAACTACCACTTTAAGAAAACAGCATAAAAACTCTGATTACAAAATTAAGCACAGAGATTTAGAATAAGCCAGGCAAGTGAAGAGCCCTGGAGTTTAATCCCTTAAATTCACAGTCAATCTACCTCTGAATATCCCCCATTTTGAGCTTTACAAAGGTACTCTTAGTAAATATTACTGTTTCATATAATAACAAGATTAGTTAAGGATAATGTCCTACTTTATGTGTGTAGTCTTTAGGCTAAAAATAACGAAACACTGTGAAAATAACGTGAACCTACTTACCAACAATTTAGCTGATCCCATGTAGTATTCATCTCTGTTTATTCAGGCTAACTCCAACATAACAATGGTCAATAAATACCATTAGAGCAGACATCTCTTTATGGAGCCTGGTATTTCAAGCAGTATTTGAGACAATAAAATACAGGTCAGCAAGAAATGTCAGCAGTTCCTTTAAGTTCTTTGTAATGGGATTACAAGTGTATTGTAGAACTAATAGAGGAACTAGCATAGATTGCGCTGGACTCAGTGTCTTTCTCAGAGTTGTAAAAGATGTAAGAGGCACGGCTGTTTCACAGCCTTTTGCCTCCACCACCCATTTCCATATGTAATTATTTCATCTCTTCCGATTCTAGAACAAGTTGTAAACATTTCCATTTTACACTCCATCTTTCAGAGTGCCATGATATTGCTGCTTCTTTCCAGTTGTTTGTTTTCCCCCTTAACCCTCTCCCTGTGACTTTCTCCAAAAATAATATTTAGTGGTGGTCTCCTGGTAGAAGGCACTTAACATGTTACAATTGAACTGTTAATAGATCTAAACCTATCTCCTGTTGCTGTGATTAAAAAAAAAAATGTGTCAAACCACCTTAAGAGAGAATTGCTTATTTGGCCCAAAGCTTCGGGTTATAGTCCATCACTGTGGGGAAATTAAGGCATTAGGAACACAGAGCAGCTAGACACATACAGAGTTAAAAGCACAAAGAAAATGAATGTATGCAAGTTCCTGTTGTGCTTGCTTTTTTCACTTTTGTACAGTTCATGATCCCCTACCTAGGGAATAGTGCCACCCACAGTTGGCAGGTCTTCCCTCCAAATTAAACTCAATTAAAGTAATCAAGATAATTCCTGCAGATGGCCCAAAAGCCAAATGTGGATAGACCATCCTAACACTCTCTTCCCAAGTGATTCTAAATTGCATATACATGTTCCCGTGCCCAATCCTCTGACATTAGAACATTCTATTAAATATATGGAGAGTGTGTTTTAGAGCATCATATAAGAAGTTTAAATGGAAGTCAAAATAGTAAGTAATATTTGCTTCTAAAAATTACTGAGTTTTCTTTATCTTCTTTATAGGCTAAGCAAAAGTTGTTTCTTTCTGCTTTCTCGTTTATTGGTCTCTGTAGTGCACACCTAGGAAGTGATTTCTCACAGTTCTGAGTAAAAAGAAATAGCCAATCTTCAGGTCATCAATACAGTTTATTGCTTGATACAACTAACCAACATGAAATTCAAAAGCAGAAAAGAGAAAATCTGTGCAAGACAGCACTGTAGCCATGAGCAAACAATCACACTGTAGCCGTGAGCAAATCCTCTCTGAACATCTATTACAGGCAACCTCTTTTATCGGAAAACAGATGCTCCTTTAACAAGAAAACCCCAAAGAAACTAAAAGTGTTACATTTTTAATTTTAGCATAATAATTGTAATAAGTTGTATTTCAAGTTTTATTTATATTGTTCTTCCTTGCATAAGTGATCAGCATTCTTCAGTAGTAGAATAGTGTTGGGTTTTATGCTTCCAGAGTAAAGGTGACTTACTTAAGAAGTAATTTTTATGCCTGTTTAGATCTCATGTTTGCTGTTTTGGCTGAAGATGACTCTTGTACAAAATGGCCAGAGACTTGTAGCTTTAGAAGTTTCCTTCGCCCTCGGAAAGGAGTGGGATTTGAGCAAGTGTTTGTGATACATGGAGAAAACGCCGTGCATAGGAAGAAAAAAAAACTGTCCTAAAAAACAGAATTGTAACTTCCCATAATTCACATTTTAGAAATGTACTCATTGCTTTTTATAAAGTACTTTAAAATATCTCCATAACAGATAATGTTGCATAGTCTATGAGTTCAGATTTTACATTCTCCCTTGAAGAATTCAAAAAAAGATATTAGCATGGTTGTCTCAGTGGTATAAAACTGTCTGTTTGTATCATTTGGCATAATTAGTTACCAGAAACTACTTGAAAAATAATTTTGACCAAGTTTCCTTAGCACTGTGTTCTGCATTTGCCACTATGCATGTGAAGACATGGTTCCTATTAGCCACAGCTTTCACTTCAGACCATTCCACTGACTATAGAATTGAAATTCACATGTGACGAACAGTTTCAGGCCAGTGACTTTAGGAGACTGCGTTCATACAACAGTTCTCCACAGCTCTACGACTGAGATTTTGGATCGGAAGTAAATAAGAATTGTACACGTTGTAAGACATTGAGCAACATTCTGACCGCTGCTCACCAGATTCCAGTACCACTGACAGTAACAGGCATCAAAATTATCCCCAGACATTGTCAGTTGTCCTCTGTAGGAAAAATGGCAAAAGCATCTTTGAGCCGAGAGCTCCTGAGTTGTTAGCATGTTACTTGGATGAACATACTGTTTGTTGTAAGAACTCACATTTTTTTATTTGTTCATTTATAAATGACTAGAGATAAAATTTTATATGAACTGATGAAAGTCAGTCCTCGGCGGAGACAAAGACAAGTCCTTTTCTATAACTGTGATAAGTTATATTTTTAAGTGTCAGTTACATAGGTGTGCTTCTGAATCTCATTTAATGACTTTCGCTAGAGAAATGAGCCTAGGATTCTTCATAGATGTATATTTTATACTTTTTATTTATTTATTGGCCTTCTTATAATAATGATCTTTTTTAAAAACAGACCAAGCTGGCATACTGCTATTGACTTAACAACTAAATTCCCCAGCACTTACCTGTCTCAAATTACAGCAGCATCTCCCTAAAGAGAGACGTAGTAAATAGTGAAACAACGGTAAATCCATCTTGGCTTTGAGGCAGGAAGATGGCAATTACACAAATGGAGGCTCACTGCACTGATTTCAGGGTTTGTGTCTACAAGTGAAATCTGGAGATTACTTGCCAAACAAAGAAAACGAAGCCTGCTTAACTTTTGAATTAAGATACTTGGGCTCCAGAACTTAACATTGGCGGTGAAACTCATTTGTCCAGGAATCAAATGCTGCCATATTCCTGCAGCAGGAAACTAGGCAGTAGTTGTTGACTCAGTAGCTTGCTCGACATCACTCACTTCTGGCTGCACCTGGGGGGGCGGGCCATGAAAGCACCTTTCAGGAACAATTCCATGTTCTTGAAGAACCTGAGATCACAAGACTCTTCTCTAGTTCTCTTGGGGTTTTCTCACAAGCGCTCAGCATTCTCCATACTTGGACAGTGTTTCAATAATAAATAAACTACAATTCATTATTTTCTTTCATAAATGAACATATAACATTTTAAAACTCTTAACGGTGAAAAGAATTTTCTGGCTCTCTAATGTTATGTCTGAAATCCCTTTTGAATAGTATCTTGTAAGCAGAAGTGCTAACAAGCATCTTGTTTCCAAATAATAGTCACTAGAACATTCGTGCCACTGTTTGATTATTTATAATTTTTAACATTAATAAAATTGTGTTTCATTCAGTTCCTTAATTTCTTGGGTGAAGGTTATCTGTACCAGAATTGAAACGAAGCGGAGTAGATGTTTTGGGAAGTATAGTATAATAAAACCCATTTTTCCCCAACTGTGTTTCATTTTTATAAACTGCAATCAGGCTACATTTTGGTTCACATCAGTATTTTGTTTCAATCTATTGATTATCTTTATCTAACGAAATAATAAAGTTATGTATATTATTAACCCATTCTTACAAAAGTTTCATTCACAGATATGTTATATGTGATAGGAACATAGAAATTTTACATTTTGTACACATTTCAAGAGGCATGATTGTAGCTTAGAAGGAAATTCTAGTGTATCTATAAAAGACTAAATAGCTTTATTTTACTTTTATATAGTTTATCGGTAAGCTAAAATGTCAAAGGAGGAGTCATTTTTCTGTTTTTGAACTATCTGTTCAGAAGATATTTGATTTTAATTTTTGCATTCACAAGAAATGGTTTGGTGGTATCATTCTCAGCAAAGCTTTTTTTCTGAGGGATTTCCACTTATAAAATGGATCAAGAGAAAGAAACACATTCCCATCCTGTCTCTTTCTAAGAACCCAGTGTAACTTCTCAAAGGACAAGAGTTGCCATGCATACAGTGCTCAATGTCCCCCCAATGCCTACTCTTTACTTGCAATAAAGAAATAGTCCTTCTCTCGTTTAAGGCATTTTCAGCAACTTACCAGCCCTCGTGTTATGAAATCACAGAATTGCAGATGCTCTCTTCCCAGATTCTGACCTGAGTTCTTCAAAACTGAACCAGTTGCCAAGTGAGAAAGAGGTTGTAAAGCCTTTCATCATTTACCCAAGTATTTATAAGTAAAGAAAGGTTTGTTTCTTTCTGTCTACGTACAAAAAGAAGTTGCTAATATTTACTGTGTCCTGGTGAAATGCCATAATCAGACGCAACTTATAGGAAAAAAGGTTTAATGGCTATTTTGTAAGTCTGTCGTACTGCCATTGAAATAAAGTGGTTTATAATATTTCTATGGACACAGAGAAATCAAAGCATTTCTTCGTTGTGTAAAAGCACATTGTACTTTTTCAAGGCAGTATATATTTGGCATAGTAGACTTGCTAGTTTAGACAGTACTTCTACCATGATTAAGGCCTATACAGCCTATTGGCTCCTCACTGAAAATATAGAGGTAGGAAAAAGATAATCAAGACAAATAGATAGGGAAGAAGATAGGCTTAAGATGTAGTGTGTGATCATGGGAGGTGACCTCCAGTGAAAATCAGAGGCTGTGAGAAGCAAGAGTAACATATCCAGACTGAGCTTACCAAACTCAGACCGAGGGAGGAGGCAGTGAATAAACTGACTTGGGTGGATAAATGAATGTAAAGACCCAGAGTCACAGATTCACTAGTCCATAAGCTCAGAATATGAAGACCCAAAGTCACAGGTTTGCTCAGAGCTTGAGAGAAATTATGCTTGTTTTGGGAGTCCCAGAACAGGGTATTACATTAACAATCATGTCTGCATTCTGACTTACAATGAATTATAATGAATGGCTATGATAGGACAAAATGACCTGTTGTCTACTAACCTCTTAGATTTAGGTTGAACTATGTAGCGATTGCTCTGTGGAAGAGACCCTGAGCTGTTCGTGTTTCGAGGACATGGTACTCTTTCTTAAGTTTCCTGTTGTTGTTTTTAGCATAAGTACAAAGGGGTTTATATGTATATATAAAACTATAATTGTTGTTTATATTATTTTCTCTAAGGAAGACCAAAATTTTAAATCCCTTTTTGCATAAAAACTCTGGTGGCCTTCAAGTCCATGTCCTACTTGAGGCTTCAAGTGTAGTTTTCATGACTCTTAACGTTTTGGTCTTTTGCATTTAAATGTCATCCTTACAGTGAACATGACCAAAAACTGTGTTCACACTAGTTTAGCTTTTTCCTGGCTAGAAAAGTTTGATTCAACCCACACCCATTCCTGATCGCTCCTTGCAGCAAGTGATTCAGTCAGCAAAATGTGTTGAGTGGCTCCTCCATGTGAAGCATTCCGTGAGAACCTGCAGTCAGCCAGTCATTTATCTGGGTGTTGGAAAAGATTTGTCCCATTACTTGCTGCAGAGGACATTGTTCTTTCTCTGTACTCTCCACTGTCCACTCTTCCCTTGCTCTGAGATATTTTAATAAGATATTACAAAAAAATTACTATGGCCACCCAAGTTTTCTCGTTTTTTATTCTTCCCCATCATATATTTGAAGCAACTATGAAATGACTGAAAGATGACAATTTAATTTGACTTAATAGTAGATCTGGACTTAAGCTAGTACTCTGTGTGTCTATGTGAGTGTGCATATATGTTCAGTAGAGTGACTAACAGATCTGTAGGGTGTGTCCTCTAAGGATTTACTTCCAGCACTGTTTTTAAGAATTGCAAACAAACATGATTGTGTTTGCGCTAAGGCTTTCCTCGGGCCTTTCATTTGTTATAATGATGCTACAGAGGACTGACTGATATAGTCTTTAACTCCATTGTCCTTCTTAGGGTTAATATTTTCTGGATTCTTAGATCCTTCAATACCACCATTAGTCCTCATGTTCTGTCTAAAATATAGGGAGAGTTTTCTCATTAATTCCCTTTAATTATCGTTTTCAGGAGAGTCACTTTACCAACACATCCACAAACTAAATATTGGCTCAATGTCTCAGATTGTTCAGGCATCATGAAGAAAATATGTAGCCTCAGAGAACTGATGCAATGCTCAGATTGTATAAATACAAGTTCACAAGTCCCGGGAACATTAACTATAAAGTTAAAAGGAACTCTAAAATCACTAAATTACTGTTAAGTGTCAGGATGAGCCACTTTATTTTCTTTGAGAAAGATGGCATGTTTTTTTTAAGTAACTATCTGATACTTAAGGTGGAGTAATATCGCGTAGCCATGCAATACCCATGGAGTCTGTTCTTATGGCTAGAGGCCTGTGGTGAGTAGAGTACAACTTAGACAGCATCCTTAAAGAAAGCTTGTCTGTAGTATGACAGCACCATTGGCCTCTGCACAGTTCGACACACCGCTGCGCTTCCTGTTCCGGATTCACATTATCAGCAGGTTTTGTTTACTCACAAATTCATGTAATGGCCCCAAGCAGCACATGGTTCTAGAAGTCGGGCAGGATGGATTAACGTTTGATTTATATATGTGCTGGGACCCTAAAGGAGTGGCTGCATTACCTGGCAGTTTAACAAGCAGTCAGGTGCTTAGAGATAAAAGGCTAAACCCCAGGTAGATACAAATACCTGACCCAAATGACATACTTGAAAAGTAAGCTTCCTTTAAAGGGAAATTGGGCAAGAGCCAGTTAAAAATAAGGAGTGAAGGAGCAAACTTGTGAGCTAAAGTGTGTTGACATGGCATCTGGTTTAGTTTGACAAAGCTTTTGCTGAATGTGTAGGCGATGGGATTAGAATCCGCCAAATCTCATGTTTTCGTTTTTATATGTAAGCTGAGCAAAGATCACAGGAAGGAACATTTTCCCCCTCATTACTAGTCCTTCCTTCCCGCCTTCTTTTCTTGTTTTTTCCGCTCTGCCATGTACCCCCACCCCCCTCTCTCTCCTCTCTCCTCTCTCCTCTTTCTTCTCTCCTCTCTCCTCTCCCCTCTCCCCTCTCCCCTCTCCTCTCTCCCCCTCTCCCCTCTCCCTGCCCTTCTCTGTTTCCCCCACTACTGCTGGAGGCCACAGAGCACTGAAATAAGTTGGAAACAGAGTAGCAGGGTACTGATCTCTTCCCTAGCACCCTTCCTACATGTGATCATTCCACTTAGCTTTAGGCCACAAACCAAGCGTTTCACACAGACCCAGTCTGGGTTTCTTGGGAAGTTCTCCCTGTTGCTTTTCATAGTTTAGATAATCCCCATGAACAATACTGATTAAATCAGTTGCCCCTAGGCAGTGGCAAAAGCCTAAATGTCTTTCTGAAAAGAGAGGCCTAAAACCTTGTGTTTTTGTAGTTTTCTCTCTGTCTCTCTCACTTCCCACCTTTCTCCTCCTATATATTATATATTTCCATATTTTTCCACTAAAATTCTCTTGCAGTTAAGTAGAAAAGACCCCACCGGCTCCCTGTGTTCTTCATTCTCCCACCTCTCTCTTCATATATATATTCATTCCTTGTTTTCTCTAAAATGATCTCTACCCAGTGCAGTTAGGTAAAGGAGACCATTGTAGTCACTCTTTTCCTTATTCTATTCCTGATACAAGGATTGATTTTAAATTGTGTAGCTGTGTTGTTGTGCTGATTTGAACCTTTTTTTTTTTTAAGGCTATTATCCAAAGGGTGGTTATACAGCAGTATTATGGAAGGTCACTTGGCATTTTTTTTCGAGTCTACTTTTCTAAAACCAGGCAATTACTCTATCGTTTAATAAACTTTGCCTCAGAGTTCACTTGAAAGAAAGCTCATAAGATTTAAAGGGGGAAAAAAATCCCTAAAAATAAAAGTTAGGCTAGGCTAGGCCAGGGTGGGAAATTCCATTGTGGCTAGAAGCCCATGGCAGGTAGAGTGGAATTTAATGAAGGAAACTGCTGTGTTTTTGTGTCTTTCTGTATGTTTTTCCTTTAAAACCAAGAGCTGGGCAGGCATCCCATTCGACCTGACGTGACCCAAGCAAATTGCTTCTTATATAAAAACAACTGCAGACTTTGAGAATGTGAAAATGCACTGTATCCTCCTCCAACTGAGAGAATCGAAAGCCTGAGAAACAGGACGGCCCTGTCAATACTCGTGGAGCAGAGCTATCACTCAAACCTGATAAAGGAGATTAGAGCAGCCTCCTGTGCCAGAGGGATACATACAAGTTGGCTTCTTTCTTCCTTTCTTTCTTTCTTTCTTTCTTTCTTTCTTCCTTTTTTTTTAATTTTCTTAAATAGCAACGGGCTTTAGATGGAAAACATGTTTTTTAAAGACAAGTTTTCTATATGAGAAGGTAATAATATGCACAGTATCTTAAAGCTTTTGCATGGAACTGTGTTTTAAATTTTGTTTTAAACTAGTATTTAACAAGAAGACAAAGAGAAGTATTTCCCTTTTCCGGCAGTCTTAGGCAAGCACAGAAGAGGAGTTCAGGGTGTGTCCACTGATATTGCATTCAGATGTGTTGCCTTGGCTTGTGTACTGACAGATTTATTTAAAAAACAAAGTTTAAAAAATGCATTGTGTGCTCATGAAGTCTCTTCATAAATCTTTTCCTTTATGAATTATTTTGATCACAAAGCTGCTTGTTTAAATTGCTGAAGGACTATTCTCCATAAAAGAGAATGCCTTCATTTTCAAACCTTCAGTTCAGAAGCCAGCAACTTCCCCTGAACAGCATGCGGGGATCCAGAGGCTAGAGGAGAGGGGACCGCAGATGTCCAGACTCTGACATAAGTCATAATCCAATTCAGAGTTGCTGCGGCTCACATGTTTTTAAAATTTGGAACTAGAGTCCATCCTTTAGTAATGGATGATTCAGTTTGAAATGGTGATTCTGTTTCAGGAAAAAAACAAACAAACAGGGAACACAGCCTTTGATGCAGCTGGGCTGTCAGAGGGCGGAAGGTTGGAATTAGAGTACTCCTCAAGCTGTTGCTGGATAATGAAGGGTAGGGCTTCCTCGCTGGGCCGTTACCACAGTCCCCTGGGAGTTCAGAGGACAAGTATTACCTAATGTGTACAAAGACTTTAAAAATTAAGTTGATTACAAGCTGGCTTAAGATTGGCTAAAGCAGTAAGAACTAAAGGTCTACCAGAAGGATCAGAGAGTAAAGATCACTGCCAGTAGTCACAGGCTGCAGTGGACTCTCAGGACTTCTCATGGTTAAAGGGTTAAGGACCAATAGGAAGTTGTCAATTTCTTAAAGTGACTAGCCTTTGTACAATCATAACAAAGAAAGAACCTTCTACATAGAGCATGTACATACGTCGATGAGCTGGAAGATTTCAGTTAGGAGTTTGGGGAAACTCTGCCCTAACTGAAACATAAAGTACATGAAGACCTCATCTCACTGCGCGTTTGGTTACCATCCATCACCTGCAATGTTGTTGAGAAATAAAAGCAAATAATTAACAATTGGTCTGTTACAGTGATTTGCTGGGGTGATTGGCCTGGTATAATAGTAGGTGGTTTACAAGCCAAAAGTAGAAGAGATTAACCTGAAACAGAGTCCTAAAGGGCAGAAGAGATGCCCAGAATTGGACAGGGTGTTTCAGGTTCACTGATTCGAGAAATAATTTTGGCCACTCATTGCTTCAGTCTTTGATCTCCATTTTGCTGCCTTTTAATAAAATGACCAAGAATATGAAAAGAATCAACAGCAAGTTCTAATATGAGAGCAGGGGGAAGAGATTAACTGGAGATGTATCCCATTAGAATTGGTGGTGTATGCCTTAGATGTCTTTCATCTCAGAAAGATATCTCAGATGTCATTTCATCATAGGTAGTTGCAGCAAATGCTTGGAACTTGACTCTGGAGCCTGGAAACTTTCCCTAGTGCCTTGTGTTATGGTTTACTGTGAAATGGGATTCTGATCAAATAGTATTTGTTTATTAACAAATACTTTTTTAGAATGAGACTGGAAGATCAATGAGGATGGAAAGACTCATTTTTGTACTGTGTGACCAACTTGTGTCACATGCCACCAGTCTCCCAAGCAAATAAGTCCTTTAAGGTAGTTTTCTTTACCCATAAGCCTATCTAATTTCATTTGTACATAGTTATTGACTGTATTTAGAAAGTAGGACACATAGCATGTTCATAACTACTGTAACTCATTTTCTAATGTGACAAAACTCATAAGTAAATGACATTCTGTTGAGAGAGAAACATCTGTAGACACTTGAATTATGTTCAGTTTTCAAAACTCATATTTAAGTACTATTTAATGTATATTTAAAGTTGTGATAAGAATCTTACTGGAGACCAGGTTAAGAGATTGAGTTTTAAGTTGTAGTAACACTAGGCACTTCCTCTCCTATTGAGGCTGTATTAGGCAACTCAGTAAGACGAAAGAGTCCCAAAGGCAGGCAACAGAGTAAGAGACAGCTCTTCTTACCACTGTTTACAGTCTACATGAGGACCAAGCTGCACAACTGTAACATATTTGCAGAGGGCCTAGGTCAGTCCCATAGAGGCTCCTTTGTTGGTGATTCAGTCTCTGTGAGCCCCTATGAACCTGGGTTAATTGGTTCTATGGGTATTCTTATGCTATCCTTGACTCCCTGTGGCTCCTAAAATCCTTCCTCGTCCTCTTCCTCAGGATTCCTTAAGCTCCACCTAATGTTTGGCTGTGGGTCTCTGCATCTGTTTTTATCAATTGCTTGGTAAAGCCTCTCTGATAATAATTGTACTAGGCACCAATCTATGAATATACCAGAATCTCATTCGGAATCTTTTTCAATCCTCGGTCTGATATACCAAACTGGTTGATATCTGTATGAGACTTGCAACTGTGTCCCTTAAAGAAGCCAATAGAAAGATATATGCAGATGGTCCAGAAGTTGTAGTTAGTAACTAAGTATCTAAAGCAAATATTAGACATATGTTCAAGTCTTAAATGAATTTATGAAGGAAAAATAAGAAAATAGATGAAGAAATGTAAAAAAAAACAAAAAATTAAAGCATATCTATATTTCTTTAAATCTTTAAAGATATAGAGAAATTCGAAATGACAAAAGAAATGGTGACTAAACTTGAACACAGACTAAGAAAAAAATAGTTAAAAAAATCTAGGCCTCAGGCTTGAGCCAGAGAACCAAATAAATAAATATTCCAAGAGGAAATATGACTGAAAATATGTCAGATAACCCAGTAAACAATATCAGAATCTCTAATACATATTGTCCAGAAGAATAGAAAAAACTGAATGATATTTTAAAGTATAATATCTAAAATAAAAATCATTTGTTGGAGATATTTAGCTACCTATTAAAGGTAGCAAGAGAAAGTATGTTACATGAATGATAATTGAAGTATTAAAGCTGAAAATATCAACAAAATTGTGCAAAAATCATATATAGATATTGGGTTCAACTCCTAGAAATCAAACTACAAAAACCACAAGAGGATCCAGAAGTAGCAATAGTGT
Source organism: Rhabdomys pumilio (assembly GCA_030674055.1). Lineage (NCBI taxonomy): Eukaryota > Metazoa > Chordata > Mammalia > Rodentia > Muridae > Rhabdomys > Rhabdomys pumilio. Next base: position 27,770,854 of record JANHMN010000011.1, read on the forward strand.
CAATTTGGGGAACAATCAAACACCAACCGATAACTAGTCATAAATGAAATATCACTTGAAGTGCTTACAAAGAAAAACAGATGACAGGAGTTTGTGTAACAGAGAGATCTTCACATAATAATACAGTAGGACCTGTTGTCAATGGGAGCCCTGAGAGAGTTGTGAGAGGCAGCGCTCATGGCTCTGGAGAAACACTGCAGAGGCCCTGACTCCAAACTTCAGGAGAGCAAAATCCTCAGTGTCATGAGTTCCTTGTTTAAAAAAAAAAAAAAATTACTTTAAACTCCTGTGTAAGTAGTAGAAAATTAAAGTAACAAAAACAGGAATCTGTCAAATAAAATACAAGCAATATGTAAATGAACCCAAAATGGAATATTGAAAGGATTAATTTAATCTGTCTCTAACATACATGTTAGAAATATGTAAGTTGCCAGCATCATTAATGAAGAATAATTCATATAGATTTTAAAGCAATAAGAAACTGTTAGTAAAAACCATGATAGTAATTTCAACTTTGATAAAACAAATTCATTTAAAAACATATTATTAAAATTAATACTGTAAATATAGATTTAAATTATTCTGTACTTAATAAAGAAATTAAGGTGTTTTATCAAAAACATTCCTGAAATGAAAACCTGAGTTCCAAATTGTTTCCCAAAAGAATTCCAAAAACCATTCATGGACTAGATAATACTCATCCTGAATAGTAGATTTAGAAAATATAGGAGGTAAAAATCACTTCTAATTGTTTCATGGAATAGACAATCTGTTTAACAAAACTTAAGAGATAGTACAAAAATAGAAAAGTATAGACCAGTCCTCACAGGTCTTGTCATAATTATTATTAAAAACAAAATATTATCAATGCCAGGCACTTTAATCTTCAATCACAGCATTTGGGAGGCAAAGACAGATGGACCACATGGAGAAGCTGTGACATTAAAATAATGTATATGTATATGTCTGTGTGTATATACATACATACATGTGAATCTAGCAATGTGGGAAAAGTAATACTCTGCAATCAAGTGTTAGCTCAAGAATCCAATAAATTTAAATTTTGAAAACAAATCAATATAAATTCAACAAATCTCTAAGATTAAACACAAACATTTCTGAAGTTTGTTTTAACTTAGTAAGTGCTATAATAAGAAGGGTGGTATAAAGGAGTTGGTAGGAACCTCGCTGCCTGATGGAAGGCAGAAGCCAAGCACTAAGGGAGCCAAAGAAGAAAAGCTGAGTGCATTCCTCCTACGCTGTAGTACATGGCCAGGGTTTTTGCTTCTTTTCAACACTAATCTAAAGATACTATCAAAAGCAATGAGGCAAGAAAATAAAATTAAAGCAGGAAAAACAGGAAATGAAGTATAAAACTGTCTTTGTTCACGTATGCTGTGATGATTTACTTTAGCAAATCTTAGTGGATAAATAACCACTAGTGCTAATTAATACATTGAAAAAGATCACAGACTCAGTATACAAACATTTTATTTTCATATAGTAGTAGCAGATTATCTAAATGAAAATGTAAAATGTTTTACAACATTTTGAGATTATAAAATAGTAATGTCTTCCTTCAGCCTTAGACTGGGCTGTCCCAAAATTTAAAACTAAAAGGAGTTAAAGAAATACTCTTTATTCTGAAGAGCCATGATTTTAGGATAGCATTTTTCCTATAGGAGTTTATAGATCCAAAACAATTCCAATTAAAATCTCAAATTTAGGCCTGGAAAGATGGCTCAGCAATTAAGAGCATTTTCTGTTCTTAAGAAGACTCAGTTTTGATTTGCAGCCCACAATTGACAGTAACTCCATCACTAGGGCATTTAACACTCAATCCTGCACTCCATGGGTACCTGTACACAAACTCTCTCTCTCTCTCTCTCTCACACACACACACACACACACACACACACACACACACACAAATAAAAATAAAACTTTTACAGTGATTTACTTTTCTAATTTTAGAGAAAATTGTGAAGTAATTTTATAAATTTTATATATTATCAAATAATATCCAGCAGTATGCAAAAGGGAATAAAGAAAAGAAGAAACAGAATGAATATAGTAACTGGATACAGTAATGTCTATCACCATCCAATGTCTTTCATGACAAAATAAGTTGTCAGGAGAATAGAGACCCGAATACCAACCTCAAGCATATGTAGTCAATTGATTTGGGGTTAGAAAAGAGAGAAGACAAAAAAACGTAATTGGGAAAGGAAAATGTTTTCAACAAATGGTACTTAAACAACTACATATGTAAAGAGGAAAAAGCTTTGACATCTATCTTGTTATACCCTAAGATTAATTTGATATGTATGTATTAAATACCTTCACAAAAGTGAATTTTTTTCTAAAATAACATGTAGAAAAATAAAAATCTTTTCCTTGAAATTACAAATATTTAGAGGCAGCAGAAAGCCTTACATGTAAAAAGAATAACTGATGATTAAGCTGTATCAAAGTTTCAATTTCCTCTTCATAAACTGATGGCATTATGACTATGAATGGGCACAGAGAAGACTGGAAAGAATATTCACAATGGATTTGTCAGCAAAATATTTATGTCCAGAACTTGTGAGATATACTCAACTGAAAGTGACAGAAAATTCTGTTTTTACACTGGCAAAGAATGAGAAACCTCTCTCATATTTGCTGCAGGAAATACACAATGGAAAAGCCACTTTGAAATACTTAGTTGATGTCTGTTAGAGTTAAACACTTCCCTAACTCAGGATTTTATAGTCCTACTGATTTACCAAGATGTTCTGAAAATTAGGTCCTCAAAGAAACTTAGACAGAAATGTGGATATAGTTGCGAGTTTATCAAATTTCTAAAGGTGATGTCTGGCCAATTTTGTTATTTTGTTTGAGAGTGTGTGTGTGTGTGTGTGTGTGTGTGTGTGTGTGTGTGTGTGTTCAACTTAACACAAGCTAGAATCATTTGGGAAGAAGTTGGGCTGTAGGCAAGTCTGTGATGCCCAGTGATTGATGTTGCAGAGTCCAGCTCACTAGGGGCAGTGCCATCCCTGGACAGATAGCCCTAGATGCTCTAACAGAACTGATTGCTCAAGCCATGAGGAGCAGCCCAGTAAGCAGCACTCCTTCATGGTCTATGCTTCAGTTCTTGCATCCATATTGCTGTCCTGACTTCCTTCCATAATGAACTATTATGTGGAAGTCTCCCAAGTGGCTTATGGTCATGCTGTCTTATTACAATAAAGAAATATAAGACAACTGGAAATATGAAAATATGGTAAATTGATACACAAAATAGGATATAAATAAGCAAATAAACCCAAATAGAGTAAAGTATATACAACATTGTTGATGGATATCAGAATCGTATACAAAAATAACCAGAACATAAGGCAAAAAAGCCCAAAACTGTCACTTTCGTATTTACAAAGGTCTCTTGGTTTGGATTTTATTGCTGTGAAGGAAAAACCATGACCAAGGCAACTCTTAAAGGAAAACTTTCCTTTGGGGCTGACTAAAATTTCAGAGGTTCAATTCCTTACCATCATGGTAGGACTCATGGCAACATCAAAGTAGACATGGTGCTGTAGGACCCAAGACTTCTACATCTTGATCTGAAGACAGAAGAAGAAGACTGTGTCCCATACTGGATGGACCTTGGGCATAATAGACCTCAAAGCCCACCACTACAGTTTTGCCAATTAGGCCATACCTCATAATAGTGCCACTCTCTATGGGCCAAGTATTCAGACACATGAGTCTGTGGAGGCCAAACCTATTCAAACTACCACAAGAGGCAAATTTAATCTATGGTGAAAAAAAACAAAAACAGATCTCTCTTAGAATGATGGTTATATGCTAATCATTTATTAAAATTTTTATTATGTTTTAAAATTGTTAGTTTCAGAATTTAAAAGCAAAAGTAACAGGATTACATCAGAGTGAAAGCTTCTGCTGACCAACCAGTTATCCAGTACTAGGTATGTAGCCAAAGATGGCAAAGCTGCCATACTGAGCAGACATAGGCATTGCTGTGTTCATTCCAGTGTGCTTGACAACAGCAAAGTGCAAACAACATAATGTCAAACAGCTGATGAATGGGTTAAAAACTATAGTACATGTATACAATGGAACATTATTCAGCTCTAAAAGGATGGAGTCCTGTCGATTGTGACAGTGTAGAAAGAATGTGAAGACAGATAATACACTAAATGAAACCAGCTGTTCATAGAAAAACAAGAACTTCATGATCTCATTCATGTCGTGTCTAAAGATGCTGATTTAGAAATTGAGAGTGGATACCTGGAAGTCAGGGTGGATAGGGGAAGATGGAACCAGTTTATTCAATATAGTCCTCATTTACAGTTAGAAAGAATACATTATGAAGCCGGGCGGTGGTGGTGCATACCTTTAATCCCAGCACTTGGGAGGCAGAGGCAGGCAGATTTCTGAGTTTGAGGCCAGCCTAGTCTACAGAGTGAGTTCCAGGACAGCCAGGACTACACAGAGAAACCCTGTCTCGAAAAACCAAAAAAAAAAAAAAAAAAAAAAAGAATACATTATGAGGTTCTGGTAAACAGGCAAAGATGGACATTGCAAACTTTATTTAAAATTAGAAGAAATGATTTTGAATATTTTGGCATGAGGAATTAATAAGTTTTTGAGAACTAATGTTTATCCTGAATTGGCATATATCCAAACATCACATGGCATTCCATAAACATAGGTAATTTTTATGTATCAATAAAATATCAAGTCTGGCTGCATACAATTTTTACCTTTTTTTTTTTTTGACAAATGCAGATTTAACTGTAATCAATTCTCATCTATAGTGCTCCAACCAAACCATGTCCCTAGACACTGTGTTAATTAACCTTCAAATCTATGTTAAACACCTTTCTCTGCCCATGAGTCTGACTGCAAGAGACATACTAAAACATAAATTGTCAGGATTCAGAAATCCAATGTTGATAAGACAAGAAACCAATAGCAATAAGGGCTTGGCAGTGTTGCTACACATTACATTTTCTGCGGTACTGCTCGGTGGCCTCTCCTGGGTGAGGCTGCTCCACTATGCTCTCTTTCCTAGCACTGGGGTGGGGGCCTCATCCAAATTGACCTTCTGTTTGAAGACAATTTAAAAGATTAATAGCAAACTATAGTTTAAGAACACCAAAAATGTCTGGAGTTTAAAAATTATTTTTCCTTCTTTCTACTATCCAAAGAATGTTTTTATTTATTCTGTTTTTTCCTGTACTTTTAAATAATCAGAGCCAAAAAGAGAATAATTGAATATTCAGAGCTGATAACAGGCAAGATTTCAGTTCCTTTCCAAATGCAAGCTTCCCTTTTCTCTGTGCTTAACTGTGAAGCTGGTGTTCTTGGAACATGATTTTTTAAAACTGAGAATTCGCCTTTACCTAAAACACACAGTCTGTGTTAGCTTATTCAATATGATTGGGTCTTATCTGATTTTACTTCTTGATATTCAGCACCCAACTAACATTACCCAAATCTGGCTGTAATAGGAGTCTTTCTTTCACTCATCGTGAATATTTATTAAAGCACTTAATACCTGAATTATGAAATGCAGACACAAGCACATTAACCTGGCTGAGTTATTTCCTTTCTTCCTTTTTTAAAAACACATATTTTAGCCCTGTCTATCAACGCCAGATGGCAACTACATTTTGATACACTGCATATTTACCAAGTCATGTGGTGTGCTTTTCAAGTATTTTTTTATAGCCCTTCTATCAAATGAGCTGACTCATCCTTCATTCATTTATTCCTGCTTTTAACAACTTGCATTTTTTAGAAACTTGACCTCAGCTTTATCAAAAGGATATAGGATGTTCTACAGTGATGCATCAGAAATTCCAAAAGCCTAAGTACACCTTACATCCTGACACCATGGTATATACTCAGCTTTTAATGTTAATGTTATTTTCTCTCATATTTTAATGAAATTCGATTCTAGATGCATAGTATTATTAGCAATGAGAAATACATTTGTGCATATATAGCTTTAGGATATTCAGGAACTAAAAGTGTTTATGATTAAAATGGCCATGAAAATAACAACTGAGTAACTGATTCCCGAACCCCCATGGCCTACTTATAGAGCCAATGGGAAATACACAGTAGAGCTAATTCTAGTATGACAGCAATAATGACTGTAGTAGTGCCAGGAAAAGGATGTACTAGGAGACTGTGACAGGACCCAAACGTCCTCAGAATACTGATGTTCGAGATCTTTGGTCTATGAGAATATGCTTTTATGGGAGCCAATGTCAAGGTTTTCCCTAGACAATAGTATTTCTTAATCTAAGGATATACAGAGTTTAGAGATGAAAGTACATAGCATTGAAATTATGACTGGAGGTCAGTACATATTCTATGGACTCTCTCTTTTCTACTGACCTCCAAAGACACTTCTCAATTATTAAGTTTTATATGGTACCTGGTCAGCATAGGATAGTGTGCATCTGTAGATACCTTTACATATCTAGTCTATACACTGTTAATTAGTCAAGAATATAGGCTTGAGTAAATCCCACTTACTTTCGTTTTAGGATGCAGTACTTTATCTTCCTGGCTTCCCCTGATGTGTCTTGGGTTACTGTGAGTAGTGATGGACCACATCGTTCTTGGCCATGGCCATGATGATCTTCCTTTACTGTATTTTGAACTTTAAAGTGCATTTGTCCAAATTCTAATCAGATTCATGGAAGTTGTTTCTCTAAATTCTCTCTGTGTTGTACATAAGCTTTAATTCCTTCATTATGCTGTTCTAGATTGCAACTTCTCCAATGCTGTCACTAGGAGGACAGCTTTCCCAGCTCGTGATCAGGAACATCAGTATTGCATATAGCGTAGCAAATGTGTTATACAGCAAGTGAACAATAAGTGCTTCATATTACACACAGTGTAGTTTAGGTGCTAGTGATATTAGAGGAATATAGTAAGACAGTGAAAATATACATATTAATGTAGTAAATAATTTTAATTGCCAATAGATTTATCAGTAAAATTTCAGCCAATGATAACATAATAAAGAAATGTCAAAACAAGTTAAGATGTTGATAGCTTAATCAAAACAGCACAAAATATATTTAATGTAAATTTACTTAAAGTATAACTTTGTTTTCTCTTAGTCAGCTACTTCAAAGTGTAAGTATAAAAGATATTCAACAACATTTTATCAGTTAGCAAGTAGAGATGTCAGCAAGAAAGCACTTGGTCCATTACCAAATATCACCAAGAATTAGCACCTCATGACCCAATACATGTCCTTTCTTTCACATAATTGTCATAATTACAAAGCAAACAGTAGAGGAATGTGGAATGCACAGTGAGTACTGTCAGCACACATCTGACTCTGTTCCACACCTCGTCCCTGAGTCACAGATGACAAGCTGAGAGTGACTTGTTCAAGGCCACAGTGAGGTCACTTTTGATCCTAGACTACCATGTTTCTCCAAGAATATCTCATTACTCCTTTCATTCAGCTTAACTAAATTAATACAAGGTCTGTTCTGAATCTCTACCTTACTGTGGGTTTTGAGATCTCCAAACTGGCTGTAGGGCCTTGTGTTCTTAGGTTTTACATTTGAGAATGAACTCCAGAGGTAAGGGGAGGCAGGAAGGGAAGAGTGGGAGATAAAAACAGCGAGCATTCCTTTCTGTCTCCCTCCTCTGGTAACCCTGTGTATGTTGGTAAGGAGTGATATCAGTCTTCCCATCTTGAGAAGCACAAAACTACCCTATCTCAGTTCTTGAGAATCAGCTAACTTCTGGTTGTTTTATTTCTTTATTACATATATTTTAAGTGAGATAGCTGTGTGTATGATGTGTGTTATATGTGTGTATAATGATATTTATACACATGTAAGTATGGGCTCATGTACACATGTGTGTGCGTGCACTCAGAGACCAAATTTCTACGTCAGTAGCCGTCTTCAATCAGTCTCCACTTTATTTTTTGAGATTGAGTCTATCACTAAACCTAGAATTCCCCAGTTTTGCTAGATGGGCTGGTAGGTAAGCCTAAGGGATCATTGTTCTGAGGTTTCAAGCTTGTACCACTAACTTATCTGTGGGTGCTGGAGATCTGAACTCAAATTCTCATGCTCGTGCTGAGAGCATTTTATCAACTGGTCCAGCTCCCCAGCCCTAGCCATTCACTAGCAACTCTAACTCAGAATTCTGACGCTTTTCTTTGCTCTGTGAAGGTATTTCATAAACCTTCCCATCTACCTAATCTGCATATTGTGCTGAAGTTATTTATCTTCCAATGTTTTGCATGTTCCCTTAGGAATACCCTTAGCAACTGCCTTCCCATACAAACTGCCTGGGAAAGTTTAAGAGGATCAAATCCCTTGTAACTAAACAAAATAGACCTTTTGAATGGAAATTTAATAGCAAATTAGATTGGCAGCATTACAGGGAGATGAATGAAACTTTTGTTTTCTTTACATTTATAGTAGAAAAGTCAACTCAGTCTCTGTTATACAATAGGTTGGATGAAAAATTGGTTTTTTTCTTATTTTGCAATACATTTTGCTTTCACCACATTCTGTCAGTGCACTCTCCAAAACAAACCTTTAACCTGGGCTGTGCCCCAGTTGCCTTTGCCTGTTGCCCTAGGCCTCACGTATCTCTAATGGAAGCAGAGTTTTCACTGGAAGAAATAGTCTGTTCACCAAATACGAACTCAGTGACAAGGGGAGAGAGAAGACATGCCTTTCATTCTCCACAAATGAGGCTACAGGAACCTTTCCCAGACTCCTTGCCCCCTTGTGGTCCTGCTTTGAAGAGGGTGTCTGGGAGGAGAGTTGGCAGGAACTCCTCCCTTCCTTCCAATCCACTACTCTCCAGCTTGTCTTTCTACTGTAGGAGTTTTATAAAACTGAGAAATTAGGGGGAAATTGTTTCTGAATCACTTATGCCCTATGTCTTTAATAAGTGGCCCCAATAATTCGTTTTTGTCTTTTAAAGGTAATTCTCCTTCAAAATGTCTTGACCCTCTCAATAGTTCTGCTAAGTTTTTTTATTCTTTTCAGATTTTTCTCATGGGCCTTACACCAAATTTTGTGCTAGTCTAGCCAGAGCTACATTGTGAGTCTGCATCTTTTACATAAAATAGTAGATGGTTTTAAATATTCAGTTACTCATGGTTAAGTTTTCCAAACAATAACATGCTGTTTGTATACAGGCAGCTCTTACTGTAGTTCCATTTATTCTGTGCTTTGTAATATTCATTTCAGCAAACTTTTGAGAACTCACTATATGTGTGTGTGTGTGTGTGTGTGTGTGTGTGTGTGTTGTTATGATAACAATTTATCTGTCTTATTATATGCTACTTAATACCTATTATATTTAGGAAACTACACATGTGAATTTGAGAATTAGTTTTCTGTGTATTTTTTCATTTCCAGAGGGAGTTATCTCATTTAAATTATTCTAAATACACTTTCTCTGCTGGTGCACATCTGCATAATTCTGTGATATAAGGGCTTATTATTCTTTTTTATTTTACCATATTGGAAATATCAAAATTAGATAAAAAATGAATGAAATCTTTGTCAGGCAACAAATATAGATGAATCATTAATATAATTTTAAATATAGATCATTAAATGTCAGTATACTATACATTACCATAATATTTTATGAATTTTACGAGGCCAGTTTACACATCTGAACACACTATCATTACTTAGTATATATATGTAAGCACACAGGTTTATATATAGGTGACAAAACTTCATGAAAAAAAAGACAAATACAAGATGAAAGTGAACACCACAATGGCTATCATTTCATTTGGATGGAAACAGAAAGTAAAATAAGCTGAATTACCTGGCTAGGTAACATTATTGTAAAGCTTCTCGCTCTGGTTTCTAATTTCCTGGTGTCTGTTACTTCATTAGAAAATAACAATATAAGTGACTAGGGAAATGGTTCCTAATTGGTTATGAGTTTTCTTCCAAAGGACCTGAGTTTTTTTTCCCAAAACCCATATCAGGCAGCTAACACTCCCACTGCATGGGATCAAGCTTCCTCGCTGGCCTCTATAATCACACACACACACACACACACACACCACAATTTAAAATAATATAAAATGCTTTATCTTAAGTATATAAGTGAATAAACACGACTGGACCTGGACTAATGATAAGTATATAACAGGTACCAAAATATGATTAATAAATTCAATACCCAACATGGTAATACCACTGTTAGCACCCTACTAGCCACATCCACATGTTAACTACGACTGCACTGATTGTCCCCAGAGCTCTTGGGTTAAGAGAATGAGCAAGCAAAGTCTGTTAGCAATCTCATATCATTGGGAGGTGAAGTGGCTTGATGAAATAGTTTGTGGTTTGTTATGTTGATATAGTCAAAATGTCAACAAAGGCTGAAAAAAAATGTCAAGCCAAGTTCTTCTAGGGCTGGATGATTCTTTAAAAATTTCTCACTCACTTGGTTAGATACTCAGTGTTGACTAGCCCATAGGGTTGCTTGGGTATCCACATGGACAGATTCTTGCTTTCCCAGAAAGAGGGTTTCAAGTAGTAAGGTAGAAATGGTCACAAGAACAGCATCTGTGATTTGAGATCATGAGCAAGACATTATTTTTGTACCATACTCTGTTGGTAACAAAGACGAACCCTGATACAGGACCTGAAGGACTATGAAAGAGAGGGAATTCAGGAAATGAGGATTATTGATAATAATTTTAGGTTGTAGTTGCCACACAGACCAAACTTACCTTAAATATTTAGTCTGTTCATTTACTGTCTCTGTTATGTCCCAAACACCCATCTGTGATCTGCTCTTGGTGGCATTGTCAGATTTGTGTATCTTTCCAGAACTGGATGAGAAAAATATAACTTTCTGCCCTTAATAAAACAGTGTCACCAACCTTCTAATTCCATGTCTTCCATTTCATATTTGGTGAATTGTTTGTGCTTCTCTCTACATAGGCTTTGGGAGTTTTGAAAAGTATTGGTTTTGGGTTTTGTTTTCTGATTTTAGAATTTCTTATATTCAGTGTGCTAGGCTTCATATTTCCTAAACAGTCCCAGAAAGTTGTCATCATTTTGTTGTTATTATGGATTTATTAACTCTCATAATTAAGATGTTGATACATTAATTTTTATAATTAAAAGGCGGGTTTTTTCATTGTTGACATCATGATATTTGTTCAGATGGTCAGTTGCACACTCCACAAATATTTACAGAGAACCAATCAGGTGTCACATTGCCACACAAAAGAACTGGAAAGTAATAGTGGTAAACTATATAGAAAAGTAAGGACTGTCAAAGGAAAAATCAGTACAATATACAAAGTTTAAAAAATATGATAAAGAAGTCGAAGTTCTCGTTTATTCTGAAATAATCTTCTGTTTGAAGAAACAGTGCTTCAACCATGTCAGTTTAGTTTAGTAGCTGTTACTCTCTAGACCAACTGAGAACCACATGTTTCCAAGCAAGACAGCTTAAAATGGTGACTCACTGGTATAATATGTGAGCTGGCAGTATGGAGACATGTGCTTCATAATAAATAGTGCTTGTCTAGTATTTTGTGAGCAACTGAAGAACAGCTACATGTACTTCTTTTCCCAGTACTGCCTCTATGTGACAAAATGCATACAGGTGTCTAAGCCACGAAGGGATACATTGATTGAAGAATGTGTGACATAGCATTTGCTGTCTCCTGCATTCTAAATCAGTTGCCAGCCCTCATCTACAGAAATAGATGTGCATCACAGGATATCTTTATTTCCGTATTAGAGTTTACTTTGAAGGAAGGCAGTTCTTTAAACTAAGAAACCAGTAGCACTCTGAAATAGCACAGAAGCAGCTAGGAAACTCATGTAGCCTAAGAGGGAAGTGCGTGTTCCAGCCCCGTGAGCTCATATACTAGTAGACAAATGTGTCTGTGCTGGATAGTTCTGTGTCATCTTGTCACAAGCCAAACTCATCTAACAGGAGAGAACCTCAATCAAGAAAAGGCTTCCATAAGTTTGGGTTGTATCTCTAGGACTGGGCTATAGGTAAGCAAGCCTGTAGAGCATTCTAATAGTGATTGTTTGGGAGGAACCAAGATCACTGTGGGTAGGGCCATCCCTGGGCTGATTTCCTGGATTCTAGAAAAAAAATAGACTGAGCAAGCCTTGGAGAGCAAGCCAGTAAGCACCACCCCTCCATGGTCTCTGAATCAGCTCTTGCCTCCAGGATCCTGCTCTGTTTGAGTTCCTGTCCAGACTTCTTTCAATGATAAACAGTGATATGGAAGCAAAATAAACCTTTTCCCACACAAGTTGCTTTTTAATCACTGTGTTTCATCTCAGCAATAGAAACCCTAAGCAACACATTGTCCATTTGTCAGCAAAGAAACCCTTTTCTTAGCAGTGAAGAGTTTAGCATATTTTTCCTATGAAATGAGAGGTGGTTAATACTATTACAAAATGGCATAAAATGTTTTTCCTTGCATTTCTACTTATCTAGATGTGTAGTGTAAGGCAATTAAAGTGTGATTCAAGTTTTGAAGGCTTTCCAAGTTCTATTTTATTTTTTATAGATACATAATATTTATACACATACCCAGATTTGTGCATGTACATAGTGCATGTACATATAGGGTGCAATGTGAAGTTTCTATCTGTGCATACTTTCTATGATTGAATCACCAGCCTTTTGACACCAGGTTTCATGATGCTAAGACAAAGAGAAAAATACCATTCAAGTGGGTGATCTTCTCAAACTTCCCTGTATATTCTAGGACTACAGCTTGTAACCTCTGAAAGGAAGAACTATGAAACAATTTTAAACAGACCACATTTACCTTTCTTCTGTAATGTGTTGAGTGGATGGTGAAACCTGGCCTAGGAGCTTGAACTGGGTGATTCTGAGAAGCCACGGTCATCGAATTATAGTACTAAAAGTTAGCTAGAAACATTTCCAAAAAAAAAGTAAGCTCAACTAAGTAGTCCTGATTAAATATTTGAGTAGTTGACTTTTGTAGGCTCCCAGACTTGTTCTAACTCAGATAGATACTGGCAGTCAGACAGTTCTCGTTCTGTGGCACCCTAGCTACTGCCCCTCTCCTAGACAAAGCTTTAGAAAACCTGTATATTTTCATTTCTCCAGAGTGATTACACTGCCTCCTCGGGCTCCGTTCCACCCAGATTTCCCCTCTCCACCCAGAACTATTTGTTCACTCCAAATTGCCAATATCAGTTAAGTGCTGATCAGATTCTAGAACGCCAGAGTAATTAACAATAAGGTGTGAATGAGGTTTACAGGCTTACAGGAGAATTTACATTTTAAAGAGGGGCGTGTTAAACACAGTGAACTCCTAATAGATAGAGTGTGTGAGAGAGGATTGCTTTCTCTGCAGGGTGTGGAGGAAGATCTCTCTTGCTCCTTTTTCAGCCCAGAGATAGAGATCAGGAAGCTGGGTGCGGTGCGGTGGCACACACCTTTAATCTCAGCACTTGGGAGTCAGAGACAGGTAGTTCTCTGAGCTCAAGACCACCCTTGGTTTTCCATCTTGAAAAACCAAATCAAACAATGTCAAAAAACTAAACCAGTTGCTGCCTCCATGCACAGTTACTTAGCAACTGTCCACCTCTTATCTGTCTACCACCCTAGCAAGTAGAATTGTCATAAAATAGAGAAGCATATATTAAAGATAGAGTTCATTGATAAAATCATGTCTGCTCCTGGAAATCATGGTGCCTGAAAGTAAGCCCCATAGACCTAAACTTTTGGAGTACTTAATTTAAAAGACAAAAATACCATATATAATAAAACTAGCTTTTAAAAAAAAAAAATCTGCTAAAGCATTTAGATGAATGACAATTCACAAAAATTCCTATAATTACTAAAAGTTCTGAAGAAATGAATTTTAAATACTTACAAAAGAAAACCTCTTTTCTGAATTGACCAGTATTGACCATATTAACTTTTGACAAAAGCTTTGTTCTTTAAACATCATCAGCCTTGACTTCTCTCACCAACATACACAGATTGACCAGTTTTCTTCTTTAGATCATTTTGGGTGCCTAATTCATCCCCAGGTGTGACCCATCTGTAGCTCAGAAAGGTGACAGAGAAAAAAGCCTGCTCCAGCATGCTTGAGTAAATCTTGCTGTCCTTCATAGAAGTGTCCTGGAAATTGAAAGAGATACGCTATGTTCATAAAATTAAATAATAGTAACTATTAGTAACTTTGAGCTTTAAACTGCTCTTTCTCTATTGGTTTTTAAAATATCCTTAGAGTCATTTTTGAAGGAGTTAGCAGTAATGGTATTCACAGAACTAATCTGAATTTGCCAACAAAATAAATAGTGGAATTAGGATTCAAATCCAAGATCCAAAAAATTTTACTGCAAATTTTTGTTTTTTTTTTTACTAGTAAATTTTATGGATAAAAATACCTTTTTTGTAAATTAAACTGAGCATGCTTACTAAAATTAAAGACCTAAGATAGTTCACAGTCTATAATTCATCTGACTTTTTTTCCTCATCTTAAGCTTATAGACAGAAAGATCCTTCAGGTTAAAGTACTGAGAGTAAAACAAGAGAGTTAGTTTCTATCTTTCTCTTCATGGATGTTGGCCAATATTAGCAATTTAAATTTTCTCTACAGAAATATTGTCAGTGTAGTGTAAATAACTCTTGTTAAGCTTATACTCAGGCAGCCCCATAATTTTTTATCCAAACTGGAGAGCTTTTAAAAGTGAAAGCAGGCACTATTAAAAGTTCGAATCTGAGCAATCCTAAGGGAAACTGGAACTACCTTGGGTCAAGTGGGGGATACCATCACCCAGCCTAAAAGGCATCATTCTAAGTAAAACAGCTGGCAGAGCGGAAAGGCCTGTATGTTATCTGTTACTTGCAAGTGCTTGCAGTGATTAGGGACCAACTTCAAGGGAAATGTGAAATCAAGGCAAGTAACATCAAAGTTAAATTTGTCAGTGTGGAACTATGCATATCTTAGAGTAGCATGGTAACCAACACTTTTTTCTCTTGATAACAAATACCCTATTGCTACATATTGCTCACGTATATGTGCCTTCCACTTCTGCCTCTGAAGGATTCTGTTTCAAGATAGCCCTAGACTAGAGGATCACATTCAAGTGTCAGTATCAGTAATAGCAGAAAAAGGACTGAGCAGTTACTGCTAACCATTGCTGAATTATTTGGTAGTCCTTCAAACAAGATTATTTCTCATCTGCCTAATTTAAAAAGTTAAAATTAATTTCAGTTGTTCTTTTTTTAAACAGTCAATTTTCTTGTACTTTTAATTGTTATTGGCGATAGGAAGTTTCCCTTCTGGACAGCCTGGAAGTGGTAGGATTGTCTAGGGGAAGAGTTCACAATGGAATACAAGATCCATTACATAATGCAGTCCTTTGTTTATGGAGCCTCTGACAGAATCCTGCAATTTTGGCTGATGCTAAATACTGCCACCAAAGTCCTCCCTAACTTTAGGCAACTCTGAGTCTTTTTCTCCACCTCCTGCCATGATTATTCTGGCTTCTGATTAAATCACACCTTATGTTTAAAGTCACTAACCTAAAATGACCCAAAGCTACTTATTTCTCTCCTCAACAGTTCCCTGTGACTGGTAATATTTGGAATGCCTGAAAATAGCCCTGTCCCAACTTATGTAGCCCCTACTCCAAAAGCAAATGCTATAGCAGCTTCTTCACTCGGGTTTCTCAAACCTCAGGTGAGAGATTTTGGAAGCTAATTAGCATGCTAAGGAGTCTGTGGCATTTAGGTGAGTCACAGTCACACAATCTAAGCAACAGAGAAAGAATCTTGTTGCTAGGAAGACTGGAGAGAATAGATATTGGGTAGGCAACACTCTCTAATCCAACTGTAATGACAAAAAATAAAAAGAAAATTAATGTGAGCTATAAAAACTAAAATATAATTTATGCAGAAGGTAGGAATAAGGTGCATTACAAGATAACTAAAGCAATTAGATTGATAAATGAACGCTGATTGGATTCTCCCAGGGAGGAGCAGGGGCTGTAAAGCTGGCTCTACATAGTGGCCACTGCTTTTGAAGTTCTTTATTCTGGAGAGATAGAAGCCAAAGCTTATTTCTCCCCTACCATCTCAGAATGGTCAGTACTCATTAAACTGTAGTAAATGGGTGAAGACGATTCCAGTGCAGAGTCCAGGAGTGATTGACAAATTATGGAGATGCTAGAAAAGAAAACTGAAACTGGAGACTCCCTGGAACATACAGGATACTTATTAAATATAAGAACCGACAGTGCCTCGAAAAGTGTAGCAAGCAGTAGCAGCTAAAGTACCAAGTCAGTAATTAGAGTTTGATATTTGAAAGCTAAGTTATGTTTCTAAAATTAAGGTTATGTAATACCCAAATAATACCCAAGTGCCCATCTGAAGACTGCTGCTGCCACATGTTCCCCTTCCCTGTTTTCTGTTCTCTGCAGTTTTCCAGAATTTCCAGTGGTAAAAGGAGCTTTGCAAAAATGGGAAGTCATTCATTGGAAATTAAAAGTTTACTATAGTAGAAATTTGCACGTAGTTTCAGTTCTTGTCATAAGGATTCCAATCAAGATGCCTCTGGTCAAGCAGATTGCTAATTTCCATAATGAATTGATCCTCTTATCATGTAATGACCTTCTTTGCTGCTAATGACAGTTTGACTTAATCAGTCTAATGTGGTTATGATTTTCTTAGAATACACTCCTCTAGCTCTGCCCTTTTCCATCTTTGTTGTTCCCTCAAGCTAAAGTGAGTTTCTCAGAGGTAATACTTCGCTCGATCTTTATACTTTATACTTTATCTTTATACTTTATACTTTATTCTTTATACTCCTTTATTTTTAATCCACTCAAATGCTCTACTTTTTTTTTAATTGGGGCATGTAATTTATTTATATCAAACTTTAGGGGAAGACTTCCTGTGCCATTTTGCCAGTTTCAGTGTGTTTTATACTCTTCCTCGTTTCCTGTTTAAGCACTGTTTGATGTTCTTGTGTTCCCTTTTTGTCCCTCTCTCTCCCCTTCTTTTTTTTCCCTTCTCTGTCTCCTTGAATCCTTCCCATTGCCTCCTTTCCTCTTCCTCTTTCTCTCTCCTTCTCTAGATACCAACTCTATCTCCTAAGCTTTGTGTTTTTTACTTTTCAAGTTTTGGATACTCAATTCACAGATCTTCACTTCTATCACATAGGTTGATCTGTCTCCTTTGATTGTGCTGTGCTTTCTTCATTCTTTTATGGCTTTTTACAAATTTGCTTTGTAGTCTTCTGTGTCTGGAGGAGGAAATACCTCCCATTTGGACTAAAAGTTCAACCATTTGTACTAGAAGTGACTGAGAAAAGCTCACCAGTGACCATTGCTTGATATGTGGGACTTAGCTTTGGTGGTTACTCAGGGTCATCTATGAGACACAATAAAAAGGAACCACCCAGAGTGTCCTCTGAAATTCTACCTGCTGTACTTCCTTCTCTCCATCATGGAGAACAGCCTCGGTTCTGCACATTTTCCAAATCTTTCAGAGAACCAGTTTTAAGAAACCACCTCCTCATTTCCTTTGTGTCCCTAGCTGCCTCACAGGACTGGGTTCTACAGGGAATCCATAGCTGACAAAGTAGGGCTTCAAAGCAGCCACCCCATGTGGTTTCCAGGCAGCCAATAACCCAGGCAAAGAGATTACTCTGCCTCAACCTGCTCAGTTTCCATAGAACTCAGGGCTGCACAGGGCAGTCAGTGTGAAGTTAAGCTGGTTTGGAGGGGTAATAGCTCAGCTCTAGTGAAATGACTGACACTGCTGCGTTAATGTGACTCTTCTTGCTTTGTGTCTTCTTAGTAGTGGTAGTGTGCTTCAAATTGTGGTTCCAATAGCATTATTAGAGCTCTGTTGCTGGGTCAAAATGATAGGAACATTTGTGCTCTGCCATCACATTAACTGCATCCTTAGAAGTTGTCTAATAGACCTTAATTTTGCCAAGATACCAAATAGAGTATTCGGAGGTGCAGCTTCAGTAACAGCATTTCCAGCATGCATATGTCTGTAGCCAGTTACTGAAATTTACTTGTTATTTTAGATCCAACCTTTCTGGTTACATTACAATTTCAGGTTATTTGAGTTAAGTAGTGCTTTGTCTTTTGAGGTTTATTATATGTTTTATTACATGTATAGATATGTGTCAGAGTGAATATGTGCAGGTGTGAGTGCAGGTGCCAGCAATGTCCAGAAGGAGGAGCAGTCCATGAAACTATAGGTATCCACACACAGTTGTGGCCTCCCAGTGTGAGTGCCCGAAATCATACTCAGGTCTTCTGCAAGAGCAGTATGAACTCCTAACCGCTGAGCACTCTGTCCTGCCCCTGAACAGTGCTTCTTACTTGGACAGAAGAACACTTATTTCATTTTAATTGATTAAGCAATTTAGTTTTCAGAAGCAGAATCTTAAAACAACTCTACTAAAGACTTATATTATTAACACTGACCCTTTTATAAGTTACTGCACTGTTTGGAGTTTTGTCAATTTGATATAAGCTACAGTCATTTGGGTAGAAGGAACCACAATTGAGAAAATGCCTCCGTTAGATTATACTGTAGGCAAGCCTGAAGGGCATTGTCATGATGAATTATTGACATGGGAGGGCCCAGTCCACTGTGGGTGGTGCCACTCCAGACATGTAGTCCTCGGTAAGAAACTTGAACAAGCCATAGAGCAAGCCAGTAAGCTGCATCCCCCTGTGGCCTCTGCTTTAGTTCCTGCCTTGTCTTCTTTCTGTGGTAGGGAGGAAACTCCTAAGTTGCTTTTGCCTTTGGTAGTTTCTCAAAGCAACAGGAACCAAGCTAGGACAGTTACTTATTTATTGTGTACAATAAGTCAACATTAGCTGTAGTTACTTTGGGTTCCAATATTTATGTTCCTATTGTTCAGTTGAATTTAGCAGATACTAATTGGTGGAATACTTACATAACACAAACTAATAAACTAGAACCCAAGTGGATACAGAGATCGAATAATACAGTTTTTATGCAAATACTTGATAATGTGATACAGTAAATATTGAGGTGTGTATCTGTAATAACACATCCTAGCTCCTTGGGTTTGGCATCTCCTTTACATGTATGGTCATTTCTTTGTTAGTATTTCTCATTTCTAGATTGGCAACGAAAAATGGTCTCTAAACTATCACTTTGCTACACATTTGTATATCACTTTAATTTCAAAGAATTTGTATTGTTCTAGAATCATTAGATTATTCATCAGCAAAGTAGCTCAGTGCAATTAAAAAAACAAAAAAAAATGTAATTATTCCCTTTCTGGTTATTAGAAAGCTGGACACTGATTTTTTTTTTTGAGAATTATATAAGCCAGTGAGAACAGGTAAAAATGTACCACCACCACCACCCCCAGCCCCCACAATGTTCCAGGCTGCACAACCAGCTTTCTTTGCATATTATAGATCCCACTTGTTACTTATGTCTTCTACACAGCGCATATGATCATCCCTTATTCCTATCTAAATAGTAGTTACCTATTGATTTCAGTGGTTTCAGTAGGAAAGCAGGAATGTCTAGTGGACAAGTGGCATGTCTGCACCAGCAGATCTGCTGCTCAAGCCGTGATGCACTGAGAGCAGGTTAGACTCTGGTGTGCATTAGAGGTGCAAGAGAAGAGAAAGAAGGTGAGTCCTCTTCTCCAGGGCGGTCCTTGACCCTCATGCTAGAAGCCCAGAAACCCACTGCAAAGAAACCAGCAATTTTGGTAGGTGAGGAAATCATTCTAATTATGGCAACCTAGTAACTTGTTTGCTTGGTAGCATGAGGATTTCCTGCTTTTGAAAAGTATCAGAGGGGAGAACAAATCTTTATAATGCTCAAAAGAAGCTCTCCCCAGCAGTGACCGATTGTATTTCTTTACCCAAGCCTTTCTGGGTCATAACTAAGTTATATTCATGTCTCGTCCCATGATTTTCTTAGTAACAAAAATTTGCATCTGAAGCCTAGGAAAATGTTTGGCCTACACAGTTGAATGTTTAAACAGGTGTGTGCTGCCCTGGTCTGGCTGAGGAAGGTAGTCCTTCGTCTTAGAACCTGCTATTAGGAGAGTGTTTCTCATGCCAGCTCTCAGGGGCGCATCAGGAAAGGCTCAGGTGATACTTAAGTCCTATTACCTGCTTACTAACCCACTTCCCTCCTTTTCCTCTGTGTTCTCATGAAGAAATTGATTTAATAGTTTCAAGATATTATTAAATACATTCTACATTAATATTATATGTCCTCCTTGAATCCAAGTGGCAATACAATAGAATTTCATTTTATAAATAACACCTTTCAAGCTAACACCACAGGGCACAGTACAAAAGAATCAAAATAGAACACAAATGCTGTAATCAAATGCAGACCCCAGGAAGGCTGATTAAAAAGGCATGTTGCTAGTAAGAGCAGCCGACAGGGTAAGTATAGTGGGTCATAGTAGAAAAGCCAGCTGAACAGAAGGGCAAATGAAAATAAAATGGACTTGCCAGCCCGTTTTACAGGGATTCATGATGCTCTGTTTGCATCATCATCTCTGCTCATCTCAAGAACTGACTCAGAGGGATGTGAACGTGGTGTGGACGGAGGGCCTCAATGCAGGGTTATCATGTCTTCCCTCAGTATTGACATGTAACACAAACAAAAGAAAACCTTAAGTGTACCCACGTGTGTACGACAAAGATGCCTACAATGTGATTACGAGAGAGGATGGGGAGGGGATCCAGAAAGCCTGGCCTTGCTGGATGTTACTACTGGTTTTCAGACAACATGACTTGAAATGGGATCTATTCCACTGCAGTGAGATGAGTACTGCTTGTGAGCAGGCCTAGTGAAAGATGGACTTGTGGGTGAGGCATGAGCCTCCCCAAAGTACACTTTCCTTAGCACTCTACTGATGCAGTTAGACTTTGTGCTCAGACATTTGCAACAGCCAAGCAATTCTCTAATGTCAGAGATTTTTAAACCTAACTTCTGTTAACAAAAAAAAATATTTCTTAAATGAAGAAAGCAAGCAAAGGAAGGGGTGTGTGTTTGAGTATATATTCCTACCTTTGTGTAAAGCTAGTTCCAACAGTAATCATCACATGTCTTTAGTAATGAACCCAGTTGGTCACTCCCTGGTGCTTTCTTAATATTATAGGTTTTACAATGTAGAAGAGTATTATAACAAAAACAAAGAATACACTGATTTGTAGTCAGGAGAGGAAGAAAATAAGAGAACCAAGGTGGGTTTTGCCTTTCTCCAACATCAGATTATTTGTCATGATTCCTAATAATCCACAACACTGAGATTCTGGTATGCGGAGAGGATGCTGATGTAGGGTCACAGAGTTAGATCAGCACTGTAGTGTGTCTGTATGCCCTTTTCCTTAAGTAAATCATAAAGGTGTGGGCAGCACTGGGAGAGAAGAGTAACTGTACAAATATTAGTACTGGGATTTTTAAACTGGTGATGTATAGGTTTCCATTTTGTCACCTCTTATTTCCCTTCCTTCTGACAGTATTTACCCAACAACACAGAGGGAATCAGTCTATTAATGAACATAAACAAAAGTGCAGTACGTTAACAAGAGTAGACTGTGGTGTCCACAGTGAATTATTTTATGAAATGTGTGAGCAGATAATACCTGTGTCTGTTACCAATCACGTTCAATGATTTTCTATTGCTGTGATGAAATGCTGTGACCAAAGGCAACTGAAGAGAGGGTTTATTTGTGCTTGAGATCCCATAGGAACTCCTATAGGGAAGCAGGGATAACTAGAAGTGGGGCAAAGCTATAAACTCTCAACCCCACCCCAGTGATGGACTTCCTCCAGCAAGGCTGAACCTCTCAAAGGTTCTATAGAACCGTTTCAAACAGTGCTACCAGCAAAGAACTAAACGTTCTAATACACAAGCCTATGGGAAATATTTCTTGTTCGAATCATAGTACCATATGACCTTTGAGTTTAAATTTACCCTTCCTTACCTACTCTACAAAAAAATGAGACTCTTTTAAGTGTTTTCTTTTATTATTTCTCAGGCTTGTGGCTAAGATCAAGTTAAGTATTTTCCTTTACACACTGGCCTGAAGGTACTTTGTCAGTTCAGAGTCCAGTAGACATACTACAGAAGGAAGAGGCCTTCCTTCCTGGTTTTATCTACTCCATCGGCTGACAATGCACCGTGCACAATTTCTCCAGAACCTGGCTTCTTTCTTTTGGATAGCTTCTCTAATATTTGTCAGTATGGAATACACTTCTATCTATTTGCTCCAGGTGAAGTACAGATAGCAACCCCACTCCCTGGTCCCCACCCACTCCTAGCCCACATCACACAGGCATACATACACAAGGCTCTATCCCGTGAATATATTTGCTGCCACCCAAGAATACAGAAACCAACCATTTCTGTTGAGAAAGCTGCCTGGCACTTTTCTGACATTCAGTAGACAATGCCTGTGCCTTGTCGACAATGTCTATATCCAAATCCCAGAAGATTTTCCTTGTACCCTACAAGATCTGGATTGTTGTCTAAGAATAGAAACAACTTATCCTTGAACATGCTATGTCAGCTCTACAAGTACTGGCCATTCCTTATATTTGCTATTCTTTTATTTTTAAAGGTATCTCTATTTCTTACAAGCTATTCCCTCTTTATTTCAGTCACCTGTTAATGTTAATAGTTCTTTACTGTAATGTGTTTTTTTTTTCTTTTCTGATGGAGCTTGCTTCGTACACACTGAAGTAACATCAAAATGATCTGTAATGCTTAGGGTTGGAGGAAGTTCATATATCCTTACGGGTCAGACTAAGATTGGGCTTGGATATTAGATGAACAAAATGTTTTGAGAATTTTGTTAGGCAGGAAGGCAGTAAGCAGTGATGCTGTAAGCACTGTCCATCCCTATGGCTTTACTGATCCTCATATTAATGGATTTTACTTTAGTTCTCAGCGAATTTGTTATTGAAAGATAAAAATCTGGATACAGATATAATTTGTTGACCTTGGAAAAGGTGTCAAAACCCAATAATTATGTAATGTGAATATATAAATGATTAATAATGATAGCCATCATTTATTGAGAATTCAGTCATCTTCAGCAGTTAAATTTATTGGATCCTCACAACAATCCAGATGGGTACTCCAACGCCATCTCTTGCAAATGGAAAGAAGGACTGGCCTCACGGGTGATACATCTAGAAAATTTCAGACAAAAGAAAATTCAACCTAAAACTTTCAGTAACCCCCAGCTTTTCACAACCACTCTGTTTCCAAAATATTGAGCCAATCATAAGTTACCTTGGAAAACAAATAGGGCATTTGCTGTCAAGCAGAGATTTGCAGAAGAGCTACCACAGGAATCTGTAACCATGTTTAGCACACCCTGAGATACCGCCTATACTGTCAACCTGTTACTTAACCAGATATGGGTAAACTAAGTGAACGCTGGTGATGACATTCCCAGAACCTCAGTGTTAACAGAGTATCTAAAAGGCAGCAGCCTTTATTCTGAGCTGAGTTGAAGGCAGATGAAATATTAACAGCAATTCTAGCAGCAGAAAATGAAATATGAGATCCTGTATCAGAAATTATTAGTAACCTGTTAAAAGAAATGCTGAAAAATGGCAGTTACCAAATTAAAACTGGGAAACAGAGCCCAAATGGGAAATTTCAAAAAGTTTGGAGGAAAATAAATGACAGATTGTCCTCTTGGCTCTTATTACTATGCCATCCTAAATCCTACTTGGCAGTGGATGGTGGAGGTGAAATAAGAACGGCATCACTGCCAGCATTGGTCCTCAGATTTGTAGTCCTAAGTGTCTGTGATGGTGTCTGGGACTGACTGCAACCGTAGTTGGAAGTTGATAGCATTTGAGCTTTATCTAAATTGAAGAGCCTGGAGACTCTTATTATGAAAGGCTTCCTCTCATTTGTGAATTGGCCCCTTTGCTCCACTTTGGATGGCTGGCTTCCTCCATGCAGAGCTACACTAAATGTTCTACATGGGAAAGCTTTTCTCCTTAAATGCCTTCAAATTTAAAGCATCTATCTGAATATGTTCATGTTTATGACTCAGAATATCTAACATCAAAAAGAAAGAGGGGGTACAAATAGAAAATACCCAGCAGTAAATGAAGGAGATATTTTTCCTTCAGTAACTGAAAAAGAAAAATTATTTTATGCAGAGTTGTTGAGCATTTGATGCCAGAGGGGAGAAAAAGGGAAATGAGCTATAGAACCATAGAATCTTAGTGTTGGCAGAGATGGCGGGGTTCATGCAGTCCTGCCCTATCATTTTTCAATGAAGAGACTGAGACATGGGGAGTTAAGGGACTTGATTTGCCCAAGACACAGAGTTGTTTACTGACAGTCATGCCAAAAACATTTCCCAACTCCCCATCCAGAACTCTATATTTCAGCATGCTGCTACCATTCTCTGCTGGAAATTAACACCAATACAGCCCAAACACAGAGGAGTTCAGCATCTGTGGAGACCAGGAAACAGGAGGATTTCAAGGTGGAAATCAGGATGGGAAAAACAGAGAGAGAGAAAGGATGATTGTCTGCTTTCCTCACATAAGCCTTTCAAGCCATTTGGTATGGGCTTACTCTGCCATACCTCTCCACCAAATAGAATGAAGAAAAAACAAACTTTTGTAATAACTAAAGTTTGCATGTGTTTGAATCTAATTTGCTTGGGGAATTCTGCATACATACTATCTCAGGATGTAGATAAGTTTATAGGTGGCATGCTTACTGAACCCTGTTATTTTCTTAAGCCTGACACAGTTTCTCTAACTTTGAAATACTTCCTTGAATTCTCAAGATAGTTTCAGGGCAAGGATGGTTCCTGTCCATGGGACATATCTAAGAATGAGAAATAACTTTAAGGTGTAAGAATTATTTTCTCTTAATCTTCATACAGAATTGAAGCATTGTAGAACTTTCACTCAGTTTCAAGACATGGATGAAATAATTCCTGTTTTGTAGACGTAAGAGTAGGTGGTAGTAATCCAGTACAGAAGACACAATGAAAACAACTCCATAGGCTCCCTGTGAACCAGCAGCACGCGCCTTTCAGGCCAGTCCGACGACCTTTTTCAGAATAGAGCAACCAGAGATGAGAAGCTCGGCCACATGATGAAATATGCAGATGGAATGCTTTGCATGAAAACCGATTATGTGCGAGAGGGCTCAGGAGAGGATCGGAGTGGAATTGGAAAGGAGCAGCCACTGAAACAGGAGAAGATATGCTTGACCAGGTCTAGTAAAATATTCCCTGCCACAACCACTGTTCCATGAAGAGACGGAGCCAAGAGGCCTGAATAAACTAACCTGGGGTTCAGTGTTACCATTATTGTGGGAGGCATCATGGCGAGCACATCCGGACTTGTGTTACACAGTAATCACTGCTGGGTGTCAGCATTCATCAGCCAGATGGTCAGACCCACAATTAATCAATTAGGCTGGGATGATCAACTGGACTAAGTTTTCCCCTTTGGTAAAAAAGCCTCATCATGTGGTCAAGGCCAATAGCACTTTTATCCTGTTGCTTTTGGAGTAGCTTCTAAAAATTCCCTTTTATTGTTTTGTTTTGTTTTGTTTTGTTTTGTTTTGTTTTGTTTTGTTTTGTGGCCTCTGGTTACTGGACACGGTCAGGCTCCAAGTTCCTTTGATGACGTAGATTTCCCAATCAAGGTTTTTCACATAAGAGGTCATCAGCATCCCCTGTGTTCACATTATAGCACTGAACATCCCATACAGAACAAGCTCTTCAAGCAGCATGCTAAGCAGGACACCCAGCTGATCTGTTGTAGTCTTTCTTCTGGTTCTCCTCAGTCTGGGACACCAGTGGCAGAGCTTCTCTTTCTGGGCACTCATAAAGATGATAAAATGATCTAAGAATGCTAGTGATAAAAGTAGTTTATGGTGCTTCAGTGTCAGACAGACATGGCTGGGACAAAAATAGATAAACATCAACTCAGCCTTTGCAACCCCAGTTAGGATGATATGGTCACCCCCCTTTCAAAGAGAAGGAAACATTACGAAATTCATTGAACATGCACTAGGATACTGGACATGATATGCTGTGGGATAGAAGCTACATAGCCATCTTGCATATTTTCTTAACATACACAAACTTGTGTATCTAAGGGATGAAAGCTAGGAATATGTTCTAGATCTTCGAGACTCCCCTTTGAACTTCCTTAAAATTCTTCACTAGTGTTTTTCTTCTCTGATGGCTCATTCTGCTTCCCATGCCACACAGCTCTAAACCATCACCTTTCCCCTTTCCTGCTGGGAATTCCCAGGCTCCAGCTTAGTACCCTTATCTAGGTGCTATCTTCCAGCCTGTTTTAGGTAGTTTTTAATTCCTTTATTTACAGCAGCTTGCCTGTCCATCAATGTTTTATTTTTTTAACTTAAATTTTACCCCTCCTTTAATTTTGGCATACCTCTAGCTGTATTATAGTGTACACTACAGGATCGATGCTTCAGAATCCTGGGGGTCACTAGCAGAGTCTTGTATGCTATAGTGTTGTGTAGAATTACAGACAATGGTTTCTGTATGTAGTGGTGAACTTGCTGCGTCTTTTTCCCCTCAGCTCTTTTCTACTGTCAGACTTGATGTAGGGAGTGCTTCTACTTTAATGCTTTTTGTGCAGCTTATATAAGGATGCAGTCAGCCCAAATATCCATCCTTGATGTATCAGTTACTCTTACTTACAATCACATTACTTTATGGAGTATATTACTTCTCTGTGTAACTGCTATGTTTGCTTTTTTGTTTTGCTACTTAGCAATTGGAAAACATATCAGAATGCTAAAACAATATAGTATGGAACTACCTGGTTTTACTTGAACTTACAGCACACGGAATAAATACGTGCTCATGTAGTAGTAGTAGTAGTAACCAGCATGCTTTAGCCTTCAGAGTCTCCCTTTGTTCTTATGATGCTGCTGTTTTTTTCTACGGTTTCGTATTCTTTACCCCAGAGCTAATGAGACTCTTTGATTGTGACCTGCAGTATCCTGCATATTACACAGTTGAGTCCTGCCATCTAGGCTGGCTTTCTGCTTCATTTTGCTTCTGACCTACCTCCCCCCCCCCCCCCCCGCCCCCAACACACACACCCCAATGCTATTCCAGGCCTGGCCTCTCATGACCAGAGACTGCTGACTCATCCTGGCCTGTGCCAAGCTGTGCAGTCGCTTAGTGATGTGGACAGGAGTCGAAGGACTAGAATGAGCTCACTGAACTCATTTCACTTGTTGCTTACGGTACAGTCCAGCATGAGCTGGAAATGTAGGAACCTCAGCCTCCCGAGCAGAAAGAGTAAGTAGATTAAACACAACCCCATCGTCAAGTCCTCAACAAGCAGGGGACGGTGGTGGGTGGGGGCTTGCTTATCATGGCTCTTGGCCGTGGCTAGGGCATTCTGGGTCATCAGCAGTTTCCCTTTGTCCTCTTTTCTTCCTCTCCTCCACAGTTGCACCCTCCCCCCCCCTCCCTGAACTTCCCTTCTGAAAATGTCCGGATGGTAGAGCAATGATCTGGGCAGAAATGAAATTTTGTTAATAAGCAGCCTCCGCACGAAACCCTGGAACACAGACTCTGAAACTGCTTAGAGTAGCCTGTCTACTGGGAACTCACATGAACTTCCCAACAGAATTCAAGGACATGAGAAAAACTTCCCTACCTTCCTGAGTCTCTTTCTTTCTGTTTTAAGAGAGGTGGTTTCAGGAGACATGGCTGCATTCTGGTGTGGTGCAGAGTTTTCCGTCGGGAGACAATAATGTACATTCCTCTGGCAGGATGGGATAGGTTTGTGTGTGTGTGTGTGTGTGTGTGTGTGTGTGTGTGTGTGTGTGTGTTTCTCTTGCTGTTGTTTATTTATAAGACATTTCCTCTCAGTTAGTGGAAGTTAGATCGTAAGAGGCTCCAGTGATTTTCCTTCCACCTCCCCTCCCTAATTTCTGTGCTTCAGCACTCTGGAACACTGTGAACTCAACAGACTAATCAGAGCAGGGAGCTTAGCAGCCAGGCCTGGACACTCTCAAGAGACTGTGTGACTCTCAGCCGTCACTCCCTGGATCAGGAACCACAGTCCTGGTGAGTGGTGAGCTTCCAGAATTTGATGTATCAAGGGTTCTATTCTTGGTGTCTCTGAGGCAGGCAGGAAATAAAGGGTATTTTAAAAGAAAAAAAAATTTAAAAAGCCTGCCAGACAATCAGAGTGGTGAGGATTTCTAGTGTGTCCAGCTGAGCGCACTCTGGACAAGGGCAGAGCCTTGAGGCTCTGCTTCGAAGCAGCCTGCAGGCATAGGTTTTGCGCTGCTGCCACAGAGGGCTGTCAGCCTTGACATGCCTAGCAAACATGATTGTGGGAGGAGGAAGGTAGGTGAGTGACTGGGGCAGGGAGGAAGAGCTCAGGGTGGTGGGAGGGGGAAGTGAAAGTGGGAATAATTATTCATCTGAAGTTTCTTTCCCTCTGCTAACTTTTGATGCATTTCTGTTCTGAGCAGTGTGCCATGCGCACAGCTAGCTGAGCCAGATAGAAAATCTGTAGTAGATGAGCCACAAAAATGTTGCCGGGACTCTTCCTTTAGAGATCACTTCCTTAAGGCTACTCTGAAACCTTGGGAGCCTCTTCCCATCTGACTTCAGGAAAACCTTATGTGTCACACCCTATTCTTTATTCTTCTGTACTCATGGTACTGAGCAGAAGAATGCAGGGAGACTCCTTATATGGCTCCAGGGAAATTCATCATCTTGACAAAGGAAACTGATGATTGTCTCTCTACAATATTAAACCCAAATATAGTGTTGTCCTCAATATAAGAAGATACTGATTGAGTGGGCTCCGGAAAGTTGTCAAAGGAATGGAATGGGGTGGGGGTGGGGTTGCAGCCTGATCTGTCATAGCCAGTAGGGACCTTCCCTCTTGTTCTTGGTACGAACACCCTCCCTGGAAGTGAAATGTCAGGTGGGTGGGATTGTCTTTTGCTGTCAATCCCTTGTTTTGTTGCTGCTCTAGACATGTTCCACCTTACTGTGCCTTCTTGCCTTTCTAAAGTCAAATATCTGGCATATTCTAATATATTAAAGGGAAAAAAGAGAAAACAACAGCAACAAAAAAAAAAAAAAAACATGGTGGGCATAAAATTATTTGGCTATGTGGCATCCTCTGAAGTGAATTGCTCTTTGGGGAGGGGAAAGAGTCTTTGATGTTCCCAATATGGTTCTCATAGGCTAAAACTTCCCAGAGCCACAACCCAGCCTAAGGGGCACTTACTCGATGTCCTTAAATATTTGGGAAGAGATGCTACTTTATTGTTTTAGCTGTCTTTGCTATTAACACATTGCCATTAGATTTCTTCTAGGGTTGAAATGGTTTAATAATAGCTGATTTTACAGCTGTGTGTCATGTGTGTCTGTTATGTGTATTTACCTTTGTTCAAACTGGTACAGTGATTCAGTATTTAACATTGACACTTAGCTCTGGAATTTTGTTTGCTATGTTGGGTGATTTGGATTCGTAACCACAGAACTCATGCATGCCCATATGTCCCAAGTGCCCTCAGACACTGTGTACTGCTACAGTCACACTAGGGTTTGTCAGTGTCCTCTAGAGCAAACGCTTCCTCGCACAACTCCTAGAGTTTCCAAGGTTCATCAGATCTGTTAGCTTTCGGTGTGAAAGAAAGCTGCTTCAATACATAAGGGACAGAAGGGAAAGCCTGGTGTGCTATAGACTACATTTCTGTTAGCCCGTGTTAGTAATTACTGAACTACGCATATGGATAATATTACGGGGTATTTTTTATTTAATTTGTTATCTTCTAAAAAGCTTAACAATAAAATTGTGTTCTAAACTTTCAAACGTGGCTTAAGAAATGTATGGAGCTCAGTGGCCATCCAGAACCACATGGGAGTCTGTGTTTCTCTCTGCTAACACACCCAACCACACAGACTGACAGAGACTCAGTCTGTAAAGGCAACATTGAAGACAGCTGGGTCTAGTAACACTTGGAAACAGTTTATTCTCCAGAACTATGACTGTACATAAAATTCTGTAAGCAACTTTAAGCAGAGAGTATAAACACATTTACCTAACATTATGTCCTAAGAAATTATGTTTTACAAATCTAATCTGCAAGAGAAATTTTTCTTTTAGTTGCTAAGATCTAGAGTTCTATATGGTCATAAAAAAAAGTTGTGGTGAACTGATGTACATAAGAAGTTTAGACTTTGATTAGTGTGTGTGTGTGTGTGTGAGAGAGAGAGAGAGAGAGAGAGAGAGAGAGAGAGAGAGAGAGAGAGAG
>JANHMN010000011.1:27801230-27845302 GCA_030674055.1 Rhabdomys pumilio
GAGAGAGAGAGAGAGAGAGAGAGAGAGAGAGAGAGAGAGAGAGAGAGGGAGAGAGAGAGAGAGAAAGAAAGAGAAAACGATGTCTTTTTGTAAGTTGTCACAGTTGCATTCATATTACCTTGTATTTTCCATACTTACATAATAAGTCTTTGTAGAATACTATAACTAATTCTGTTTTTCAGTGTTCATCTGAAAGTTTAAATTTCATTAAACTTTTGTGTTTTAAAGTATATTTTTTTGCAGACAAATTTTAGATGGGATTATTTGCTATGTATTATATTCATTTAATTAGGTGGTTACAATTATAGACAAAAGAACTTGTTCAATAGTTGTGATTGCCCCATTAAGAGACTGTCTACTGTTTCTTATCCTTCCAGCCTCGACAATATCAAGGGAAGAAGTTGTTCTGTTTGTGCAGAAATTTTAGGGATATTTTCTGTGATTCCCTGGGAAAGAGACATGTTTTATATGTTATAAGATGTTTTTGGACAAATATGTTGAATATGGTAACTTATAAATGAATGTATTTGTGTAAAACCATGTTCTTATATATTTAAAATATGATTTTACCTAGACTTTCTAGATATTGAATTCCACAACATATTTTTAAACTGACCATTAGCAAAGTCAAAGTGATATTTTATCACATTGAGAATGCAGTTTATACAGATATTTATGCACGGTATCTATAAATAAGATGATATAACTGGTAAATTTAGTAATTATCCTTGGTTAAACATACATATCAGATTGTAAACCTAAATTCTATTATGCCCAGCTTCAAAATATTAATTGTTCTGTGTAAGAAATAGCTTAAAATTAGGTGGACAGAAATTAAATAGCTAATAATTAAAATTGAGAAATATATTTAATGAATTCATTTTGTAAGAATTAATACATATATAAATGACTCAGTTTATTCTTTCTCACTCCTCACCTATTCACTTGTATATTAAATATCTTAATACTGTACCTACATGTTAGTGTCAGAATATAATATCCCAGATATCCTTTCAAGATAACCAGTCAGTCAGGTTTCACTTTGTCTAATGATGATCTGACAACAGTTTTACAGGCAGCACCACCACTTATCAACTGCTGCCTTGAATTGAAAACCTTTGCATGGATAGAAGATATTGTATTTTATGCTTGTGTTTTCCTTCCCCTTCCAAACAATGTCATATTGCCTCAGTCTTAGTGGGGGAGCTGGAGGATCAATGGATAGGGAATGAATGATTATCTATATTCATTGGCAGTGAGTATCTCTTGGTTACCACAATGGAGAAGCATGTCCAGGAAACAAATCGATAGATTTTTCTGTGACTGTTTCTCCTTATTAGATCTTCCAAGAGCTGAAACTGTCCCAGCCATTTACTAAGATAGTTTGTCTAATCCCACAAAGGTTAGGTCATTTCTGATGGATATAGAGGTTTTGAATTTATAGGAGTTTTCTTTGTTTTCTAGGCCTTGTGTAGATAACCAGATACCTAACTTAGTTCATGTAGTCTGAACATACCACACTATGTATAATATTCCATGTTAACCAGAGATTCTCCAGATTGTGGATATTTGCAAATAGTCCATCAGTGAGTCTTCCTTTTCTCAATATTTACATTTAAGGAACCAGGCTGGTGGTAGGTGTGAAGGCAACAGGAATATTCGCTGTGAATGCTGTGAACTAGACACGAGAGAGGTGAGGCAGACCGGCAGCACAATAAAGACCAGGAGCAAGAGGACAGGCAGCCAAATTATTTGCACAGTCTTAACAAGCACTAATTAAATGCCCTGCTTGAGGTAAATAATAGCTGAAAATAGCCAAGTTCAATTGTGCTGATCGATGAGGAGAGAAATTGGTAGATTCACGTGGTGCTCCTTCAGTTATTAAGGCGCAGCCCACTGAGGCATCTTCAGAGAAGGAGCACCAATTGAGCCAGCCTCTAGTGTGTCATTTGCTGTGTCCCCATTCCATTACCCCATATAATGCCCTGATATAATAAGCCAGATAATAAGTGCATATATTCATATGAATATGAATATAGTAAGAAATAACTAAATGTATAAAGTGGATTTTAAACTTAACTGCTAGTGGTCAGTCAGCATGACAATCCTTAATCTGTACTCAATCCTGTTTTCTGAAAATGATTTTCCAGAACTTTTAATGCGTCTGTGTGCGTGGCATATAAATAGGATGTTCATTTTCATGTGTTTAAATTTTTTCTCTCTGCACTCTCTAGTAAACTGAATTCCTAGATGTAAGCAGCCAGGGAAGAAAGAAAAGTCATTCACAAAATGGATAATTAACCCTCAAACAATGGAATGTTAACCCTGCAGACATGCTGAAAACTACAATGTTTTGTGAGTGAATGTGTTCTTCTTTGGGAGTTAACACGCAGAGGACATTTCCAGTAGCACAAACTTGGCACCAAATAACCTGATCATCCTCAAGCTACAAATACCACATTCACCTTCCAGTTCCTTCTGGCAGGATTTGTAGTATGATGTCCTCTTGGGTAGTGTATACAAATCACTCTAAGGGGCAAAATTGTATGAGTGCCTAATCCACTTTTGAAAACGAAAGAAAAGGATCTTTTTATGAAAAGCAGCAAATATAGAAGGATATAAATTGTAATAAAAGATATTAGCACCTTCACCTCCTGCTAATTGCCTCCCTAGTCAAGGGGAACAAAATACTGTAATAAATGTTACAGCTACATCATGATCAGAGTACAAAAATTGTCTCTACATTTCAATAGCAAATTGAAAAAAAGAACAAATCAGGTAGACTTAATTTAGGCTTCTAAATTAAGGGACTCATCTGCTTCATTTTCTAAGAAAGATAATGGTACCCATTTGACTGACTTGCCAGTGTTTTTCGAAGATCAGAGTATGAAGTCTGTTTCTCCATTATAATCATTAAACATTTTTTAACATTCATTCTTTTTTTCATTCACAAAATACTTTTGAATCTGTACTCTATCAGTTTTTATTATAGGAGCTAAAGATTGGTTAATAAATAAATATTCATTGAGGAGCTCAAACTATGTACCAGACCCTCTTCTAGGCTGGGATTCAGAGTAAGTAAACACAGAGAAGTCTCTATTCTCATATTATAGACTGTCATATGGAAAGTGCATGACCTGTATGTGTTAACTTCTGTAGAAAAAGTCAAACAGTAATGAGAAAGATGGAGCTTACGTTGTTAGATTAAATTACATTGGGGACAACATTTGAGTCAAGGCTTCAGTGAAAGGAAGGGAGCAAATTTTGTCAACATCTGGGCAAATATATTTTCAATATAACTAGCTAGTGCAAAGGACCTGAACAAGGATACTGTGGTTGAGCATAGAAGGTTAAAGAGACGTGTGGTCAGTAGGGGACAAGAAGAGTGGGAGAGGCTGTGGAAAGTTTGCTATGAGAAGGTGCAGTTGCTGAGTTATAGTGAGACTGGAGCAAGAAGCTCTGGTGTACTGTTAGAATAAGAGGTACCTGTAGATAACAGTAAGTTACTATACATTTCTAAAAGCTAGAAAATTTTATGTTTTCTCATCATAAAGAAATGATAATTATTTAAAAAAATAAATGTGTACCTTGATTTAATTGTTATACTATATGTATATAATTATTGAGACATCATGTACCCCATTAGTATATACAGTTGTATATTTTTATTTAGATGCTGAAAATAAATTTAAAAATAAAAACATTTAAGTACATGTAAAGAAAATTCTATAGAGCATACAAAAGTGAATATACCAGGTAAGCTGGAGTGATAACAAAGATGGCTCTATAGCAAGAGCAGATGGGAGAGAGGAAAACAGTAAGGACAGAATACTGGAAGCAATGTGATATGGTCCCATAGACCATATGGTGGGTCTGCTATCAATGGTAAAGGGATTAAATAAGGAGAGAACGGAGAATGAACTTGGGATAGTGTCATATACTGATGATCTTGAAGAAGGGTATTCAAAGAAATCTAGGCTCTCCAAACTTTGTACAGCTCAGAATACCCTGGACTAAAACATTAAGGAAACTGAAGGTAACCTATGCTAGCTGTGAAGGATTTTCCCAGATGGCCAAAGAAGGGAAAAGAATTTAGTGACTGGAGCAACTGGGGCAAAGTTTCTTAAGTAGGGAACAGGTGACAGAGATGAGGAAGAGTATCACTCAGGATTAGTTGTGCAGTACAGAGAACAGTGTCCTATATATAAGGGAGAAACAGTCATGGCGGCCGCGGTTGCCATCCAAAGATGCTGTAACTGCTTGCAGCATTTTGGGAGCCATTGAAAGGTTTCACGTAGAGGTTACTAATCACATTGTGTTTCAGAGGATCACCCTGGCAGCAGAAAGTGGAAGGTAGATTGTAGGAGTGGGAGACGAGAGGCGGGGAAATGAGTTAGGGGGCACCTTAAGTTGTTCAACAGGAAACAATGAAATCCTGAACTAGGACACTAACTGTGGGAATAGGCTGAGAGGAGGAGGTGTGTGCAGAGATAACTGACAGAATGGACACAATTTAATAACCTCTGAGCCTGGCATGAAAGGAGGAGGAATTCTGGATTGCTCCCAGGTTCCTGCCGTACACAACTAGACAGGAAAAGCTATGAGGAATAAGTTTTGTAGGTTGAGAAGATGATAAACTTGTTTTTGAACATGTTTAATTGTTGGGGGAGTATCCAGACTGGTGTCCAGTGGACAGTTTAGTTTAGTCAGGAATACTGGGGCTAGGTCAGGGACAGAGATACATGCATAGCTGTCTTCTGAATCATCATTGTCATGGTTGAAACTCAAATTATGAAGTGGATACTTCTCAAGGAAAATATGATGAAAGAAAACAAAGAGGATCAGACTGCTGGAGTGCACGTGTTTATGGAACAGAGAGAAGGAAGTGGAGCCAACATAGAACACTGTCTATGTGCCTGTCACTGTTCTAGATACACTGGGGTGGTGGGCAAGATGCACAGCCCAGGGCCTATCCCAGAAGCACATACAGTCTGTACAAACATAAGAGGTTAGTGTTACTGTCACTGCCAATCATGGGACAGTACTAACATAATAAATATCCAAGTGTAACACAGAGTCATCCAGAATAGTTAATTAGAGAGATTATTATAACGGCAAAAGTTTTCTGCCTGCAGTTTTGTTATAGAGTTCATTTCTGATTTCTCTAATGCTTGTATGTGTATGTTCCAGTGTTAGCATGGGTTCAAGCTATTGGCAAAACAAGCCAGGTGTAAATTATGGTAGAATTGAAATCGATAGTGCTTTGAAGCACTGGAGTGCCCAGTTCACATCAGGGCGTGCGTCTGTGTTCACTGAAACATGGCTATCAAGTGCACCCCGAGTCATTAGATGTGTTATCCAGTGAATAACAGCATAATGATATTTTAGCAGAGCTGCCTTATGATAAATTCTGCTTTAGTGAAACCCCATATACAGAGCAATTTCTTCTGGCCGTGTATATTGCATGGCAAAGAAAGGATACCCTGCTGCGTATCAGAAGGCTGTAATTTCATTTAGGGGTTCTATTGACATCGTAAACTGCAAGAGCAGAGCTCAAGTGGCTATTTAAGTCATAGGAACTTCAAGCTAAAATTACTGCCTAGTCCTAATCGCCACCTCCAGGGGACTCTTGCCTATACATATAGGCTTTATGTTTCTATCTTTGTGTCTATAAATACTCAATCACTCCAGGGGATGAAATGATAAGCTGTCCTAAAATATGACAGGTATCTGTCACCTTTGCAGCTGATACAGGCTTAAAGGCTGAAGACAGTTTTATTATTCATTGAAGGTCAAATGATAAAAGGGATCCCCTCTTCTCTCTCACAACCACACATACACACACACACACACACACAGAGAGAGAGAGAGAGAGACAGACAGACAGACAGACAGACAGACAGACATAAATACATGCACACATGCAAGACAGAGGTCACTGTATGAGCATCTGGGTTTTTCTGCTTTGAAACATTATCTACACAGTTTAGCATCAGGCTCTTTCACTCATTCAACGTAGAAAACTAGAGACTTTTCGATGGTCGTCTTCCCAGCCTACAAGACCTCTCTCTTCTCCTCCTCTTCCTCCTCTTCCTCCTCACTCTTCTTGTTTAGTTGAGTAAGGCAGAACCATGGGACAATCCAATTTTTTTCTCTTAATTCCAGGCCCAAAAAGTTACAAACATTATCCGTTCTGACTCATAAAATGTGTGTGTATGTGTGGGACATGTACATGTATGTATGTATGTATGTATGTATGTATGTATGTATGTATGTGACTCTGCATGTGTTGTGGTGCAGATGCACACATGTACATAGAGACGTAGGAGGTTGATATCAGGAGATTCTTCATTATTTTTTACCTTATTCATTGAAGCCAGATCCCTCAGTTGAACCCAGAGTTCACTGAAAAAGAACTGGTCTGGCTTATCAGCACTTTCCAGGTCTCTCCAGCATCCACTTTGTAAATGCTAGAATTACAGACAGGATACTATACCTATAACAGAGGTATATATCATACCTCTCATCTTCATATATATTGCTTGAGTGGTGAGATATTTTAAGTGCTGAGCTATCTCTCTAGTCCCTGGCTCTTTTCTGATGGTTAAAATTCTCATTATCACCTATTCCTCTGCCACAGAATCATGTTTCATACATGTTAGAAAATATATAATATATTCACAAACACACATTCATATACCCTCCCCACCTAGAAATGCATTTTTAGTCCAGCTATGGGCTTATATTTTACCTACACATTAATTTCCAAGAGAATATAGAAGGAATCTATCTTTGGATGAAATAGGCTTGTGACTTATTTTAGTTTTAACAAATTTCAAATATATCATCCCATTGTGGGCCCCGTTCCTATGATTTACTTACTCTTCTTCTCAAACATTAATTCTCCATGCCTGTTTTTTCTAACTTATAAAAATTGTTAGGCACGATCTAATCTGTATCTCCTGATCAGTTCACATTGAATTTCTAGTTCAGCAAATAAATAAAAAAACAAATGAATGACTGAGTGAATGCTCTTCCATTCCCAGGCTCTTGGTACTTCCTAAGTCTCTTTGCTTTAATGTGCTAAATGACAACATCACCCTCTACATAGGCTGCTCTGTCAGGGTTCTTTGTTATCCTTCTCAGCCTTCTAGTCCAACCAAACTCATCATTATTTTGTCTTCTTGTCTATTAGAAAGGCTTTGGTATCAATACTCAGTTAAAGTAGTTGGCCTGACCTCTCTGTACATCGTTTACTTCAGTGACCGTGACCACCTCCCTAGAGCTGTACTCGGTATGCCTAAGCATGTTTCCATCCCATTGGAAATTGGACTCATCTTACAGGCGATTCATAACTCATTTGTATTTTAGTCTGATGCCCTTGTCTCTAACCTTGATTCTGATCTTTATATCATGTTATTCACATACCCTTTTCTATATTTTTTACATTTTCAGAAAAATACGGCAGTGATAACTGAGTAAAAATGGATAGTAATCACATTGTTGAGAAACAGCATTAAAGCACCCTGGCAGACTCTTCTGTGTGCTGTGCTTGCTTCCCACGCTGATCCTTAAGTTGGCTCCCTGATTAACTTCAGAGACCTTCATCTCAGGTTCCTTATACCTGCTGATTCCCTAAGCTAGTGCCAGCCACATCCAAAGCTTAACTAATGGCAACTTTAAAAGGACCAAATCAATATTATTAAAGCAGTGTGCCTAATAGCAAACCAATATAGGAAGGAGAAACACCTTTCATTGTTAAGAATAAAGCCATTGATAGCTACATTTTGACATATGTTTATGATATTTCCTTGATAGTCACTGATTCTGCATTCATGAAAAAACTGAGGAAAGAGTATAGGAGAGGTACAATTTAACTACAGAAAAATGTACTGTGTTGAACTCAATTAGTAATTGTCACAATAGTTAACAATCCTGCTGATTATCTTAAACACAGTTAGTGCCCACAAGGATGGCAGAGGTTTTATAGTTGTAGTGCTAAGATTAGTAATTAGTTCCTAGAAGTACCTCGATGGGAATTCTTAGTCTCTTAAAGAATGGCAGTGAGTGCTCCAGGACTGCATGGTGGTGGCCAGTGTTGTATGGAGAAGGCTTGTAGTGGAGTGAGCACCTCTGCTGTAGAACTACAAGGCGAACTAGATGATTGGAAGAACGATAAGTCATTTAGAGACATGCAAAGGTGAACTCAATGTTGTGAGTTGTGAAAACATGACAATGGAGATGAAAAGGAAATTCAGCCATGAGATGGAAGGTGATGTCTAGAGGTGATGAATTTAGGGGTAAGGTCCATGTTAACTACTGGAGCCTAGATTTTCAGTCAGATGGTGTCCAGGATGCTATGTTTATGTGCTATGATAACAATAGTTATTCCACAGAACACAATAAGCATGTATATGGTAACAAGCCTTTTACAGAGACAGCTAAAGAGAGTAAAAGCAATGTTTGAGGAGTTAACCTGACTGCAGTGTAAAGTGTAGACTGAGAAAGCTGAGGCTAGTCAGAGACTCTGAATGAGAAGCCATTGCAATAATTAAATTGTAAAGCAGGTAAAACACAAGTATATCAAGACTGGGAGATTTAAAAAAACAGATATTTCAGAAAACAGCTCTTTCCATGTCTCTTCTCCACATGTCCTAATCCTCATCACACACTGTAACTTTGACAGTAGCATACTTCTTCAATTTTTGCTCCCACTTTCCCTTTTGTTGTGATTTTCATGGAGTCTCTTACTCCTTCCGGGGCAGAGCTAGATTAGAGGTTAAGCATGGAGGCTCACTGAGGCCTCCAGCAAGCAGGGACTCTATCTGCCATGCTCTTAAACAGCTCTTGAAGTTTGACAGCTTGGAGCATAAACTCAGGAGCAAAGCAAATTCCTCACCAGTCTCATTAATGATTTTCTGATGTTCCCAGTTCTCTGGGAGATCTCACAAAGCATAGAGCCCTGATCCACAGTGGAGGTTCTGGGGTAGCATTTACTCTAGCTTCCAAATAGAACTCACAGTATAAATATATTTTCTTTTTCCTTTCTTCAGTTCTGCTAAGTCAGCAGCAAAAAGAAACTTCAGGAGAGACTATACTGCAGCAAGGATGCCAAGATCGTTGGTCTTGCCATTACACCGTAGACACTGACAGGCATTCCCAAGGCATCCTGGGATGAGATTATAAGGAGTAGCACTCCTTAGCTTGCTTTCATTGCATTCACCCATCAGTCTTGCATGTATCCAGCTGTCCTTTCTTTGTAAAGCTCTAATGTTTTATGAAGAAGAATGACTTAGTGAATATATAATTTCTACATGGAACTTCCAATTACTCAAAAATTATATGCATGCTCTTCCCTGTTCCTAATTTGAGGCACAAAACCTATTTTGTTTTGTGGTGATTTGAATGAGTACCACTTACTCCTTTCCTTCTCAGAACTCCATGTGAATAGGACCATGCATTTTCTCTCTGTCTTCTATGGACTTAGCAACAAGTGCTCACAAAAGAGCACAAGACCCATTTGTTGACTTCCTAATTCTATGAATTTTGAACATGGAAAAACTTCTGTAAATTCCAATTGTAAGTTCTAAGCTTCCAATGTGGAAATTGCTTTCTTTTATTTATTTATTTTATTTATTTTTTATTGTTTTATTTTTTTTTGGAAATTGCTTTCTTAAGTGCCAAATTATATCACCCTGGTTGGTGAGTCTCAGGTATGTACTGGGCCTGGTTTAGTCCAACAGTCAAGACATAAAATTTATATGTAACATTGCTTGTCAAACATGTCTGTCTGCACAGTACAGAATAACATTTTTAGGAAGACCGTTGATAAAATTATGGAAAGACTTTGTGGATAGAAAACTCATGGGCCTAGCATGGAAGAACATGCTTCTAATCACAGTGGATGTTAAGATCTGCATACTGATGCGTCTTTTCTATTTGTACTTAAAAGTAAGCATTCCCACGCTTTAGTGGGTGCATGTGATATACCACTGGATGCTGTTACACATTCTCTGTATGTCTGGGTGAGGGAACTGTAGATATACATAAATATGTATTTGTTGACACACCTCTACATTTATCTGTCTATCAATGGGAACAGTAGGGGCATTAATTTTTTTTGTGGGTAAGAACTCCAGGTCAAAGCCATACACTTGCTGCTGCTGCTGCTGCTGCTGCAGTTGGTATAGCTTTATCATTTCA
This sequence comes from Rhabdomys pumilio, assembly GCA_030674055.1. NCBI lineage: Eukaryota > Metazoa > Chordata > Mammalia > Rodentia > Muridae > Rhabdomys > Rhabdomys pumilio. The sequence continues at coordinate 27,811,434 of JANHMN010000011.1, forward strand.
GTTTGAGGGCACAGGGCAACTTGTTAGTTCCAACCTAACTTTGGAAAATAAAAATTATGTCTGATAGAATTCAAAAGATCTGTAAAATGTTTCCCAATGTTCTGATAGCCAATAAATATAGACTCTTTAAAATATGTATAATTTTCCATTGTACAGCCATACATTATACCTCTTTCTGTCTGAAGACACTATCTGTTACTTTATTCTAATGTTCCCTGACTCTTGGTAAATTCTGCCCTGTACAAGATAAGGTCTACTACCTTAGGTCATTATTTTAGTTGCAATAACTTTCTCTACTGTATTCATTACTGACCTTCACAGTCGCTCTATATATTATTTCTTATGAGGAAAGTCATATTTTTTTTACCTAAAGAGAGAGAAAAAAACTAGAAACAATAAACTAAATTTAAGGTTACTTCATTTACAAAAGACCAAGGCAAACAGAGCAGACTTGTTTTTTTTAATCTAAGTTCTTTTACCAGTTTAATTTGATAGTAGAAATTAATTGTACAATTCTTAATATCACTACAGCACAGCTACAATTAAAAGATATTCTTTAAAACTATTTTCCAGCCCTCCCATACACATAACAGGGCACATACTATTCTGTTCCTGAAATTTTCATTTTCTTCAGCATTGTGAAATTATTGTAAAGAGGCAACAGAAGTATGTTTGTATCCTAGTAATGTTAGCTGACACACTAGAGGCAACAGAAGTATGATTGTATCCTAGTAGTGTTAGCTGACACACTAGAGGCAACAGAAGTGTGTTTGTATCCTAGTAATGTTAGCTGACACACTAGAGACAATAGAAGTGTGTTTGTATCCTAGTAGTGTTAGCTGACACACCAGAGGAAAGAACATGTGCTCCTGCATGTGTCTTCCTAAAGGGTAAGGAAAGAGACAGACTTGCCAGAGAGGAGATGGTGTAATGGGCCTTTCAGAGATGTAGGACAGGTTTTGCACTAAAGTGGCAAGTTTCTCTTCCTGTTTAATTTTCTTTGGTTTGTATCGTCCTCATCATTATCATCCCTGAGAGTCAACCAAAGCCAGGCTGCTGTTCTGTGTATCACCTCTAGCAACATTGACATGAGTGACATGGTAAATCAGGTGACGGCACAATGAAAAGCGATGGAGAACCACTCTATACAGTCAAATAGTGTTGACTAAGCAAATACTTTCACAATATTTAATTAGAGGTCAATATTGGGAATTACTGCTTGATGTTTCTATGGGAATGAGCTAGATTAATCCTTGTTTGATATTTTGTTATTGCAAAATTACAAAAAGAGAATCAGTGGGTGTATATCAAGCTCTTTTAAAGGAACACGAGTGTATAAGTCACTATGAGCTTGCACCAACTTCAGAGACAAAGGAACATTAAGATGAGGTTACTGGTAAGGAATGAAGGACATGTGAGCCACTGTGGCCAAGGTTTGTCTGTGGAATTGTTTGCAAGATATCCCTGATCCCTGAGTTTCATAGTCACCTGTAAAGTCTCTCTGTGTCTCCTGAGTCTCCCTGTGGTGATTTGATGTGCAGTGGCTTCCACAGGCACATATATTTAAATCTTTGGTCTGCAGTTAGTAGTTGATAGAACTGTTTGAGGAGGATTTGCATGGAGGTCTTGCTGGAGGAGGTGTGGCCTTAGTGAAGGAAGTGTGTAGCTAGAGGTGGGCTTTGAGGTTTCAAAGGCCCAGACTAGGCCTGGTTTTGCTTTTGTCTTCCACCTTTGGATCAGTATGAAAGCTCTCAGCTACTGCTATTCCTCTAGCACCATGCCTGCTGGCAGCCATACTTCCACCACGATGTTTGTGGGCTCGCTTCTGAAACTGTAAGCAAGTCCCCAGTTAAATACTGCCTTCTATGAGCTGCTTTGTTCAAGGTGTCTCTTAACAATAGAAAAGTAACTAAGACACTACCTTAGCCCTAGAGAACAGGAAATTTCATTGAAGAACCTTGGCCTTTCCACCTCAAATCTAGGAGCCATATTGGTACAAACTCTTTCACTCCCAGACAGGGAAGGAAAATTATAGTATGTGACATATAGAAAATGTTAAAATCCACAAACTGACCATGGCTGAGGTTTGCTGTAGAGTTAATGAAACTGATCGACTGGGCGTAACAGAAGACAACCCGGCAGCCAGTGCTGCTCCAGGTTCACAGGCAAAGATGGAAAGTGTCCTGGCAGAGTTCATGTTTCCTATACTCCTTTGTGGTCTCAGCACGTCTCCAGTGTAAATATACATGGGACTGTAGCCTGGGCACTCATTCACACTTCAGGGAGGCCTATGGCTTCCTTTTCTCCCTCCATTTTAGCAGTGGGCTGCCTGCAACCTTTTGATCAAGCTGACTTTGTATGTTATATGACTGAACTCCGCTGTGCCAAACATCCTTGAGGAAGTTGACATTTGTGTACTTTGAAAGAAAAAAAGAGAAAAGTGAATCCCAACTGCTTCCTCCTGCCCTTTTGATTAAGAGAATGGTAAGTCAGCAGGAGAGGTGCTGCTTTTAACAAGCAGGGGTGTGCGGCAACTGATTGGTATCTTTCTTTGAAAAAAGTAGAAAAGATTGATGTTAAACAACACTAATCAGAGTTGATTACAGGGACTGAATGAATTCATTGATGGGAAGGAGCCATGGTTCCAGAGACAACAAAAGAGATTAGATAATAGTCAGGGGAATCATATTGGGAATAGTTTACTCATCGCTGACAACCAGGAATCCATGCCTGTAGCTCCTTAGCCATTTCTTGAAGTAGACGTTCAAGAGTAGTAACTGTAGTTCTATGTCTGGCACATCCCCTGCACTCTGCCTGGATGCCTCTTACTCTTTTTTTCGGGCCTTAGCCCTCCCATGGCTAAGTAGTTCTTCATCCCAATCTCTGTGGGTGTTAACCCTTAGCTCTAGTCCTTTAAGACACTACATTGTGCTGACAGTACCTGTGGCTTCCTCAGTGAGCCACACTCTGCCTTGCTCTGTCTCTTTTAAATCTTTCCAGTTACGTTTACCTGGTGTTCCTCTCTATCTACTGTGATTTATACAGTTTTTTGCATCCTTCAAGTCCCCTTGAAGATACCATCTCCTCAAAGCTTCTTCATTTATTGAGCTTCTTCATTAAAAGGCATAGTCCCACACCTCTGTTCTCCCTTGGAGATTGATGCTCAACTTAATTACAAGTGCTTATCCCTCTATGTTCTAATTAGTTGGATATTTATTTTTCCTTTTCCTTACAATACAGAAATATTTTAAAACAGAAACTGTGTCTTTCATCTTGTTATTACAAACGCTAGCAAAATATTTAGGACATATCAGTCATTAGGAATGAATGAATGAATGAATGAATGAATGAATGAATGAATGAATGAATGAAAAAAGCAAAACAATATACCCTTCATCCCTACTTTTTCATTTTAAAATCATCTCCTGAGGTAGAAACAGATCTCAGAGGATGAAATTCTTCAACAACATGGATAGCTTATTGGTTTTGTTTTTACTAAAATTGTAAAAGAACAGAGAAAATGGGAAATCAAACATAGGAGCTTTTATTCCTGCTCTTCTTCCTGATGTCTGCATTGTTACAAACAGTACTCCGACCTTAACATGAGGAAACCTGGAGGAAACTGATTAAAGCAGTTGATACTCTCATTTCTACCCAAGAGTGAAGATGTGGCTTATTACAAAACGTGGGCTGCTGGAATATGACTATTAATTACAACCTGCTAGTGAAAGCAGTTTCTCTTTTAGGGTCCCCTCAAGTACTTAATACACATCATCAGCCAAATGTCACAATCTGCCCACTTTAATAACCTTTCTCACATACTAAAACCATCACACAAGTGCCTTAGAAGCTTGATAAATAGTATCTAATTAGTAAAGAAATACTAACTTTTAATAATCTTATATATTTGAACTCCTCAAAAAGTGTGGTTTTCTTTTTACATAGAAAGTGGATATCTCTTGTTTTCCACTCAACACACAGAACAAACCAGGAGAAATCAGCCTAGGCTTCTCAGGAGGACCCATCCCAGTTCTTGGTCTGAACATGTTAATGTTACTTTAACATCTGACTGATAACTCCTTAAGACATAAGATGGGGTCAACTGTTTAATAGCATCTTAGAATTCTAAAAAACTAGAAGAGGATAGTGGAAGTATTTTGTAGTCCAACGAGACCAAATAAAGCTTTAGCACACTCACCAAATGTTATTAGCTAATGGTGGCTAAAACTTAGGGAACCCTCTGGAGCTGAGGCACCATTTTGTCATTGCTGAGCCATTAAATATCTGTTTAGTTTACTAAACAATGTTTTCCAACTTTCAAAAATAAATGCTAGGGCTCAGCCAGTAAACTTCTTGCCATGCAAACATGACTCCCTGAGTTTGTATCCTGAGAACTCACATAAAGAACCAGGCACAGTGCAAGCACATCTACTCCAGCACTGTGGAGGTGGAGATAAGAGACTCCTGGAAGATGGCTGACTAGGCACTCTAGCCAAATGGGTGAGCTCCAGGTTCAGCGAGAGACTCTAAAAAGGTTGAGAGTGATGGAGAAAGACACCCTACATCTACCTCTGTTCTTCACATGCACATGCATGCACAGAGACAGACAGAGACCGAGAGACTCATCAAAACTGTATGAAAAGCCTCATCTCTTCTCTCTTTCTCCCCACCTCCCTGTTTGCCCTAAGCACCTCCCTTTTATAATCACTTCACGAACTGATTGCCTCTGTGACCTTTCAGTGGCCTCTTTAGTCCTGGGTATGGCCTCAAGTTCATTCAGTGCTTTCAGCCCTACCTTCTTCGCCACATCTCGACTCCCTGCTGTGCTTCGGAGGCCATTCTGTACCACTGCATTTTTGTTTGTTTTGGTTGCGTGGTATTTGTTATGTGAATGTGTTACCATTCATTCTGCCAGTCCCCACTGATAAATTCCTATCATATCAAGCTGTACTCTGCTGCATAACCTTGCACATCATAGATGTGCAGGCTTTTCTCTGAGACAAATTTTAAAGGTATAATTATTGGTTAAAGGTATATATCCTTGTTAAATTTTGAGAATGTGACCCAACCAGGGTTAGATCTTCTTGTACCCCACTAGCAATATTAAAAAGTACCATTTTACCATGACTTAAATCAAATTGTATTTTCATTAAACCCCATGATTTGATCCAGTAATGTTGACAGCAAATGGAATCTCTGTGTAGTATTAATTTTCATTTTTCTGTTATGTGAAACTAGGCATCTTTTGAGATGTCTTCTATAAGATAGTTCATTTCCTTCTTTTGACTTCAGATTTTTATTCCTACTGGCTTCTTACTATTTATATAATACAGGTAAGAATAACTATATAAGCTTCAACATTTTCTGTGACATCTCCTGCTCATGGTTTCTCTGTCAGCCACTCTTATGATCCACCTTGAAGCAATGCTGAAGATTTTTATCACTGATAATGAAGGACCAGTGCTGATATGATTAGCAGCTGGTGAGATTCTTGTCCAAATCCTGTGATATGATTAACTTCAAAAGATGAATCGTGGTAATCAGCTGAGCAGGCATCATTAGATAGGACTTTCCCTCCACCACTGATGTAGCATCTCCCTGTGGAGCCTGAAGAATCAGAAGTCCCCGCTGTGTTGTAGTGGTCTGCTGTACTGCTGTCTCCTCAAAGGGGGAGCAGCATGGTTGCTGACTGCACATTCTTCAGACTATGATTACGGACAGCAATATTCTCTGATGGACACATTCTTTCCTGACCTAAGCCTGCTCACATCCTCAAGTGTTGCCCCACTATTCTCTTTTGCAGACAAGGTGACTGACTATCCCCGGTGCACAATAACCTTTGTGGTTATGCTGTTTACTCTGCTTAAAATGACTTTTTTAATTTAGTTTTTTTTTTTTTTAAATACTAAGAATCCTTCAAGACTTAGCCTAAAGCATGCTCCATCTGGAATCTCCATTGACTAGCCATTTTGTGAAACCAGGAACCACATCTGTTTTTATCTGTTTATTTAAAGTATCTAGCTATTTTGCTATCAGTTGTCACTCATCTTTATCTTTATAAATATCATAACATGAAGAAAAGAGCACAGAAATAGGAATATAGGCAAGAGGAAAGTGAAGGTAATTTGAGTATATTCTGTTAACTGCTTATGACAAAATATTAACTACAATATAGGTGTGCAATGTTGGAACTTTTTTAGACCCAGAGATTCTCTGATTGCTTTCTAAAGTCTCAGAATGTGCAGGGAAGCATATGTGGAGGGAACATGGATCAAGTTCTATTTTTAAATGTTTGAAGGTGATTGTGAGTTAATGACCCCAGACTAACTCAAAAAATGTACCTTACAGCCCCCCCCCATCTCTCTCATATACTAGAATCGAACTTGTTCCTACAATAACTCTAAAGATAATGAAGTGGAGCTAAGGATATGTTAAGTTCTTGTGTAGAGAGCTCTCTAGTTTGCATAACACCCTGGGTTAGATGCCCAGAACCACCTGCAATAGCAAAACTATGATGTAAAAACAGGAAGGTTGAGTGTTTAAGGTCATTAAGGTCATTCTTGGCTACATAATGAGTTGGAGGCCAGTGTGGGCTATCTGAGACCCTGTTCCGTCTCAACCCATCCCCAAGAAAAAAGATGAGAGAAGTAATACATTTAATTTAGCTTTTATACTCCAATAACTTTTATTTGCTATTTTCAAACATTACCTTTTTTTTCAAGGTCTGAGTAGCAGATGGTTTATTTTATAAAGTCTATTCTTTCTGGATATGTTCCATAAATAAAAGGAAGTCCTGAGAGCAAGAAAAGTTAAGGAATTAACTTATGTGGAAGTCTACATATTAAAAAAAGAAAGAAAGAAAAAAAAGCCCTAATGTGCAGCAGGTTGTTGGCATCTGGTGCATTATGGGAGTATAAGCTTCACCCAAGTCAGTAACCTGACACTCATATCTGATGAGACCAAAGAGAGAAAATAGCTCTTCAGTCCCCGAGTCAGGTTCAGTTATGAGTTGAAGGTGAAGTCAGAACTATTTAAGGTTCTGTTTTATTTATAGGCCTCACTATTAAGTGTAGGGTTTCTAAGAAAGTGGAAGACAGTGTTCCCAGCCCTGAAGCTTCTCACAGAATGAGTGTAATGAAGCCTATACAAAGATCATCAGTACACATGACTGAGAGTTGGAACAAACATGCAAAGTAGAGCGCTTGGGAAATTGTGAACAGGCCTGAACGGAGTTCTCTGTGGGCCAGGGCCTCAGTGAAGGCCTACTGATGCATACATGTCCCACTGAGCCTTGGGACTGGACTAGAGCAAAGGAAATTATGCTGGAAACTGCTGGGATAAGTTAGGAGTTAGTAGATCAGGAAACCTGCAGGAAGGGATCAAGGAAGACCTAAGAGTATTGCCAGCCCACAGACTACTCCCAGCAATCCCCCAAGACCCAGCCTCTGTCTGAACCCTGACTACCACCAGGAGTCATCACTGCTCCCATTGTTTTACTGTGTAATTGCTCTGCGATTTGATAATAGAAGTGCGGCCTATACATTTTCATAATCACCTCCAGAGCACATCCATTATGCAAAAGAGAGAAGCTCGTGTGAGAATGATAATCTTTGTTTTAGGTATACTAAGTACTGCATTCTTATTAGCTATTGGGTTCCCACAATAAACCTCTTTGATGGGTGCTATCCATTGCAGAGGTAAGAAAAATGGAGTCCTAGAGAATTTTTACATTTTATTTGGAATCCTGTAAGCTGTACTGTCTCACTTTCTATCTCAATTTCTCTATTTTACACAGAGAGAGGGAAGAGGGAGAAGAGGAGGAGAAGAGGGAGAAAGGAGGGAAAAGGGAGGGAGAGGGAGCGAAAGAACACACGTGCTACAGTCATAGGTTAGATGTAGACCTCAGCAGCACTGTGAAGATGGATGGTGTCTCGAAGTGTGACTAGGAACAGCGTATAGAGCCTTTTCCAACATTTCAGACCACTATGGGATGAAGAGTCTTTTTGTTTTTTACCCCTGACTGAAAAGGGAGAAGACACTTTGCAAACTAGCCACTTTCTACCACAAATACAGGATTATTATTAGATGAGAAATTACAAGGTCTTTTTATTTTTTAGATTTTATGCTCATTCAACTTTCTAATTATTAACAATTGTGTTTAGATAACTTATTTTTAAGGTTTTTAAAAATATTACATATTAAAGTTTCCAGCATAGAGAAAGTAATGAAAGAAAATCATTGCCAGCCAGGTAACTTTTTCAAACATGTGATTGAAAATAACAGTAGAAAAATACACGAGTAGTAGAAATATATGTACATATGTATATGCATACTTATATATGTTTATTATGTATAATACACTTATATATTTATAAGTATACATATATATATATATATATATGCTTGCATATATTTATATATTATAAATTGGCACTCCAATATCTTTGATAATACAAGTGTCTTCTATATCACCTCAGAAAAAAATATTTATGTATTTGCCAGTATACAAATGTCCCCTCACTTATTTAAATAAGAGTGATTATGCCATATATAATTTCTTACAATTTTAACATGTAATTTTTTCCCCATCTCAAATTACATAATGAGAAAATTAACAGCCTTTTTAGAGCAATTGCTTCATTTTGGTTTAAAATAGCCCAAGCCTCTCTGTTTATGGTGTGGTCACAGAAGAAAATACTGTCCATGAAAGTACAAATGTATGAGCATGTGTGACATATCATAGCTGATTACTGTGAACCTTAATGCTTCGGGGTAAAGATTTTACAATATAAAACGTCAGGGTGGCCACAGGCAAAGCAGATAATGTGTCTTTGTGATCCTGGATGGATTACGGACTCACATGGAAGTTGGCGGAGTTCTGGAGAGTTTTAATGCCGTCGCTGATTACAGTGTCTGAGATTTTACTGCAATTTCCATTTGAGTTAAAACTGATTTTGTCTTCAAAATAAAAGCCTTTTTTAAAGGGGGAAAATAATTACTTATCCCATGTCAGAAAATCTGAATCCTTCCATTTTATCTCATAACATGAGAAAGGCACTTAGAAATCTCTGAAAAGTTGAAGCAAAAACAAAACCTTTGAGTGTTTCAGCTCCAGACATTTGTTCTTAGTGTCCAATGGTATCCTAAACATGTAAGGCAGAGAGAGGAGATCCAGATGCAAAAGAATATTTATACCAAGAGTTACTATAATTCTAGTACAAAGGCAGTTGGGGCTTTGACAAGCTATTTTGCTGCAGATTTTTAAAAATCTGCCCATAGACTTTTCAATAAAGAAGAATTTTTTTTCATGGGCATTGGTGTGATTGATCTAAATAAATGTGGAAGTTGTATGTATCAGATACAGAAGAGTAAATGAACAAGCAACCCACATTCTAACCTTGAAAGTCTGACTGCTTTTAATGACACAATGTATTAAGGTCAAGAGAAGGTGCCCTCGGCAGATGGAAGACTTTAAAAGTGAAAAGCCCTCATTTCCATTTAAAATGTGTTGAGTGGCACATGGCTTCTAAGGAATAAGTAGTTGATACAGTTAGAACCATGCCTCATTTCTGTTGTCAGGTGTCAAGTCCTAGCTTTACCTAATGCATTTCTCAAACAGATGTTTGCAATGGGAAGAAAGGGGCAAAAGCTGAAGGAATAAACCCAGTAGTTGTCACTCCTCTCTGTGGGACACTGGAAAAGGAACTGTCAAAGACACACCTGAGGCTTGGCAAACAATAGATTCCATTCTGCCTTAATTTGTAACTTTTAATATCCATTAAGATGTGTTTAAGAGGTATTTCCTGTGATTGTGTCTGTGGTTCCTTACTATATTTTATTTTGAATTTGGTTTCTGACTGAATTCAGCATTATTTGCATTTGAACCCATACTTCGTTCAAGAATAGTTTTTCAGAACTGTTATGCAACATGTATCTCACTTAACTTTTTAAATGTACACAATGAAATGATTAAAGGTGCTGCATTCTTAGGTAGCATGATGCTTCTGGGAGGTTTGCTCTCACATCCTTTGTAAAGATCTGTGATTGAGCTTTATAGATGAGGTGCCATGTGCCTTCCTGTCAGCTTTATGGAAGCAATTTTTTTCATTTCTTTACCTACTTCTCATTCTGTGCTCTTTCTTCTTGCTCTTCCATTCTCTCTCTGTTTCATGAAAATTCATTTATCTGTGACATTTAAAGGCTCTGTCTGAGAGGTGTCTGGAGCTGTGGCCGGCTGTGTACATCAATAGCTTCTTAGGATCTGGCACTCTGTCAATATTTGGGGGCCTTGATAACCGCACTTAACTGCAGCGCCTGCCAGCCATCATGCTCTTAGTGCCTCTGGAACAGGTCCGGATGAGTGGATATTAGCATGTCAGGTCTTTCACAACTGGCGACATGTGGTAGACAGTATGCAAGCATCTTCCAGGTGCCTTCTGCACCTTTCAGTGCTCCTTGTTTATATGATGTCATTTTCTACTATATATAAAAACGTGAATCCTCTGAAGGTACTCTTTTTTTTTTTCTTGGATATTGTATTTACATTTCAGATTTTATCCCCTTACCCCATTTGCCCCCACCAACCCCATCTCATGCTTCTATGAGGATGTACCCCCGCCTACCCCCCATTCCACCTCCCCACTCTCAAATTGCTCCCCACTCAGTGTTCAGACTTCCTGGGACCAAGGATCTTCTCTCCCACCTATACCCGACAAGGCCATCCTCCCCTACATATACAGATGGAGTCATGGGTCCCTCTCTATGTGTTCCCAGGCTGGTGGTTTAGACCCTGGGGAGCTCTGGTTGGTTGGTATTGTTGCTCTCCTCATGGGGCCACAAACCCTTTCAGTTTCTTCAGTCTTCTCTCTAACTTCTCCACTGGGAAACCCTTGATCAAATCAGTGGTTAGCTGTGAGCATCTGCCTCTGAATGTGTCAGACTCTGGCAGACCTCTAAGGAGACAGATATATCAGGCTCTTGTCAGTATGCACTTCCTAACGTCCACATCAGTGTCTACCTTTGGTGACTACACATGGGATGGATACCCAGGTGGAATGGTATCCAGACGGCCCCTCCTGAAGGCACTCTTGTCAAAACCAAAGTGAAAGACATAATTGGACAATCTGGATGAGATAATGATATATTGACATTATATTTTAAGCTACATTCTAACACTGAATTATATATTAGTTAATTTTATTATATGTAAATTACATTTTTAAAGGCCTGACTTTAAAACCAAAGAGAAAAAATTATATAATATTTGGTTGGTCCAGAGTTATTGCTATTTTATAATATAATCATATATTTCTAAAGCTGATTCTTCTACATGAAGCATCTATCACTAGTTAATGTTTTACATGTTTTGATAGATATTTATCTACATGAAGAAGAGATATTAGTAAATTTGAGAGATATGGCTATTTGATAAAATGCAAGCAATATATAATTTCAAATATTTTGCAGTTGCCTTTGCTATTTAAGCAAAATGGCCCATTTATTTATACATTGAATCATGAAGATTCATTATATCAACTTTCACATGACCTATCCTAAATTGTACATTGGCCTTTCAAAGTCTGTGAGAGAGACCAATATTAATGTGACATCTTAGTTACTGAACTATTATGTATTATTGGCCCATTATGTAACCTTTGGACATTGCTTGAGGTGAGATTACTTCAGGAGTTGAACTTTGAAGAAGGGGATGAAGAAGATAGGACTTGAACAGATGTCAGTCTTTTCTGAGATATTTATTTACAACCTAATAGAAGTATAATTGACTTTGCCAAATTGCAAAGGTTTTAGGTCATGTTCAGATGAAATAATGTAGGTTTCTAGATATCCAAGAGAATAATTGCCTTAAGTCCTTAATGCTCTTTGATGGACTCATGAAAAGACCTTCCCTGGACCCATTTGACCACAACTCCTAAATTGAATGGATTAAGTTCTTGCTCAGTTTTGAATTTCAATTCAGGTTTCTTATGTAGTACTCACACCTGCTATATAATACACCATAGATTTTAGAGTGAATTTTAATAGTACTGAGAAAAGATATGCCTAAGAAACAACTCTAGTGCAGTTTTCAATACAATTGGAGATAAACCTGGAGCCTCTGGGACCTTGAGTGATATTTCAGGATGAGCAGTTTCTGCACCTATTTTATAATTATAAGTCTTCTAGATGTCTAAAAGGTTATCTCACCAGCTGTAATATTTACAAAGTCATGATTGTTTAAATGCAGTTAGCTCTTATCTTTGATAATAAGAAGTTCCCTCAGAAGAAAAGAGATTGTCTTTAAGGAGGCAGCAAGGATGGACAAGGGAAAATCCTAAGAGTTCCAGCCACTGGAAATCTGACAACATAAGAACAGACCTAAAATTTCGAGAATAAAAAAGGCATGAATAGTGAACTAAACATATGAAAAGCACTTATGCATAGATCTGTGACATGGCCCACAATTTCTACTTCATATATAATAGAAGATAGCAACATACCTAACTTCTACTGCAGAAACACACTTGATCTTTTACCTAAACTTATACTTAAATTTTGTGATCTCAAAGAGGAGGTCATATATACACAACACATGCACACAAACATTAACTATAGTGCATTTGGGGTGATTGTTATTATTGTTGTTGTTATTATTATCATTTCTCAAGGTATAACAGAGAATATTTTTAGCATCATCTATGAGTGACATGGAAACTTGCCTCCTCTGTTGCTACTAATCATCCTCTAGCCTAAGAGGTTGTCTGCTGATCAGAGTAGACATAGAGAAATAAAGAACGTTGTAAAATATCAAGAATGTGTCTGCCCTTTCCTCAGCAGAAAGGGCGTCTGTGATTTTCACCTGGAGACTTCTGCTAGGAAAGAAAGAGCTGTTTACTTCCTTTCTATAGAACACCTGAAGGGATCCTTCTAAACATCTGTGTAATACAGGCTGGAATCTACCTTGATAAGGAGATGAACTGGCCCCCAAAGAGGAGCACACCTATTGCCAGTTATGTTTTCCTTTATTCAGAAATCTTTCTGGCTGTTTGGGGGTCAATAAATGATCACTACTGGTGATTAATTATGAATGAGTAATTTATTGCAATTTCCATCCCTGTCTTGCTGCAAAGTCCACTTGCCACACAAAAGGCTCCCACGCAGGAGTTGTTGTCACTACTTAAAGAATGTATTCTAGACTCATATTTATTTTAAAAGAAGTTTTTGGTAAAATTTTGATGCACGTAGTACAAAAATCGAGGTCACTGCCCTTGTTCTTTTTGAAGAAACAAGCTTTGGAAACAGCTGTATACTTCTATATAATAAATGTCCTCTGTCTGCAATAATTATATACTTTGTAGTTTCTCATGATGTCATAGTGGCCTACAAGCTACCTGCTTAGCCAGAAGTTGGAGGTGCTGTAACCAGAGTACATAATATGAAAGAGTCTCTGTGAATCTCTTAGAATTATAAGCTAGGAATAGAATTGATTAGGCATTCACAAGAATAAATAAGGTTGAAAGAAAATGTGTAACATTTTCTCATTACAAATTATAGGTTTTTATAGAAAGAAACTATATTAAAAATATACTACCCCAATCTGAAATAGAGAAAACTGTAGATCAAAATAAGTAATCTCTCTTCTGAGAAGTTCTCTGTAAGTGAAACAAATAGCTGCTTATTAATGACATTGTTTTTATATCCAGCAGTTTTAAAATGCTGGTCTAAAATGAACCTGTTGCATAGATGCTGCACTGTGGATGCTTACTCAGGGATAGCCCAATTCAGCTTCATAGTTTGAAATGACAGTACTCTACGGTTACCTTCATTGTCTCCTCTCCTCCAGAGCACAGGCATTTAATACCTCTAACTGCAAGTTCAAAACGCAGAAATCCAATTTCCATTTTGTTTGCTCTCACCCTGGAGAGTTTGCTAGTCCTTAAATCACAGCAGGATGGGAGGCCTCACTGATCTGTCATCTTCTTTTCTTGGGGTTTGGCTTTGCTTTGGGGTGTTTTGTTTTTGTTTTTATTGTTTTATATTTTTATTTTTTTCAGAAACAGTGACTTTCTCTATAGTCTGTTCTTGACTAGAGCTCACCATGTGACCCGAGTAGCCTCAAACTCATGGCAGTCCTCCTGCTTCAGCCTCTTGAATATTGAGATTACAGACATGAGTCCAAAACCTACCTTGTCTTCATTATTGGCCCAGAGCTCTACTGGACCAAAGCAAAGTTAGTATTATATGTAACATAACTAGCCAAACTAATTTGATGATGGCAAGAGAAAGATTTCTAATACTTTTATTTCATTCCAAGCTTTTTGAAATTCTCAAGATATAACCAGTGATGAATCAGAGTCAATGTGGAGAAATGTGGAAGTAAAAGATGGGCCACTGAAACCATCCTGAATTCTGGTGCATCTCTAAGTGATCTAGAAACATGTTCCCAGTATTGGCAAGCCCAGTAGAGCATAAATCATTGACAAAGTTAAGGCAGTTTTACTTCAAATTTGTCTTTTAAGAAATAGATGGTAGAAGAATGATGTAAATGATGGCACTGAAGTTTCTGAATGTTTGCAAATCACTATTCCTTTGGGAGCTGAACTTGGAAGAATATATTTTTAAACTTTAATTTTTTTATGCAAGATGCACTGTTATTCGGGGAAAAAGAAAAATGTCAGAAGACATCAAAACTTTTAAATGTACTTAACCAGGGTGAAGGCAGAGGAAGTACCACCAACTTTTGAATAGAACGGAAGTAATCACATTACCATCATTTCCTGTAAAGCTGAGTTCCTACATACAAAAGTTTGGCCCCTGTGAATTTTTCGCTAGAGTGCATTATTTTGTCTATATGGGGTTTTGGTTTTGGTTTTGGTTTTGGTTCTTAACTATAATAATAGACTTTTAAGGAAATTTTCATCACATTTCAATCTGGTTTTTGATGTCATCAGTCAATGTCAGTGACCTACTATCATTCCTGTAACATTAAAATATTTTTAATTTACCTCCTAAAATGTAAAACCAACATTTTTAGTTGTATTTTCTATGGAATAAAGAGAGGATTCTACAACATGTAGAGGAAAGACAACCTTAATTTAAGTGTTTGTAAGTACCACACTCTTTCCCCTGCCCAGTACTTCTCTAGAAACTAAAGATAAACAGGTAAATACATCACCATCACTAAGGGATGCTCACAGGTTGGTGGGAGAAACAGCATACAAACAGTAATTACAGTGTGCACTAGATTGACTATGGAAAAATGTGTAAGGAGTTGTATAGATCTGGTTAGAAAGTTCTGACTAAGCCTCTAGTATTGATTTAATTACCATAAGGTCCTCTCCCTTTTAAAAGTGTTCCTATCTAGACAGTTAACTCCACAGACACCTTCTAAATGGCTAAATCAACTAACCGTAGCCTATGTTGCTGGAAGATTTTCTATAGCATAGAAAATAAATCGAAAAGGTTGAGAACACATTGCCAAGTGTATCACCTGTATAAATGAAAAGAGACAGAAGATAGGCTGATTTTCATTCCTCTCAGGCTTGTGAAATAAGTGCAGTAGAGTTTGACTGATGTTGGATAGGGGGTGACAAACCAGGACAATCTATACCCAGCTGTAATTATGTATTGGCCACAGGATTGTTGACCATAGTCTGAGTACCATTGGCCACCAGGTCATGAAACAAACCAGCCACTGGCTACCTAGCATTTACAGCCATATTAGCTCCTTGTTCCTTACTGATTCTACACAGAGGGAAGTCTTCTACACTAGATTTTAAGAATTCTGAAGTGGTAAATGTAAATTTAGCATTAAAGAAGAAAAACACAAGCTTCTTTGTCGCCCATTCTAAACATACTTTTAAAAGCCGTCAGACCATGCACTGCAGATGTCTTAAAGCTCAATCTCTGCCATACAAAGAAAACAACCTCTAGACTGTGATATTCAGGAGGCATACCTCACTCAAATGCTTGGGCACAAGCTCTCTTTAAGATGGGCTGACTGTAAAGTCTTTCTTACCAGTTTGATTTGGGGGTCACATATCAGATATCCTATGTATCAGATATTTACATTAATATTCACAACAAAAACAAAATTACAGTTATGAAGTAGCAATGGTTAAATTTTATGGTTGGAGGAGCTCTAATATGAGGAGCTGTATTGAAGGGCCACGGCATGAGGAAAGCTGTTAGAGAATTGATGCTCTAAATTAGATACAAAGAGTTGGGAGTCAAAGAGACTGCTTAAGAGAAACATGGCAGACAACCAGATAAGAGACATTCTATGCAAAGTTTGAAGTTCAACTGGTTTTACAGGTCGTTGTAACAGTGAGATGAGTGTCTACAGCTTCCCACTCCTGAGAGAAATAGCAAAGAGGTGACAGTAAGAAACTCCTTAGGAATAACCAGGGAGTATACAGTGGGGTAAGCTAAAGCTATCGACATGCAGAGGGAGAGAGGAGATGGCATAGATACAATCTGATGCCATGGAACACTGCATTCACAATTAATCTGGTTGCCTGCTGCCTAGTGCACAGAAGCAAGATTCAGTCCAGGCTGGAGAAGAAATGACATCAGGATAAAGCTTAGTTTTCCCAGGGCCCAAGAACAGCCATAACATACCAAAAGCCAGAATGCTGTAACTTGCCTTTCTATCTACAGTTTTGAATAACATTTAAAATAGTTTCCAATGAGTCAAAGAAGTGTTGTAAAAATAGTAGAAATGGACTTAGTTCGAGTACATATGCTGTAGATGTAAAGAAAACTAGCTTCAAATCGCTACAACCTATATTCAATTAAATACAATGATGTATAATACTATATAATTATCATAAGATCTTTCCATCCTTAAATGTTAATTCATCTATTAAAAAAATGAGATCTAAATACCATTGAGATGTGCAAAGATTAAATACATATATAAATTGTATAACATGGCAAAGGATATTAATAATATATCTTAATGTTTTATTTGAAGTGAGTATTTGTGCATGTATGTGCATGTGCCTGTTCCTCTGTGCGCACACGTGCGTGCGTGCGTGTGTGTGTGTGTGTGTGTGTGTGTGTGTGTGTGTGTGTGTGTGTGAAGGTACCCACAGAGATCAAAGGAGGACATTGAAAACATTCCTGGAACTAGAGTTACAGGTAGTTGAGAATCATCCAACATGGGTGCTGGGATCCAAATAGGTCCTCTGTCCATTCTTTTAACCATTGAACCATTACTCCTGCCCCAGCAATAAATGTTTACTCCAATGGGTATTACTGTAATTTTCTTTTACTGTGTTGTAGCTACCTGGTCTGAGCTCTGCTTCTGTTTCTACCCCTCATTTCTCAACATATCCCCTTGGGTCCCACGTTTGATCTCCTTCCCCCAGGTACTAAGTCTGTATCTCGACTTAAAAAGCCTATTGCTATGTTCTTTAAGAATTATACTCACTATTATTTATAAATTCAATACCAACTCATAGCCTATGTGACATTTAGAGCATGCTGTTCTTACCCTTCAGTTCTTAAGTGTAGTGCTAATATTAAGGTTTGCATTTGAGTGGAGTAGGGGCTAGGGACTCTATTATTGTTACCGGCTTCTTCGTGGGAAACAAAAATGACTTGCCAAAAGTCACTTGGAAGCCCCGGGTGGGGAGTGTTGAAATTTTTATGAGAAGATCTAGAACTCTTGAATCTGAGTCCACCAGAGGTCCATTTACTCTGAAAACAGCAGCATAAGGAGGATCCCAAATGTAACTTTTGTATCATGATACTGCTTTTCTATCACACAGATAAAATGTTTTCTTGCCTATACTGGTCCTCCAGTTACATGTGACAAGCAGGAGGAAGGCGCTGTAAATTCCCTGCTCAACAGCCAAAGCTATCCTTGTCACCAAAGCTATCGTGTTTTAGATCACACGTCAGTGTCTGCAGCCGAGCGAGGCCTTGGTGTCTCAGGTCTACTTGTTACCAGTGAGTTTATGTGCCTTGAAGCATATGGCCTTGATATATGATCCCAGAGCAAAGGAATAAGGTATTTCAGGCTGGCCACAGTTTTATTGACTCTCACAGGCTTGTTCTGTAGTCATTCCAGTACGCTAGATGAGAAATTTCTGATGTTCCAAACTATTCCATCCCCAGGACTCCATTTCATAATTCAGAGCCCAACAAAACAACTCCAGTGCTTTTGTGTGACACTGTGACGATGGGAATAAATAATTGCTTAGTAATTCTCTTTGAGGCAGAAAATTCTAAACATGGAGGAACCATTTCCCCTTAATGGGAGCCAGAAATCCTGTGAGTGCTTGAAATGGCATTCACAAGTCTGAATGGTAAACAGAGAAAAGCAGGAGCACACCAGTTGCACAAATGACTCGCTTGTCACAAACTTGTCATTGCAGTAATCTAACATTTCGTTCACAAAGCCCGATGGGAAGTATGGAACAAACAGACCCTGCTGACGGTTTGGCTCCACTAAGCCTTCCTCCGAGCTAAAGCATCTGCAGCATCTTCCTGTTCTAGACCCTTTATCTGCTGAAGTTAGTCAACACTGTACATGGGAAAGAAATGTGTGACTATTGCATTAACAAGTCGATCACAAGCAAGTTATTCAGGCAGTTGAAATACTGCTGCTTTTAGCAGTCTGCCATTTTGACCTTCACTTTATCATACAAGAACCCTAACAGAGCAGAGCACTGTGGAGTTATCGGAATTTTGCCACAGGCCTGTGCCGATTAACAACGACCACTTGTCTGGGGCTTAGGTATAATGGTACCATGGGTATAGTAGACAGCTCCATGGGTGTTATGGAAGGTGATTCCTAGAACATTAATGTTATGAGTACAGTTGAGCTGTCCCAAGGATTGTTCTTGTGGAGGCTGGGTATGTAAGGAAATTCACTGTCTCCTGCTTTCCTTCCCCACAAATATATTTGTGCACACATGAATTTATGCTTTATGTAATGTTAATATTTAGAAACTATATGTAGACATGCTTCTATGCCAGTGTTTACACATAGTATTTGCCACTTCTTGTGTTCTTTCTAACCTTCCCCTAACCTCTTTCTCATTCTGGGTAATATCTACAGGTGTTTAAACAGAGTCAGAGCTACACACATTCTCCTGAAGCCTGCTGTCATACTGTACTTCTGTTAGCCTCCCCACAGACAGTTCCAGTAGCCATCATCAGTTTACTTACAACACAGGCTGCCAGCAGGGAGTGCTCATACACTATGCAGTCTCCAATCTTCTCCGTTTGAGGAGCCCTCCTCCCCTTGGGAACCCATCCTGAGTGGTTCCTGTCAAGTGGGCCAAGAGCTGTCTTCACACAGAGCCTGGCTGTAGTCGGAGCCTTGCCTGTCCCCTAGTCCCAGAGGTTCAGCTTTGTTGGTGCTACAGGATATCATCACTTGGGACAATGGCACATTTGCCCTAAGACTATTCCCATGTTCAGACAGCTGAGCTTCTCTTATGCACCAAGGTGTCAGGTGCCTTGTATCCCATTAGAGCCTCTAGGTGTATTCATGGGACATTGATAGTGTCTGCTGTGGTTCAGATAGTCCCATGAAAGGCTTTCATTCTCTGGCTTATTTTCTGGCTGATGCCACAGGTGTTTCTATTTTCAGAAGTCTTATGTAAAATGGTTATCATTGTTCCGCCATGAGAACCAATTTTCTGGCCAACATCATGGTAGGCCATAACCTTCTTTGAGACTTGGAAAATTGAGTACAGAGCTGTCTCCCAGGTGAAATGTTTTGATCTCATCCAAATATCTCCTGCCGTAATCTATACCTGGACCTCCTACTTCAGAGGACAGGTGGGTGGGACAATGTAAGAAGAGGGTCCTTTCTTTGTAAAATTCACAATACTATCTCTGGAAGAGGAAGTAGGGGCAGCTTGAAGGAGTAATCCAAAGTTTCTGAAAGACAATATGTGAATGAAAATTTGAATTTTAAATATAGTTTTACTGACTTTTTTGTTTCTTTTTTAAAGTTTCTAATAGGGTTTCCATAAAGATTTTGTGTTTTCTTACTTAATAGCACTGAAATGGCAGAGAAATGATATGCTATATTTAATTCAAAAAAGTAAAAATCATCTTTATGGGAACTCTTCTTTTTAATATGCATTAGAGAATATGTAGAAAATGGGAGAGAAAAAAGGAAAAAAGCAAGGATAGGTCAGAGAGAGAGAGAGAGAGAGAGAGAGAGAGAGAGAAGAAGAAGAAGAAGAAGAAGAAGAAGAAGAAGAAGAAGAAGAAGAAGAAGAGGAAGAAGGAGGATAACCATTTTACATGAGAAAAATCTCACTAGTATAGTATATGTGTGTACTTATTTTAATGAGCATTTACTTATCTCATTATTTTAACAATGAAAAGAAATATCTTCTGTTCTGGAGTAATGTCATTAGACTCAGAATTTTAGGACAAAAATGAGTTTTTACTAGGATGACTTTATGTCTTTCTCCCACTTAGGAACCATGTATGTGGATGCTAGGGACCAAATATGTTTAATAAATGAGCCATGCACACAAGACCATGAGCAAAACAAGGCTCTAAGCCAACATCTAAATTTTAGTCCAGGCAGCTCCCCCTCAGCGATTATGTATTATTAGTCTTATTTTAAACAAATGTTTTCTTTTAATTTTATGCATCACTGTGCTTAAATGGACCAGGACATTTGCTAGTGTGATAACTGGGATTTCATACAAGCTGTGCTACCTAAGGAACATACATGAGCAATCTCAACATCTTCATTTATAGTTCTACCTTCTTCGTGTTGTACTTTAAAAAGCTTTGATTATTTCCATTAACTTTTCCCCTGACTTAGTAGAGTTCAAAGAAGCACTCTATTCCCATCTTAAAGCTGAAAATATATTTTAAATGGGTCTGTTTCTTTAATAACTGTTCCCTTAAGTAGGTCATAGTCTCTGATTCTTGGAGATGTTTTTAAAACTCCAAATAATGGAAATGTGTTTTATATTTCCACCTTAGCCATGTTTGAGTTGATCCTTGTAATTGTTAGTTTCGCAAAGCACTGATGAAGTCAGAACATCACTGTTTTTGTTTGTTTGGGTTCTCTTTGTTTAACAAGATTAATGAGACACGCATTTACCTTTTCACAGTTATGATAACTATACACTCGTTTTTTTATTTATGCAAAACTTTTTTAAGAGTTTTTTGTTTCATTTCTGTTTTTGTGTTTCCAAACATCTGTACCGTAGCTAGTGACGAGAGAAGCAGTAAGTGGCTGGCAGGTTTCTTCCACTGTGAGAAAGAGAACTGGCTGAAATAAAACCTTACTTTCCATATGGTCAGCTTGCAGAGCACCACTGAAAAGGTATTGTCTCTTGTTTTCTGAAAGCAAAGGTGAAACTCATGAGCAAACAGCAGTGCCGGTGCCAAATCACCTGTTGATTAGTATCAGGAAAGTGCTTGGCAATGCCAACCCCACTTCATCTGCTGGGAAACCTAGATGGATGGGCTTTGTTTGTTGGGAGCATTGGTCTATATCAGAAGCATCTGCTTCTGGTCACTCACTTAGAAAAGCCTAAGATTCTTCATGTGGATAGAAGTAAATGGAAAATTTTGCTCATGATTCAATGAAACCGTCGCTGTATAGAATGCAATTGTTAATTGGTGAACTATTGATTTCTACTGTAAGAAACAGAGAGAAGGGGATGCTTGCCTTCACATGCCTTTGGATTCGGGAAGACAGTGGTCACAGAGCTATACTTTTGTAATGTAAAGTATTTCAAATACGTAATAGTATAAAGAATCATCTGCAATACAAGAATCCAGAGCCCAGGTTAGACTGGACTTTGGAATTTGGAATGTTTGTTACTGAACTTGTTTCTGTGTTCTTAATCTGTTAGTAGTTGCAGAGAAGTGGACAGTTTGGTCTGTAGAATAATGAACTAAATCATCTGTATGTATGACACGACCTAATCCACAGTGAGCCACGTGGCAGCGCCCCGGGGGGCCATTCCTTCTCGCAGTTGATACAGTCCTCATAGCTTTAGTGAAAGGCCAAAACCAGGCAATGCTTTTTTGACTCCTATTACCATGGGTGAGGGATTGTTTTGAGTCATATATTACAGTTTATGTAAAATGAGTTCTTCTAGTTATTATCCCTAAACTTGACTGATCAACTGTCTCATCGCCAGGCATTATTACTAATGGCAAACAAGTTCACAGTTTTATGTATGTAAATATGGAAATCTTTAAACACTAAGAAGTATGTGTGTCAAAGCTTACTGAGTTTTATAGAGAATGCTCTTCAGAAAGTGCTAGTGCCTGTTCATACAGTCCTTAGCAACTGCAGAGTGGTCTCAAGTCACAGCCTAAGTGCTCAGACCTTTGACCGGTTTCTTGCCAATAGGAACTTCAACAGTGTCTCACTTGGTTTTACTTTCTTTATACATCTTTGGCTTTTCCTTTGTGTGTTGTTTCTTTGTGGTCTATGCTCATTTTTCTAAAAGGTTATAAGTTTTGCTTTTGTTAACTTTTTGTAACTTCAGTGTTGTCTTCTTCTTGGTGGTGATGTTGCAGTAGCGTGTCCGCATCTTTGTTTCTTTGACCCATAAAGATTGCTAATATCCTGGCCAATTTGTAATTCAACTTTTCTGTCTTTAGCAGAAACTTTTCTAACTTCTGGCTTTAATGCAGTTAATCTTGCTGATACTTTCCTTTAGAGTTGGTGTCACTTAAGCATCCTTCCAATCTATAGTTTGGTCGTAAAGGAAGCATCCTCCTTTCTTCCTCCCGTTTGCTGTTGTTCTTGTGTTGCTTTTCAGAAAGGGTCTTGCTCTGGAGGCCTCCAACTTGAGATCCTCCTGCCGCGGCATACCAAATACTGTAATTCTATGTATGCAAGGCCATACCCAGCCTTTCTTCTCATAGTTTAGTTTTGCCTTCTATATGTAATTCTTACAAAATACACATGGATGCTTATAGGTCAGTTTAACCATTTTTCAAGATATGCTGCTTTTGCTTTCTGTGATTTATTTTCCAAAATAAATTACACGCAAGGTAATTTAAATTTCTCTTTAAAATTGTGCTATCTTAAGCTATCCAAACTAATGCATTTTATTGTCAATGAATGTGCTTAAACTTGTTAATATTTTGTTTTATTTCCATCTTATTCACTTATTTTTATATTCTGTTTTTATTTAATACTTTACTGTTTCTATTATAGAACTTACTACATTGTATTTAACATCACAGCATATTTATGTTAAGGTCACTATGATATTATTCTTTAAGATAAAATTCATCTAAATGGAAAGTAAATGATTTCATGGGTTGTTTTCTTTACCACTAGCTTTCTTGATGCACTGTAGAGTTTTGTCCTGGAGTTAATACTGCTCATTGGCTCTTCTTTTGTCTGTTTTCGTTTTGGTTGGTTGGTTGGTTGGTTGGTTGGTTGGTTGGTTGGTTGGTTGGTTGGTTGGTTGGTTGGTTGGTTGGATGGATGGTTGGATGGTTGGATGGTTGGATGGTTGGATGGATGGATGGATGGTTGGATGGTTGGATGGTTGGATGGTTGGATGGTTGGATGGTTGGATGGTTGGTTGGTTGGTTGGTTGGTTGGTTGGTTGGTTGGATGATGGTTCACAAATGCCTGAGTGGTGACTTTGCAATTCTCTCTGTCTGGTTCTTTGAGCCCCTGCTGTCTATGTGAATCTTTACAATGAGAAGTTAATGTTCTCTCTAAAGGAATATCTTATCATAAGATGGTGTCTTAATCTCTTCTCACAGGGGTTAGAGTCCTATTTGATAATTAGGTGATAGTTAGGCCAACATTTGGCACCTCCTTGCTGTAGTAAGGTAGTATCAGGTCCACTGCTTGTATGTATCCTTGACTCCAATCACTCCCAAGAGCAGAGTATCTAGTCATTTGTCTGTGCATCTTAATTTCACATCAGCATTCCTGTGACTTTAGCACCATTCTTGTTAATTAATTTCATTTCTCTATAGAAATAATCATCTTTTTAAATCTATGCCCCTTTGTTTTTCTTATTTTATATTATATTGAATGTTTTGTTGACAGTACATTATAGAAAACAGTACTTTGAGTTTGATATCTCCTCCTTTTATGCATGTGAATATATAATTTATATTGTGTTATCTTTATCATTATTTGTGATGTTATTTACATATGTACTTATTTATTTGACATACTTACTATAGATACATGCTAAGCACTGTAGCACTAAACTTTATTCTCAACCCAAGCAATATGATACCTTTAAGTATATGTGCACTGGATATGTAGAGGAATTTTAGTCCAGTAGCATGGATGCTTTGTCAAGGGATCACATCCAAATACCTTCTAGGTCTATATGATATACTCAAAATGCAGATAGACACACTGTGGATTGAAGTATGACCTAGCTAGAATACAGACACACCCTTAATACACACCTTTAATCCAAAACCATGTAGGTAAGCTTGGTTTCTTAATCTGTAGAAGGAAACAGCCATGTTTGAAAGTGACATCTAATTGAGTGGCAAACAAAGTGACAAATCATAGAAAAATTTGACAGAATGAGTTGAAGATAGGATAAGTTCCCCACCACCCTCTCCACCACCACCCACCACTCATGAGAACAGACAGGAAAGGGAATCTATTTAAGAGTAGTGTAAGAAGAATCAGGACATCAGTTCTGGTCAGTAGAGTTCAGTGCAGTGGAGTCAAGTCAGTGAGTTGGGAGTCAGTGCAGTGAGTGCAGTGCAGTGGAGTTGAGTTCCTTTTTTGAGTTCATGCAGTTCTGTACAGGTCAGCAGAGGTATATAAAGCCAGGGAATAAGAAGGAATCAGAAGATTAGAACAAATTGCCAGAGTTAGTTTGAGGCCAAGCAGAACAATTGAGTGAGAAGTTAAAAGAAGCCAGATTGAATCAGCCAGCTTGGAGAGAAGTTCAAGCAGAAACAGCTAAGTTATACCAGCCAGGTTGAGTTTAGAAAGAACTAGAAAGAGTGAGCTTATTCAGCAGTAAGCTTCCAAGATGACAATAATGTCAGGTAACTAAAAGTGCATTTACACAGATGTACTAATCTGTGCATGCCGAAGCCAGAGGTGAGCAAAAGTTTCTTCTTCTATAGTTCTCTGCCTTATTTATTGACAAGGTCTCTTTTTTTACACATTCCATTTAATAATGATAATGTAAATTAAATTTATTGTTTAATGGCAAGTTTTACTTGACATATCATCATATTTCATTCTTTGTTCTTATTACTTCCTATTATTCTTATATTCTTATCCTATACTTCTTATTACTGTAGAACATTGAGACAAATAGGCAAAATAAATGACACTCACTCTAGCAAAATTATTTTAACTAGTAAACATAAATGTTTGAATCCTGTTTCCCTACTATAAAACAAGTGTCCTTAAACTTATTATTTTATGGTTGGATTTTTTTTTTATTTTGTGGTTATTTAATTTTGATAAATAACTTGAAATAAGTTATTTCTATTTTTATAAAGAATATATGTGGTTTTATTTCAAAAAATTTGTTTCATGTTGTCTGTGATTTAATGGTTCCTTTCTCTGTCTTTTTCTAGTTCTATGTCTCTCTCTTTTTCTCTCTCTTTTTCTCTCTCTCTCTTTCTCTCTCTCTTTCTCTCTCTCTTTCTCTCTCTCTCCCTTTTTCTCTCCTTCCCCCTCTCTCTTTTCTCTGTCCCTCTTTCCATGTATTTCTCTTTTGGACTATAACTAGTTTGTTTTGTTTACTATCAATCTAACAATTTCTAATTTTTAAAACATAATGTATTGTTCAAGTAAAAATTACCGTTATTTTTCTAAAACATTTTCAAGCCTATTTTTTAATTAAATCTAAATTGTTAAAGTTGTATAAAGTAAAAAATTTCAAATACTCTTTCTTTATTTCTCTTTTATTATCCAGTTCTCTTTGTTGCTGCTGCGGTCATAGAGTATGTCAGGCATAGAGTACTAGTTTTTATTAGTGCATCAGTAGAGAGGATGATCTGAAAATGATTGGTCGTGTGTTTGGGACAGTAAAGAGTTTCTAACACAGGCAGTTTCTTAATTCTTAGAGAGTTGGATGAGCTGAGTATGTCACGTTTATCTATGCACACAATGAAAGAAGTCATAGCTTAGGTATCTTTAGAACCTTCCATTGATACTAACTCAATCTTTTCTTGACAACTTTATGTGATAGATAAATACTCTTTTTTGTTATTTTTTTGTTATGAAAGCACATGCTTTGCTATTGATTCTTGTGTAAGCAGCGGCTAAACCATCATGTGCTCCTTCAACTTTGTTCCCTCAGAACTCTCGTCACATTTGCCCTTTTCTTCCTGTATACTTGCCCCTCAAATAACAACTATAGTTGGCAAATCCTGTTCTCAAATCAGTACCTGCTGTTCAGTTTTCTTAAATGTAGAGTAGTAATTAAATAGCAATAATTGTATCATATTAAATGGCTATTAGTCTGTGACCTTCCAAAATAGTTCATGTCATTTAATATTTAAATGAAAACATTTTAAAGTGGTTTTCATTGTTTATTTTTAAGAGCAAGTCTTTAAAATTTCTAGATATAGTCATTACAAATGCACATGAATCTTCTTAGAAAATGAACTTTTACTGATATTACTAAGACTCTTAATAATGATTTGCAACACGCTAGAATCAAAACACCTAGTTTTTTGTCATACAAAAACAAGTTACCTAAAACAATGCAGAATAAAAAGGGAAAAGCCAAGTATAAACTGGTCATTTGTTGATGTGCAAATTTTATGGAAATTTTAATGACACATTTGATTGATTTATGAGACATACATATTATTTGTGTTATAAAAACACTCAAACCTTCTATGTGGCTTGATTTTTAACAATCTTTTAAACATAGTAACAGATTGAAATTAAACTGTCTTTCTAACTGCTTCTATTCTTTAAATTACAAAAGTGATTTTTATTATTCTCTAAAAGCCAATGAACTGGCACTCAGAAAACTTCCTTTCTAGTCTCAGTTTGGTCCTTGAGCTCTCTGACCATGAGTAATTCACAGAACTCAATAGGTCATTTTCTCTTAACAAATATTGAGGGTTGGACAAGACTCTAAAAGCCTTTCACTATCTTATGTGCTAGTGTTTTGTCTTTTATCTGCTTATGCATATACAGAAGTGCCCACATATAATAACAACCTCATTTAGATTCCACCTAGCAATAACATAAGCTGGTCAACCAAACTCATAAGGAAATATCCAATAATATGGTGGACTGTCCTCATCAAAATTAGCTGATAAAAAAACTGGGAGCTACTGTAGGTAAATTGTTGGGAAAGCATTATTTTCAAAGATACTTTTGGGCGTTAGACTACAGAATGGGACACAGAGGAAGAAATCTAAAACACAGACTTGTCTAGGCTTCCTGCCACAGTTCAGGGCAAGGTAAGAAGAGTTCAGAACACAGTGAATAGTCAGCCATAAGGCAGAAGCAGAAGTCATAAAGATACTGAGATATGTGTTGTTTCCAAAAATTAACAGCCAAGAAAAACATTAAAGAAGAAAAAACCCAAAGAAAATGGACATACAGAGGTGTAGTAGTCAACAAGACAAAGTCTGGTAACTTACTAACACTCAAAGGCGGGATTTATTTTAAAAACTAAATCTCAATGCTGGGAAGTATGTAATAAGACAGATGTTCATACAGTGACAGTGAGCAATCGTGTCAAAAGTTCTGTAAGATAATATGACATCTTACAAGAACCTTTCATCAGAAATACCTCTCTACCCCAACAGTCTTCCTTCTGGCTTTCCATCTGTTGGAAACAGAGTCTCATACCCAGATCTATGCACAAAGTGTTAATCATAATGGCATACAGAAGAAAAAGAAACATAATCTTCAATATTCAAAATCTAAAGAATCATCACGTAATAGAAAGTCCATATGCATTTTTGCATATTAAAAAATATGAATTATGTTGTTCTTAAACATGTTTTAATGATTTTTAAACTTGGGAGTGCTTATGATATAATGAGACTAAAATCCTCACTCACAAAGAGACAAATGTATATATCCATTACAAATTACAAGTAAAATCTGTGATTGGGATAAAGAAACTGTGGAGAGCAGTTACCTCTATATGGCAGAATTGAGTGAAATTTCATTTGTCCTTTTTCTTCAACTTTCCAGATGTTGAAAAATAAAAGTTTTAAGCAAACAAGAAATAATCTAAATAATGAATCGCAAATCTGACAATAATTCAATTTAAGAAACGAATACATGTCTAATTCCAGCTAATCATCTTCTGGAATCTTGTGCAGTACTGGATTTCAGTTTGCTGAGCCTGCACCATCATTTTGCTCTCATTGCCTATTATTCTTTACATCTCATTTTCTTTTGGATCTTTCTTTATGATCAGTCTCCACCTTGACGTTTTTCTTGATAATTGGAGGGTAGGTTGCACACGTGTGCATGCACCACGATGCACAAGTATGTATGCACCACGATGCACAAGTGTGCATGCACAATGATGCACGTGTGGAGGTCAAAGGACAACTTTCAAGAGTCATTTCTCTCCTTCTACTGTGTAGGCACCAGAGTTTTAACTTACGTCCTCAACCTTGGTGGCAAAAGCACTGTCCCGTCCTGCAGGCTGCCACCATGACGTTCTAATACTTACGTACAACCTCATTGTCCTCGGTTTTGTCTGCCATTAATATGCCCAAGCCACATTTACATGCATGTAAAATTATCTTACACAAAGGGAAGTGCATAACCTAGATTACCCAGAGTGTCTCCAATTGTCTTTAACTTCTAAATTTCTATTATATCAAAAAGTGTTAACCTAATAATAGCATTTGAGTAGTTGAAACAGATGAAAATGAAGTAAAGGATAGTCAATATGTCACTGTAGAATAATTTTATTGGGTGGAATAAAGTACTGCTGATAAATTTATTAGGCACCCTCTTCAAGAATAGACTCTGGGCCGGCTGCTCTCTGTAAAAATGAATAAACATAACAACTTACTTGGCTCTGTACCCAGAAATTTGGCCGAAAAAGAAACCCAGTTGGAAAGAATGAACCAGATAAAGTTTTATCAGTTGAAAATACACAAGAAACTTAGTCTGCCTCGATTCTAACAAAATTGTATAAGTAAAAATGCAATCTGCTTTAAAATCTGAATTCCTTACACTAGCCAATGGCAAAGTACTAAAACATCTAAAAGTTTCCAGACCTCACCCTCCTTCCCTTCTGCCAGGAAAGTGAACTGCTCTCTAGCCCTTCAGCCTCCCCTAGCTGGTCACGTTGACTCAGGACCATTCGGACAAAGCTCATCTCGTTTTCAAAACTGTGAATCTAGTGGAGTCAGAGGCTGTGACTGTTGCCTCGAGGTCTGACAACTACAAGATTAGTGAATAGACTGAGGAAGGATAAGCAATGGAGTTTTGATGACTTTATTGCCAAACACCTATCTAAGGATAAAGTCACTATGTGCAGCCCTGTACCATGACCAACCTAAGTAGTCAGTTGCTTTCAGTTAGAGGATAGTAAGTAAACATATAAAGGACATATTTTTCTGCAAAGCTGTAAGTTAAAGTAGTATAGTTCTTAAGAGCTTTTAGATTTTTACTTTAATAGCTTCTGGTCATGGAGGCTTTTTAATCGCTGTGATGCCCAGAAATTATTAAATATCTTTGAATCTCAAGTTTCTCAACTGAAAGATGGAAGTAACAGCAATCCTGTCTCACAGCTGTTACTGTGGCGATCACATGAGATAGTGGTTATCAAACGCATCATGCCTGGCTAAGCCCGTGGCCCCTGAGTCAGGGTGTTGTTCTGGCACATACACGAATCTTGACTCCTGGAACTGAGAATCTGAGTATACAGCCAGGGCTCTAACCTGATACACCCGGGAGTGGGAGTGAAAAAAGCTAGTATGCCTCAGGATGTTTGGAACGCATGTTTAAAGTGGAGAGCTCTGACCCCAAAAGATGTCACTTGGTTTGCTCTGAGGTGAGACCCTGAAGCATGTCTTTGTAAGAGGTTCCCTCAACAGTCCTAATGTAACTGCTCTATAGACAAATGCCAGGAAACACGGGCATCATAATCAAAGATCAACTCCAGCCCTGTGACATCTTCCTCAGAGTGTGCCTAACCCATTGTTAGGTGGCTCTGCTAGAGAAACATTCCTGCCCCACCTTCCCACTCCACCCCACTAAAGACAGAAGAGAAGAATAGGGAAGACAGAGTCAATTGAGAAAATTGACTGGCTATGGCAAATTATCAGTTATTTTGTATTATTTGGACTAATGATCTGCATTAGTCCAAGAGTGAGCTGACTCGAGAGGAAAGCTTGAACTTTACAGCAATAGATTTCCCTGTAGCTGGAAAGGCCGCCTATAGTAAAGGCTATCTCCTGCTTTTGTTTTTGTTTTTATGGAATTGCTATCTATAGAACTTAGATGACTTAGCACGACTGAAGTGCAAAGTGTTAAATGCACGCTTCGGTTTAGGCAGTACATTTGCACATTGAAGTAATTAGGGTGTATTTAAAAGCATTCTGCTTGCAATACTTTGTTCTCCATTTCCTACAAATCAAATTAGTGAGGGGTAGATTTGATTTTTTACATCATTTTGAAAATATTTTCTTTTTCTTTTTTTAATTTCCTTAGTATTATATTTTTACAAAGTTCAAAACACAACCAACTGTGACTAAATTCATAAAAAACAAAACAAAAAGTCCAAAGTACAAGAAAATGAAAAACAGCACCAAGTGCTATGCAGTAGGGTGGTGCAGATCATACCTCACAAATGTAACTGTAACAGTATACCTTATCCATGTCTGATCAATTAATAACAAATACTTAGGTTGCAAATAGCTCTTTTACTTTGAGTGAGAACCTCAAATTTAATTATTCATCTCAATGCAAATAAGTATGAAAAGAGAGCCAGGTCTGCGTAGAAATGTCTAACCAACTCCCGTTTGCACTGTACTCTAGGCAATGCCATGAATGAATGTGAAGAAAGAGGATAAAAGCTGCTTTCCTTGTATGCTAAAAAAGCACTCAAGCAAGATTATTTATTTTTCAAATAAAGTTTGGTTTGTGGAAGCAACAGTTATGGAACTCTGTAGCATAAACAAAGACAGATGAGTTGAAGCCCCAGTTTGAATACTGAGTTACCCTCAGTAAGTAACTTCACCTCTCTGTGCCTCGGTTCTCACATCTGCAAAGTGGGCTAACAGTGACTGTGACAGAAGCTGCTACAGCACGTGATAGTGTATCTGAAACACTGAATACACACTCAGCATGTGGCAGTTATTAGTTCAGGAAATAGAGACAACATGAGAATATGCCCTGATTGTAGTTTTCAGAGACTACTTACGTGGAACACAGATTTTAGGGTAAGAATTTATCAATATTCCTAGAGAAGGGAATGATTGTTTTGTTGTTATCTTTTCTTACCCCCAGATAGTTTTCTTTGTTGAAAATTAAGGATCTCAAACACATAGTGAACAATATCCTTTATATTATTGAATGAGTGAACTTCTCCAATACAGTTATTATCATCTTTTGTTGAGTATAAACAATATTTTGGGCTGAATCAGATCAGATGAGTATAGTTTCTGCTATAATCTAAATGCTGTTAGAGTCAAGGAGGAGGAGGAGGAAGAAGAGGAAGAGGAGGAACAAGAAGAGAGAGAGGGAGAGAGAGAGAACGAGAACACAAAATGGAATCATTCCCCAGAAGGAAACAAACATGGCACCCTGTTTAAGCACTTGTCAAATGTAGAAAATGCTCATTGTTTGTTGAATAAATGAGAATAACAAAATACTAAGAAAATATCTTCCTAACATAAAGAAGCTACTAAAAAAACAGTAGTATATGTATATATTATTACAGAGCTCAATACTTGCCTGGGCATCAGTACTCTGGTTATATTGGCCTCAGATGAGATGATAGCCATTTTTATTAAGAGCTACTAGTTCTTATTTGGAAGTAAATAAGCCAGAAGAGAAAACTGACCTTTACTCAGAGGGGGCCATGGAATATCAGCTAGAAGAAACCATGGGATTTTCTAATCCCAGAGACTCATTTCCCAGCTGAACAAACTGAATGATGCCAAAACACTGGGTGGCTAAGTTTGTTGGTACTTAGACTTGAGTTTCCTGATTCTGGTCCAGTTCATTTTAAAATGTACCATGCTACATTTATGTTCCCCAGCTGCCTGCCTCCTGGTGGTTTCCATATGCCCACAATGGCTGTTGCTCCTGTGAGCAAAGCCGGGCAAGGGAGCATCCAGCAGCATCTCTGATTAGAATCACCTCGTGTATCATTGCATTCTTCATGCTGCCTGAAAGCTTACGATAAAGAAATATTCACTCTCAAATTTGTAATTTCTCATTAAAAAAATAAAGACTCGTTAGCTTGTCATTAATAGTTAACAACCAATAACAAGTTTCTGCAGGGGCCTTTTCCAGTGACCAGTAGATGGAGTTAGAAGGGATGGGGAACAAAGAACATTTATCATGAAGGGAGGACTTCATTCACAGCAGTTACCCCAGGGAAGGCAAGGTCAGGTGGGATGGAAGCTGCAGTGAATCCCCAGCAAGTGCCTTAAAGACTTGTACCTTAGAAGAGCAAAAAGGGCAAGAACTAACGAAGCAGGATGGTTGGAGCAGTGACCTACTGCATGGAGACTTAGCTGCTTGGTCTTCAGTACATTCTTCTCTGACTTTGTGACTCCTTCACTCGGTAGAGAAGTCTCATGCTCACATTGTCATACCCTTTTGTAATATTACTACTGTCGAGTTATTTCAAGAATTCCGTGAGTCAAGTATCAATGACATCAATGAAAAGAGAAGCCTAGTGTTTGGTAGGTAAACATCTTCCCTTCCACCTAAAGAGGGGGAAGCAGGGTAGTATTGACGGGCTGTTGATGGTGAGGTAAACTGGCAGGCAGGGGATTTTTATAAGCGACTTTCCCATGCGCCACTGAATCTGTGTCTTAGGCTTTAGTTGTATACCAGCTGTGCATGCAAAATCTCATAATTATTCTTACTGTATTAAGCATTTTATAGCAATTTTAGCTCTAAAATGCTATGCAATAGTTTTTATGCAAGTGTACCAGACATGTAAGCTGTTCCAATGAAAACATTTCCTTTCTTTTAGACACATGGTTTTAGGCTTCCAAACTTAGCTTTTTGCATTGATGGAAGAATCTTTAAGACAGACACCAGGTTTTTTCTTTTTCTTCTCTCTTCTGGGGGGTTGCAGTGGGATGCTAGTTGGGGGGGGGGGATGGATAGTTAGATTGTCTTACACATATTTGGCTCCTTTAAACAGCCTCATCAGAAAAGGAGCATTTCACTTCACTGATTATATAATGTTGATGTTACAGTGTTGCTACAAAATGCTAGCTCTTGCCCAGTCTGCCCCATCTATTGAGGAAGGAACCAGAGAGGAAGCTAGAGTGATCTCTGTATCCTTCCAGGATCCAGTGGCAAACAGGCAGGAAGGGCTTGGGCTTAACCTCTCTGCAGAAGGCTTAGCCCTTTGCCACTGCTGAGCCCTGCAGTGGCAAGTATTGGGCCTGAGCCCAAAGCTGGGATGGAGTTTGAACCCTTGGCATTCTGGCCCAGGGCCAAGTACTATCAATGGAACCCCACTGACACCTTTAGTTATTCTTCCTAGATTAGGATAGTAATTTACTTGTCTCTTTGATTTTAAGTGTCTGGTTTTGTTTCCAGATGCCTCCCAGCTCATCTGTATTCCAGGGGTTTCAAAAGACTTTAACCTCATTGGTTCTTTCCTTTGTCAGTTCCATTTGGTGAACATGGGAGGGATGTAGAAACTAGAGAGGGCAAGGGAGGGCTGTGTGTGTGTGTGTGTGTGTGTGTGTGTGTGTGTGTGTGTGTGTGT
>JANHMN010000011.1:27845312-27871445 GCA_030674055.1 Rhabdomys pumilio
TGTGTGTGTGTGTGTGTGTGTGTGTGTGTGTGTGTGTGTGTGTGTGTAAGCAAGCGAGTGAGCGAGCGAGAGATGTAGAGCATATGGGGAGGGCTTGGTGATGCTGCAGAAATAAATGAAAGGCATTCACTTTCAGCATATCAGCTATTATACCAGAGCAAGTCAGGGTGGAATTTAAGAAGTGATGTGTAGGACAGTGTAGTGAAAATGCTATTCGATAGATTCATGTGGAAAAGCCCTCTGACTACCAGTAATCTCAGTCTCTCTGAAATGATTGCAGTATATGGAAGAGATGGAAAAACCATAGAAATTTTATCCCAATGCCAATAGGGTAACAGCTCCTGGATTTTAACATGCAGTTGCCAGAAAAAGCATCTATGCATGGGTGTCATTCCATGTTTACCAGGGCCTGTCTAGCACTGTTTATTGATTTTATTGCAATTTTCCCCAGGACCCTGTAGATAGATAATTACTGGAAATGTCCATCATTAGCACAACAACAAATACAACCACTGTTCTAAGAAAAAGATGCACATAGGTCCCTGCAAGCAACTATCAGTTGGCAAGGCAGAAAGTCACACAATAACATGTGCAGCTATAACTCCAGGCAAACACATACACTCAACACCCTCTGTAGCCATTGCACTGAGAAAATACACACAGCCCCCTGTGCAGCCATCACACATCAGGAAAACACACACACGACACCCCTATGCAACCATCACACCAGGCAAGAGCAGAGACATCAAATGCTAAGTGAATAGGAATGAACAGCTCATAAAAGCCTACTGGAATAGATCACATCACAGCCAGGTACATCTGTTCTCAGCACTAACCATTATCGTTAGCTTCAAATGCTTAAAATCACTGCACATCCTCAGGTCTAGGGACAGATTATTCCAAAAAGATTCTGCTAAATAGATTTGGCAATGCAGTGAAGGGGACCTCCACTACATTAAAGTGATGCATTTTGCATCTCAAAAGCTGTCAACTGTATTTAGAGGGATTGTGTGATTGAAGAACAATGCTCCAGGACAGGATAGCAATTTTTTCTGGCCCTTCTAAATCTGAAGGTGATTTTTACCCCAAGTTGAGCTAAGTGTGCAATTGAATAGGGTAGCTCTCCAACTGGGAGGTGGCTAATAAAAGCAGAATTGAAACTAGCTTTCAAGTTGTGCTGCAGAGGAAGCCACTGCATCCTGTTTTAAGCTGGAACTCTCAGGTGGGATGTCCTCTGAAAGGTCTTCATGAGGTCAGACTTCAAGCCACCAACAAGAGCTAAATAAGTAGTAACTACAGTCCTTGCTCCACAGGCCTGCACGCCCCTTAGGAGGAATAAAGGAACCACCTACTACTTCTTTTGCCAATCCCTTCTCTTTATCCCCTTGCTGCGGTCTGTGATGTTATCCAAACCCTGTGACACAAGGGTCAACACACAGCAAGAGAGACTCTTGTCCTGAAGACTGCCCCAAAAGAACTAGGGAGGAAGGGTTTCAAGTCTGTAGTCTGTATTTCAATCACGGTGGCGCTTCATCTTTCTTCTGAGCGAGTTTCTACTGAGAAGTTTCAGACTAGCTTGTTAAGAATGATTTACACCATAATTCTAGGAAAAACAAATGTGAGTGACTGAGATTTGAAAGGAAAGAGTAGGGGGGAGTGCCAGACCAAACAAATCCTAAGTAAATAGGGTGGCTTTGCAGGGGTGGCAATAGGAGCTTTGCTTGTTTCCTTACTTTAAAAAAAAAAAAAAAGGCAATGGTTTGTTGGTAATCATTTCTGTTACCTGGGTGGAGCCAAGCAAAAGACAAGAACTGCTCTGTTGGCTCCATGCAAGAGCATGATTTTCAGGAAGGACAGGTGTTTCCCGAATTCACGTGACAATATCTAAATGAGAATGAACAGAACTGAAAATGAGAACTAAGATTTCTACTTTTTTTCCCGAAAGTGGCAGAAAGTGTTTTGTTAGGGTGAGAGATAAGCATTTTCTATAAAACAATGCCCCAGTGACACGAGGTAATTACATGGTGGCTGGGACACACCGCATGGTTTACTAGAGAAATTGCATGATACCTACGTGATGACTATAGTAACACTGGTTACCACTACCGCATTATCTCCTGATAACTATATAATTAGTTTGTGTCATCAAAGCACCCTAAGCGTATGCCTGTTCCAGCTACTCTGGTAGAAAAAAAAAATAAACTTTTTTGCAAAGGGAAAAAAGCTAATGAAGAAAGTTGCCAAGAACAGATATTTTGTAATCTGTGCTAAATCTCTGCTGGAAAACATGAACAGTAACGAAGCTGAGAAGACAGTAAAAGAAATTCGGGGCAAGGTGCCAGACGCCCAGACGGAAGGAGAATGTGGACCAAAAGATTGCGACAATCGGGTAATTATGGTTTATGAATCTCAGCTTTAATCTGTAGTTCAGTGAGTCCTGATTAAATATCTGTTAAACACAATTAAAGTTTGTTTTTGTATTTCACCGTCTTGATCAGAATAATTAGAGACTGCGTGTTTCGTGTCAAAAGTAGCAAGAGGAATTTTAGTGAATGAACATCGTTTTTAAAAGCCATTTGTAGCACCAGCTGTTGGCATTATTTTATATTTTAGTGTTATCAGCATAAAGATGGCCCTCTGGATGCTGAACAGTTTCCAGCAGGACAGGGATGGTATGCAGTTGCGATGGGCCCAGGCTTATCAGCAAGCATGCTGAAGGACTTCTGTTCTCTACAAACAATGCAGGGGAGATGGAAACCAGAGAAGGGTTCAGGTGAGAGGATAGAGGAAGTGATCAAGGCGCTAAGCAGTGGGACTTCTGGTGGTGTAGTCATCTGCATCAGCATCTGCAGAGTCTGGACAGCTTGTGGAGATGGGTCATATATTGTGCTGAAGAGAAATATCAGGAAGGATATATTGAAAGAGTACTGGGATTTTCTCCTGCCCTTGGCTAAAGATGTGAGCCTTACTCCTAGATTTGGTAGAGGAAGGTGCAGAAAGCACTTATTGTATTAATAATTCTTTTCTGGGAAAACTGTGAGTTCTACAAGCAGGCCATGTTTAAATATTAATGGGGTTAGCTAAAACTAGGTAAAATGGTAAAAGAGGATTATGCAAGACAAAGATGAAACTAAGATTCCTACATTCTTGTGCCAAAAAGAAAGGCTAGCAAGTTGTAAGATACTAACTCTTTAAATAATTTGAGGGCACATTAAAATATCTGAGTAGTTTACCATTGTATGAGCTTAAAGAAATGATGAGATATTATCCACTTTGTTGTTTGAGATTTGGGTACCTAGAATATTTTCTTTCCTGTTGTAGATTAATGGCCTCCAAAGAAATGTATATCCTAATCTTAAGTGTTATCAGATACCCCAAGTATATTCATATATCCCATGAATATGTTGTCTGACGTGACTATGGGACTTTGCAGATATGATTAAAGGATTGAAAATTATCCAAGATTATCTGGGTAAACCTAACATAGTCACAAATGTCCTTAAAATAGAAAGAGAGAGGCATAAGGTTCACACCCAAGAGAGACAGGAGTCAAGGGGAATATGCTGCTGGTTTTGAAGATGCAGAAAGGTCTAGAAACCTAAAGCCAAAGAATATAGGCAACTTTAGAACCTGGAAAATCAAAGATTATAGTCAGCCTTTGGAATGTGGAAAGACAAAGGAAGCAACTCTCCCCTAGGTCCCCCAGAAAAAAATAAGGGGGTGCTGACATAATCATGATTTCAGTACTTCTGATCTCTAGTGTGGCAACAAGTTTGTATTTGGGATTTGTAGATGTTATTGGTTGTGTCAGGGAGAGGGTGTTTATTTTAAAAATAGTTTGTTTGTGGTGCTGGGCATGGAACACAGCACTTTGTGCAGGTTAGGCAAATGCTTTACCAATGAGCTTCAAACACAGCCCAACAAATCTTTATTTTTAATACTTTAAGTTTATGAAATTTTGTTATAGTGGCAAGAAGAAACAAATATGGTCTCATGAACCTGCCTTACAGACTTGAACTATCATTCAAAATTGTCTAGTTAAAAGTATGAGAAGAACAAGAAGCCTCTGAATTTACTCTCCTATGGCCCATTTGAAGCTTTCTTTGTGGCATCCTTTGGAGATGGTGCCTATGATAATAATCAAATAAACCTGTACTGTAAAATCAAGGGCAAGTTTAACCCCATCTCTCTACCACAACTTAACAAAAGTACTATCCTCTCAGGAGGAACTAAGAATAATTGGTTTTTCAATGGTGTTATTTATAGAGATTCCTACCCTCTTCTAATTAACGATTTCTATTGATCATCTGAAGAAAACAGTTGTCCCTCTCCTCAAAAGAGTGAGTTACACCCTCAAGCCTATCCATGGGTTTCAATTATCAATCATTTACAATTGAACCACAAAAACACTACAGCATTGACTAGACTTGCAGGGTTTGAGACCAAAATTATGTAAGATTTATTCAACATGAGAAATTAGACCAGCCATTAATTTCAACAAGGCCCTGGCTTTTAATTTACTAAAATAAGTACTTTTGATGAGAATGTACCAAGAAAGCATCTCTTTTTCCTAAAGCTTTTAAAGCTTTGTTTGAAGATCCATGTGATCAAAGATGCTGCCATTTTCCTGGGTTCACATCGTTTTGTCATTCATTTGTTCAGCAAATATTTGTTGAGCCCTGACTGTTCTGCTGCTGTAGACAGTAGAAATGTATTAGTGAGCAGGACTCTCAAGTCTTTCTTGCTTCTGGAACATTCTAGTTAGAGGAGATAGGTAAGATGTAAAGCCTGAAGAATAAAATGAAGAAAATACAAATGTAGCCTAATAGAGATGTCACGTAAAAAGATATCACTCAGCTGATAGTCGAATCATGTCAGAAATAGCTCTATGAAGAACTGCAGGGAAATCACTTCGGAAAAAAATTGAAAGTAGAAAATACAAAGATTCAAATAAGCTAGGCATGTGAGTTATGAAAGGTCACTGAATGAGAAGTAAGTTAGAGCTGTGGTCAGATGAGGAGTCAGCACACAGAGTATGCAGGTGTCTTGGGGGAGACTTTGAATTTTATTGTAGTTGTAATGGATTGCCATTGACTTATGTAGGAGAATCTGACTTCACACTTAAAGAGAACATTGCAGTTGTTATGTAGAGACCAGAGAGTAGAGAACCAGTCTCAGCTAGTGGTTTGGTTTTCGTTGTTTCTCTTTATTTATTTTGTTATGTTTTGTTTTTTAAGTTAATGCTGAAGGTAAATAGCAAGCCGTCTCATGGCAGTGTAGTATGCTGCCTTGAGAAGAATCTGAGGTTCTTAGTTTGAGCAACCAAAACCCAGCCTATGAAGGCTAGTGTTCCCTGCCTGTTTCATGTGAAGCCTTGTGTGGGGGCCTAAAAATGTTCTTCCTGAAAGGAAAAGGAAATTTGTACACAGTCCACTGATGTTTCCAATGAAGCTGTGCTATTTTGGGGGATGTGGGTGGGAGGGTTTGTAAAATAACCGAGAAGTCAAAACTGATAACCTAAAACCTCAATAAGTGAGGGAATTACTGAGACTGTGGGCCCACCCGTTTTACTAAGGTTCACTACAAGTCTGCCTCTGTTTCTTGAAAACTGACCAAAATAACAACTCATCTAGATTATTTTTCTATCATTTTAATACCTAGATTTCAATGACCTGTTTGTCCATCAACCTCAAAGTAGTCCATAGAAAAGATGACTATAGTGAGTGCTGGGAATGTACAAAGTAACTAGAATGAACATTAGGGAAGGAACGAATTCGGTTGTGTTGACAAGTGTTTCTCAGTAGAGTTAAAACATGTTTAAGGCTTGGGTTAGGTATTACTTCTATATTTTGAGGGTTTTTTTGAGTCACTAATATTGCTCTAAAGAAGTCTAGTTTGTCTTTGTCATCTCACTAAACTACTTTAATAAGTAGCAAATCATAATAAATACATCCAGGAATAAATGATCTGTGTGTAACTAGTGATTTATTGCTAGTTTATAAACAACTTATTTTCACTAATAAACTAAAAGATTACATTAACCATTTCTCAGTGATATTCCTAAATAATACATGTTGGATCTATATCTATATAATTCTATATGGCAATATAGGTAGATGATCATTTAAAAGAAAATGGCTTGGAGCCATTTCCAAAGGGCATTTCTGAGAGTACATGTTACTGTGCCAGGGTTGGTATGAAGAGATGAGCAATTCATTATGGCTCAGAGTGACTGACTCTAAACAATGCTGATTTCATTGTCAGAGTTCTCAGAATGACCTTGTTGACTCTACTTCCAAGCAGTGTACTATCTGTAGCTCAAAATCATTAGTGTGTGTGTGTGTGTGTTTGTATACATATATATGTATATATGTATATGTATACACATATATATGTGTGTGTGTGTTTGTATACATATATATGTATATTTGTATATATGTATATGTATACACATATATGTGTGTGTGTGTGTGTGTGTGTGTATTGCAAGTGCCTAATACACTCAACTTAATTTAAATGAAGGATTAACAAACTGGGGGCACATATCAAAGTTGA
Organism: Rhabdomys pumilio; assembly: GCA_030674055.1. Lineage (NCBI taxonomy): Eukaryota > Metazoa > Chordata > Mammalia > Rodentia > Muridae > Rhabdomys > Rhabdomys pumilio. The sequence continues at coordinate 27,851,868 of JANHMN010000011.1, forward strand.
AATCTCATAATAGAATCCCCTACCCTCCAGCTTCCCCATTTCTACTGTTTGAAGCACCCCTCCTTCCATTCTCAAACTGCCCTTCCTCTGGGCAGAAGAATATAAGTCATCTGAGAAGAGAACACAAGAACTCTTTAAAAACAGGATACTTCATACCAGTTCATCTATAAACTCCTCATAAAACTGGTTGTTAATCTTCCTTGATTTGTCTACATCTTTGAGGTTAAAAAAAAAAGCATCTAAATCATAATGCATTCTTTCAGAGAGTGTTATCAGGTGACTTAATATCTCTTGCTCAAAGACACAATGTCTCTTTGTGTCCAGCCCTGAACTGGATTGACATTTCTAGCTGACACTATACATCAAAGGTCATTTTGTTCAGTTCATTGTCTGACTTTTTTTATTGTCTTCTAGAACATTCCTAATGCCCCTACACCAGTGTACTAAGAGCTCTCTATTTCACTAGCTCATTGGTATATTTCATTAATTATTAGGAACTCTCCAATTATGAGTTTTTTATTCCCAGGAAAGTGTCTAGTCTCATCATCGATAACAGAAGAACTAACATCTGTTAAGATGCTACATCCTGAAGTGTACTTTATATTTTTCCTGTGGTGTGTACTATCACTATACCCATAAAAGAGATAAGCATCAAAAATATGATTAAAGGAGCAGCAGAATTTCCAAGAATTAGGCTTAGTCGTTGCATGTTTAATGTTACCTAGTTATTGACAAAAATGGAATTAAAAATGGAAAAAAAATCGTTAGAAAATAACTGTAGAAATACAAACTCTAGGAAGATGTCACGACTGCTGCAAGTTCTGAATGAAGCTTGGGCAGAACTGTCCCAGTGATGGGGGTCCTATGCTAGGATATTTGACAGCAAATGAGATCAACAAGGAAGATGGAGAGGATTTAAAAGCAAAGTTCAAAACTGATTAAGTAAAGAAATACTTGAAACTTGTGACTTTAGGCCACAGACTGACCTATCTTGTAGACACTGAATGTGAACCAACCTGCTGATGAAGAGAAGCCCCAGGAGGGAGGTGGTGGTTACCATTGCACTACACATTACTCTCATCTCTTTCTGTGTGCTTGCACTGGGTGTAGGATATTGTGGCCTTCTATTAATAGGATCTAAAACAGAATGAGGAATGAGGCACAGCAATACATATGCTGTCTTCAGTGTAACTTTGAACAACTCTGGTCCAGCTTCCAGTGTCAAGCTGCTTGAATCCTTCTCACTGACAGGTACAAATGTAATGCTAGCACGTTTGGGACAATTAAAGTCAGCAGGGTCTGTGGCTGCCTAACCTAGGCCTTATTGTGAACTGGGTAAACAGCCACTTGTCATTTAGTCAGTAAGTGCAGGTCTTTCATGATGGGCATACCCAACCCACTGAAAACCTGATGTGTTTCCATGCTTGGCAGTGGCATTCACAAGTCCCCTATGGAGCATTATTCCATGCCCAAGGGTCATTACTCTTCCACATAAGCACTGACAGTTGTGATGAATGGTGGTACCTAAGAAGAGAAGTGTTTGGATATTTAAACAGATTACACTTTCCTTTTAGAGCAAGAGGCATTAGATCACGTTTTCGATTGCCTGTGTATGTGGATGGTAAGGATTGCAGCCAGACCAGCTAACATAGAAGCATGCAAGATCCAGATGTTCCAGGCATAAATCCTGTGGGGAAAACAGGCTGGATTTTGTTTCCTGTCATGGTATTGTGTGCTGCAAAGCAATTGGTGATAGGCATGCACAAATGCTGAGATGTGGGGATGTCAACAGGCATGAGATTCTGTCCATCACCATTAGCAGCAACGGGACTTATTACCTGCTGGCCAGCAACACCCTATCTTTACCATCTGTGATGAATTAAAAAGTGACGAGAAGAATCAGGATCAGTTTGGATTGCTCTGTGATTGTCAAGTTCATTTTCTTCTCTCTAGGCCCTATAGTTAAGTGTTAGACTTTAGGACAAAATACACAATGATGAAACCTAGGAAGAACCTTCAGTAGCAGATCTGATAATTACTAAGTTTTTGTCCAGAAATGTGCAAGTATAATTTCATTTTTAAAAAAAAATTACATTTTATTTACTTATTTAATTTTATTTCTTAAAATTATATTTTATTTATTTATTTGCTGTATATGTGTGTACGTGTGTGTGTGTGTGTGTGCATGGGCGCACACATGCCCATGAACACCATGACAAGGGTGAATGTTAGAGAACAATTCTTGGGGTTTTGTTTTTCTCCATTCATCGTTTGGGTCCCAAGGATCCAACTCAGATCATCAGACTTGGCAGCAGTTACCTTTACCCACGGAACCGTTCTATTATTTAGCTTCCTAAGTAATGAAAAAATACAGGGCCTTTGTCAATTTTGCTTTTTCTGTTCTTCCTTCTCTAGTTTTTTTTTTCCTAAGCTGCAACTAGAAACTGGTGTTTGATTTCTTAAATTGATGCTGACTATGGTGAGAAATATTTCTGAAGAATGTATGTTTCAACATAAACTCTGAAGTAAAGCTGCCACTGAATCCAAAGAGGATGTGGTGACTTGTTTCTCATTCACACTTGCAGTGATTGCTTTGGCAAGTGCAAACTCCCCATCCTTCAGGAGGGCTCTTTGTAACTGCTTCAACTTGAGATGGTTATTGAAGTATTAAAAAGATATAAGAGGTCTATGGTACTGAAGGGTATTTAATTAGTCTATATAAGCAAATTGGCTGTCTGTCCAGATGACACATCCTATTTTAGTTGCTCAGGGAAATGATCAAATCGAGATGCGTACACAAACTATATATGAGAAGCATCAGAAAGGTTTGGCTTTCATTCATCTGCATCTCCTCTCACCAGCAAAACCTCCTTCTTCATTTTCCTTCTTCATCAGACAGTCTACCAATGCGGGAGTAACTTTCAGTCTTCCTTAGAAGATGGAGGGTCTTTGCATGCCCACAGTGCTGTTGTGAGCAAAGAGACCAATTGTGAGATGAGAATATTAAAGATACACCCTTCTGAATCCATCCTTGTGTGTGCAGTGGGGTTTCACTCTCAGAAATGCAGCTCCTCCTCCCACCAAATTGCCCTTGTGGTAGCAACATAGGAAGGAGATTATATATTACTTCATCTCCTTACAGAGAAAAGGACATGTGCTAAGGGAAAGCTTTGCTTCTTTTAATGATTTCAGGCATCCCTTGTCTTTAATATTTCACTAAAGTGGTCCTTGGTTGGCTTTAGAAAGACACTCTAGTGAGACAGGGAGAAACAGAATAATGAAAATGATGGCTTCATCTATAAAGGCTTTCTAACCAAAAGGGATAAACAAGCTGTGACCCCCATCCTCAAATCCTAGTGAAGCTGACAAAGATAGAAGCAGGCCTGTAGCTTTGACTACCTCAGCATTTCCTTGAGAACTGATCTGTGGCTATAGTTTGCTAGGAGACGCCAACTCCTGCATCACAGTCTCATCTCTGTTTCTAAAGGGAAAGACACAAACCTTTTGGGAAGTGTTTTGAACAACTTGCTTCATGTGGGAGTAAGAAAGATGAATCGTCACACTGGGTGAATGAGGAAGCCATTTTGCAGTACTTCTCAGGGGAGTGAACAGGCTACATTCTCCTTTCTCTTCTCATCTATCCAATCCTGGAGTCACACATTAAATATTCTACTAGAACAAAGGTGTTGCTGATAGAGCCACAGAACCTAAGAAGTACAGACCTTTCTTTTTCCAAATATAGTCATGTTCTATATCTGAGGCAAAAAAAAAAAAAAAAAAAAAAAAAAAAAAAAAAAAAAAAAAAAAAAAGTTCACAAAATTACAGTCACAACTTCATGGTTTACAAATCCCAAGTCCTCACCTTGGTCCTGAGTAGACAAACAGCTAGCATCATGTAAGTGTACTTGCCTCTCTGTATCTTAACTCTACCAAACTCCAGAGGTTGTTTAGTTTGGTTTTCTTTTTGCCTTCATGACAAGCATGAATCAGATTGTTTACTGTGGAAGCCAATGGTTACAACAGAAACATATTTATGTGAGTGGTTACCAAATTCGTAACTGAGGAATAAACTATAAATACCTCATTTACAAATATGTGTTTCAGAAAAAAAAATCTGTTAATATCATTTCCAAATAATTTGGGACAATTAAGAAATGAATTTAGATTGATACAGTCTTTATAATGTTTATAATCTGTTTATTATGAAGGTTGTGAAGCAGGATTGTTTGCTGAATGACTAAAGAAAAAAAAAATTAGAAAAGGTCTTGCAAAGAAGTTTCCAAAAGGTCCAATTGCCTGGTTCTTTTGCACTGTTTCTCCGTCCTTAGTGTCATCTCCCTCACTAAGAATCCCCAGAGAACACTAAACAGAGATAAGAATAAGAAATACAGTAAAGCTATGTGAAGTGGCCGGATTCCTGGGCATCTAGAAACTCTTGTTTTTTAGCAGAAAATGAGGTTATTTATAGAATTAAAAGTGTTCTTCAACAATAAAATGTTTGTGAGCTTTATTCCTTGAGGACCATATGGAAAAGTTTACAGAAATGTCTAGGTCACAGGCATGTGTATCTATTCATAGCTGCACACCTCATATGCCTTTTGACTTAAGGGGCTATGTGTCTTACAAGTGAGGCACATAATGTTATCTAATACTACATGATAATTGGCAACTTCTACAACCATTTGTAAAAATAGAAGCTGAAATGTTACGCCTGTTGTTCAGGAAAACATGTTTATCTGGATATGCCACCTTAAATTGTGTTTATCTGGATATGCCACCTTAAATTGCACATGTTTGTTATTATATGTGTGTGTGCATGTATGTATACCATGTCCCAGAAATCAAATTTAGGTTCTTAGCTTTAATGACAATTGCCTTTACTCACAGAGCCATCTCACCAAGCCTGAACATTGCAGCTTTGATCAATAATCTTTTCTTCAAGTCTTTATCTATATCTGTGTCTCCATTTTCATGTATTAAATAAAGGCTTCCTTAGAGGTGCATCCTTTATGAAGTAACCTCTATACACTTCTTCTCAAAAAGAAACTTGAAGCTAAATTCACAACACTGTAGCTTTGTCTAATCCTTCGAATGCATAGAAATTCTTTAAGTGTAAGAAGTCTGATAGTGTTTCTTAGAACCTAGTAGGTACTCAGACAGTTACCAAAGCGGATGCTCTTTTGTTATGAGCATGAATGCTCTTCAGACATTCCTGTATCACTTACAGAGTGATGAACTGATAAATAAAAAGGCATTGCTCTGTTCAAAATTAGAAAGACAATCAGTGCATCTTTAAATCTTGGGACTCTATAAACCTTTATTTCAAGTAAATATCTTTTACTGCAAATTTTCTTTCTCTTTAAGAATTATTTTAGGCTTCTTTTGTTTTCAAAGCCTAAAAAAAAAAAAAAAAAAAAAAATTACTACCTTTTAAAGGCAGACTAAATTCACAAACTTGAAGATAAAGAAGTCAGGAATGAAATCAGAAAATCAAAGCTCAGAACTTTTTTGGTGTTATGAATGAAGCATGTAAAGACACCAATAAAAAGTGTTCCTAAGAGAGAGAACAGACGCTTACTGACCTGTGGTCCTCAGGATCTCCTCTATAAACGGAAAGGAAATACCACTGAAGAATAGCAGTCTTGTCTGGCACCCTCGCTCTTCCAGCTGTATACAAAGCAGCTGGCATCCTGGACTTCTCTTATCCCTAGTAAATGTGGGTCAGTTTGGTTAATGTATATATTCTATGCAAGTTATCATGGAAACTGAAATTTTTTAACAACTTAGGACTGAATCAAAATATACTGAAGAGATACTGTAATCAGGTAAGAAAAATAGAGTGAAACGTGATAAGAAATGAAATGAGAACAACAGAAAGCCACGTCCTAGGAAGGAAGCTGAGAAGTACAGGCCAAGGGCTCCATGGTAGACAGTGTTTGGGACAGTTCCTCAAACACGAGTAACATTTGGTATAGAATGGGCTTTTCGCTGACAGGGTTGCCAAAAATATAACATCACTACAAACACAGACACAGACATAGACACACACACACACACTCACGCACACATAGGTAGAGGTCAACTTGTAACTCGTTGTGAAATAAACTGGGCCAGCAGCTTTCTGAGAAAGAATATTCCTATAATACTGATTTAAAACATGGGTGGGAGAGAGAGAAAAGTCACAAAGGGCATTAGTAAGTGGTGTCTGTGTCTTGACATGGGCAAATTTCTGTGTGAAAGTCAAATTTCTCTTTGCAAAATGCAAATGACACAGTAACAGAAAGTGAACTATACTGTCTAGGTTGGAGACAGGAAGAGCCGTTGTTGTACTGAGAGCATCATGCGGAAAATGTTTAGGAGCAGGGATACATATTGACTGTCTTAGTACTAGAAGTATAAATGCAGGACTGGTGGGATCTTTACCCCTTTCTACTATGCCCTGAACATTAGTACCAAATTCATCATAAAGAACATATTCAATCATAATTAACACATAACATGTCTTTGTAAAGAAAAGATCTCATTTAAAATGATAAGAACTACTGAATGAGACTATATACAAATGAACACAAAAATCCTTCTTAGCAGACTAGATGGTGAGTGCATGCCATCAAGGATTTCATTTCCTTGAGCTAAGAAGAGCATCTATCATTAATAAAATAGCTATGAATTGTCATTCTTCTTATTTTCTCAGTAGCCAAAGGTCAGAAATAAATATAGCAATACCTTAGTATATGGAGTGCTTTGCTTGTTTGTTTCTTTTTCCTATAACCTCTGTGAGGAAATTATTTTCTTATCCATTGTTACTTTGCTTCAAAGTAGGCTTTAGGTCTTACACATTATGAAGACTACTACATCCGTTTTTGTTTCCCTACTTCGCTGCTTATTAATGTATGCAAAACAACCCAGCCATGTGTTAAAACTTAGTCTATCTTAGTGTCCTCCTAGATGAACTTATTTCTAAGATTAAATGATCTCTTGGCTCTTTCTTCCTTGGATAGAAGCAGTGTAACTACAGTGAGATGCCCAAGAGATTAGTTTTGAGTTGGTTCACACAAATTTTCATTTCACCTCAACTGAACACCAACAGGGGCCAGGCCACTGAGTTCTACATGGTATTTGTGCAAAATGAGTATGTTTTCTTGTTTTCTCTCACTCCTAAACACAAAAGAATCCATTATAACTATCATTCAAATACCACATCCCTATGGTCCAAATCTGAGTGAAGCATAGAATATGCATGTGCACATGCACCCCTTCCAGGAAACACTGAGGTCTCTAATTAAAGTAGAACTACATAGAAACTAATGCACTGTAACCCAAAGGCATCTTATTTATTGGCTTCATCCAAATGCATAAATGCTATTTAAGAAAAAAGATATGCAAGTACACTAAGAGAAATTACTTGATTTTCAGTCATATTGAGAAGGCACATCTGTCAGTAATGAAAGCAATACTGTGTCAGTGGCCTATGAATTACAAACAACAAAACCAACATAAAAACTAAAAATGAAAAATGTAGCAAGGATTTAAAATATGTTTTATTCAGTGATGGAACTTTTTATTTCTTTATTGTAAACCTTATACATTGTTTTATTGTATACCAAAGACGGAAAAAATATATATCTAAGAAAAATGCATATGTAATAAAGAATTGGTTAAGTGAATAAAATACAAGCTATATATAATGTAGCAAAACCATCATTCTTATATGTGTGTATCTGTGGTTTGTAGAGATGTACACACACACACACACACACACACACACACACACTTTCCAAAGTGTGAGTGCATCCATTTTCTTATGTACTTCTTGTTAGTGGTGCTCTTTCCTCTTGTCTCAGCACTGGAATTACTTTAAAGGTCACTCTTTCTTTCGTCTTTCATTTCCATTCCACCAACAACTAAATTCTGACAGCTCTCTCCCAACAATTTCTCTTCGGTAGGTGTCATCTCTTTCTCTTCAGAGACTCAAGGTGGGCCTTGAAAAGAGTAGCCCTTACCTGCTTTCCAGAAGTAGGCCACTCTCTCCTCTTGGGCTGTTCTCACAAACCTGTTTTTCAGTGATTTAGAATAATTATTCGAGCCCATGGTTCCCACTGTTCTTTTCTTGGCCTTGGTTTCAGTTTCAAGGTGTCCATCAGCATCTGTTTCCTCTACAGAGGAATGAATGGGGCTCTATTGAATAAATCTCTGGGAATTGGTTCCTCATACAGTTCTGTCTACATGTAGTTATCCTTTGCTCTTCTCTATCACACTTTTGAAGCTTTAAGTAAGGCAGTTGGCTTTACTCTTTCCTTGTTCATGTTTGTTAAGCTGTTATTCCACTCTGTAACATTCTTTGCCTCCGTAAATTACTCCATTGAAAATTATTTTTCTTATCCTATTCTCTGTGCTGACATCCTTGCATACTCTTTGTATCCCTCTGTATTTTGATCTTTGTTATGCTTAGCCTGTGTAGGTATCATGTTTCCCTCACTCACAGCAAGAATTATAAACATGTTCTGAGATCAGATGATATCTCCCTAAATATGGTGACAAATTCTCCACAGAGTATTTCTTTAGTAAATGTTTGTTTACTTGTCTGGGATTCAGTGGCCACTGTTAGTCACCAGCACATTTTGGATTCTCTGCTCTTCGTTTTTTAAAATAGCAGTTTTAGGTTACAAAGGGACTCATTATATCTGTACAATGTTGAAAACATTGGAGGATCAGGTGAAACAGTCAGAATTCATGCTGGATTTTTGTCTGGAAGATCTTAAAGATGCCAAGAATGTAACATACATTGCCTGAACAAGCAAGAAATTCCACAAACAATGAACCTGATTCACTACTCGATGGCATAAGGATGGTGGCTTTTATGGTTATTTGTGGTTTGTTTGTTGGTTTGGTTTTGTTTGTTTTCTTTGTTTTGCCGATACAAGCTAGAGTTAACAGGAAAGAGGAACCTCAGTTAAGAAAGCACCTACATAAGATTGGCCTGTATAGCGTTTTCTTAATAATTGATGTGAGCAGGCCCATGCTACTGTGGATAGTACCACCCACAGACAGGTGGTCCTGAGGTATTTAAGAATACAGGTCCAAGTCATAAGGAGCAAGCGAGTACATAGTATTCCTCTGTGGTGTCTGCCTCTGTTCCTGCCTTCAGGTTCCTGCCTTTAGTTCCTGCCCTGATCTCCCTCAGTTGATGGAGTGTGACCTGTGTGTAAGTTGAAATAAACCCCTTCCTCCCTAAGTTGCTTTTGGTCATGGTGTCTTATTACAGCAGTGGAAACAGTTGTCCCATGTTGTTATAAAATACAAATGAGTTTATCTTCAAATGAGCACATAGGATGTACCATATAGGCTCAAGTCTGAAGAGGTAAGTACACAGCCTAAACTAGTGTGACAAAACTAGCTGCCAAAGACTAACCTGAGAACTGTGTACCCACCACTTTTACATTGTGCAAAATGTTCCAATGTGCTCTAGCTGTGACAGTCTAGTGTCTGAGAATTATCAATAAATCTCAAAGTGGAGGAGAGACCCAGAAGATGTCCCTATACTTATAGACTGTAGAAACTCAGGTTCAGCAGGACAGCGATTATGTAAGAAAATCTCCTTCCAATCTTCTTTGAGCCCACCAAATAAACTCTGATGGAAACACACAGATTGCTGCAGGGCAATTTGTTTCAGGGCTAAAGAAGACCTAGAATTAAATTTTACATCTTGTTCCAAATCATGGACTCTCCCTGAAAGTGTATTAAAGGCTTTCTTTTTTTGCCACGAAGTAAAGAACCATTTTAGGAAGATGGTTTGGATTTAAGTTTTGAAGAGGCCATTACTCTAACTAGATGCTTGTTGAATGTACTCTAAAGTAACTGTGAAGACCCTCTTCTTCCAGCCTGGTGAGTAGAAACAGACTACTGAGAAGTTTCTATTATCCCTGACATGGCTTATTAATGGCATGGACACTCCAATTGCACTGTTGCTAATCACTACCTTATTGCAAGGTAGGTAACAGTGCCTGTTTACAAATGAGAATAGTTGATGCTTAAAGCGATAAGTGGCTCCTCCACCGTATACAGCCAGTAGTTGCTTTAGTAAACACTCTGGAGTCTTGGGGACCAAAGCCAGTCTTCTTAATCTCCACACACTGCTGCTTTCTAACTAAACAATGCAATGCATGTGAAAGCATTTTTACAAACTATAAAATGGAATACAAATGGTACTTTATATGGGAGACAGGAAGTCTTGGGAAGGGCAATTTTCAAATCACCTTGAAGAAATAATGGCTTTTACCCTGCACACCCTAAAGGCTGTAACAGCTCTTTTAGTTATATGCAAAATCTGAGGATTATTCTTCTATGGGATCCAGAAACAGAGGGTTTTATTCTTGTTTGGCTAGGCTAGCCAGAAGCACAAACATTCAAAGTAAGTTTTCCCCTTCTTCATATATAAGAATGTATATCAGCAATGTCATATGAAGGAGAAAGAAGAAATGTGAATAGAATTGTTATATCTCAATATATGCATCAAATTCATGAACCATTTCATTTTAGTTGTCTGACAGGGTTTCTTCATGACTATCATATGAAATGTATACTCATTCTTCTGAATTTATATTGTTAGAGTAAAATTAGTTCCCAGAGATACTGTCTTCCATATTTTTGTATTAAGTAATACAGAATGAATGACGGAATCCAAGTTGGGATATTTCATATAGCTGAGAGGTACCCTTCATATTAGACAGTCATGTTTAAACAGCACTATGGAAATGTTATTAGCCTTAGGTGATAGGTTTTTTTTTTAATCACTACTTTTATTGACTTGTTTTAATAATTTAAAAAAATGACTCTAGTTGACAAATTTTGGCATGTCAGCAAGAGGGTAACAATTTGTAAAAAAAAAAAAAAACTACATAAATGATTTAAATGAAATACTATTTCAAAAGTTTTGAATGAAATGAGATTTAATTGGTCACTCTTTTAAATTTAATTAATCTCTATAACCAAATCCACCAAGTGTAGCTCCAGGTGGTCTCTCCTTAAGGATAAGAGGAGAAAATATTGTTTATGTCATGAGAAGAGAGGTGGGCCTCTTGTTCCCTGCTCACTTAGCGCAGGACCAGAAGCGTGGACAGTGCTCAGTGCATGGTTATCATATGCGATTTCTCTGTCATTTGATTTTATGATGTTCCCCACAGTAAGAAGGGAAATACTAAATGAATATTTACCTATTTCTAGAAATTTGTGCTTACTCTCAAATTACCTTTGTATAAAAGAATTTAAAGAATTCAAAATCCTTTGACTTATACTATTGTAGAAAGATAACTTTTTTCACCTTCTGAAAATAGCCTCAAATGTGTTTTGTAACTGTTCAAATCCTTTGTTTTTGCTTGGTCCTAAAAGTATATTCTAAGTTAATACATATTAGAATAAGTTTAGAGAATAGAAGTCTTTGGTTTAGAAAGCTGTAGAATTGTTTGTTATTCATGCTGCAAACAGCTTATTTCCTAAGAGAACTCATATTAGTTAAAGGTTTTATAGTTCTCCTAGTTTGATTCCCTGTTGCTATGATAAAACCCTAACCCAACACATCTTGTAGAGGTAAGGGTTAATTTTAGCTTAAAGTTCAATGTTGAGAGAAACTGGGCAGAAACTGACACCAGGGATGCATGCTGCTGATTGGCTTGTTCACCCTGGCTTGCTCAGCTGCCCTTCTTAGGTAATCCAGGACCACCTACCCAGGACTGGTACTGCCCTACCAGTCCTCCCATATCTACCAGCAGTCAAGAAATGTCCACTCCTCACTTGTATCTGATGGAGGAATTCCTCAAGTAAGGTTCCCTCTTCCCAGATGACTCTAGTTTGTATCATGTTAACAAAAAAATAAAAAACCTAACCAACATAAGTCATCATAGCAGTTATTCAGAAATTGAAGTATCACAAAAGTGAGCCCCTTGTTCCAAATTACAGGAATGGGGGCTGACAACTTGCATCTGTGAGTGTAGTTCTGAGTCCTCTGTGTGATGTTCAGAGCGTTGTTCCAGTTGTCCCTGTGTTCAGAGAAACCTCATCTACACACCATCGAATTGACTTCAGAAGACATTAGGACTCAGAAAAATACTGGCTGTGTATGTCTTTCTAGAGGTCACATGTGTGAGGTTTTCTGTTTGTTTGTTTCCAGTTTTGTTGTTAGTTTTAATTCATCCTTGCTGTAGGACTCTTTCTTCAGTTCCTTTATCACTTGGCTATATTGCATGACTCCCAGGAACAATTCCTGACTGTGGGTGTGCCAGAAACTGTGCTTTAAAGTATCAATTAAACAGTGTCCCCACAGAATTAGTACTTGTGTCTTTGCAAAGGAGATGGGCTGTTCTTCTTAGTGGATATGCTTCAACCAAGCCATACCTATGCACCTCACACCAGAGGGAAAAAAGCCAGTAGGTAGAACACGTGTATCTTTTGTTTACCTGTCTGCAGGACCACAAATGAGAATACTATTTACAGGGGCAGCTCTTTTCCTTTGCATTCCACAAGCTGAATTAATTGCTTTCCTATGAAAAATCCTTCTTCTTCCCACCTCCACCCTCACTGCACACACCACCCCAGACAGCCAACACACTAATTCCCCAGTGCAATGGATTCTTCCCAAGTAAGGCTAATCCTGCCTCAGCTGCTTACTCATGTGGTTACCTCCTGGGCTCTGCATCACCCATCCATAGCACACTTGCCATTTTTATTCATTTCTGCTAGAATACACTTAGGAGTTTTTATTATAACTATAGTTGAGGTGGCATTTTAGCTTTATGCCCTTAAATTTATGATTTATAGCTTTTCCTCTAAATCGCATGTTGGACTAGAATTTCTCATGCATATTTTCTGTTTAGACACAAATGTTTCATAAAACTTAAGGAAAATATTGAGCATAGTACCCAATGTTCAAGAATTCATTTAACTCACCTGTTTTCAGCGTTAGCCGATGTACTTTGATGTGTCATGTTTTGAACATATGTGGCACTCAGTAATAAACCATAGACTAATATATGCATTATAAAAGAAAAAGTCCTCTTTGTACCCTTCAATAAAATGAATATTAAGTAGTCTGGGTAGAGGAGGTTTCCAGAAACCTCTAGAGACAACCAAGATAGTTAAATTATGGCTGTTCCTTTCTAGTTCTGATAGTTGATGTAGTATCATAAATCCCAGAAGAACTTTATAGAACCTTTGTAACACACATTACTTAAGCTAATCTCTGTAACAATTGTACAAAGTGAGTTGTTTGGTGACTTTCCTGGCTTGTGTGTGCTTTGCTTTTGTGGGGCATCTGGGACAGAGTACTGCTACTTTAATAAAAACACACAAAGTGGTTACTTAAGCAGTTTGCTAGCAGTCAACTTGGCTTACAGTAAGTAGCTTTAATATGAGTTGTGTCCCCATCTGCTGAGCCACAAAGCCTTTGATTTTCTATAGGATGTACCTACAAACATAAATACATAGTCTGAGCTAATCTCTCAAGTATTATTTTCACATGAATATTCTTTTGTGGTGTGTTGAGGGAACAAGTCAATTTATCACAGTCCACAGAATGTTTGGTTTGCTACATACATGTTCTTTCCTTTTCCAGACAATGGCTAGTCTTAATCAGAAGGCCAGGTTAAAGGATTTGGAGGGAAAATGGGAAAATTCTTGAACAGGAATATGTTAGTCAGTCAACTGGGATATAAATTGTATTTCTCCATTGTTGTTGATTATACTATACTCTAAGCAGACATTCACCAGGTCAGTCTTAATCTGCTATGCTTTATATTTTCCTCCAGGAGCTGTAAATCACACATGTAAATTACACATATATTGTAGAAAAGCATTTGAAGACTGGTGTCGAAATACAAGGGTGGTACCAGAAACCTTGATTTTAGATATCATGACGTTTGTACAATTAGAAGCTCAACCTTAACATTACATTAACTTAGCTTTTTTGCATTTAATTATAGATATTGGAATGGAAGTTAATATTTTAAGTCTCCATTAATGGTTATAATCATTTTTTTTATTTTTACTGTAATAATGAAAGGGGCATTGAACTTGGGCAGGAGTTAAATCTGGGATTCTAAAGATTAGCACTAAATCTGATAATGTACTTTCCTACTAGTCCCCAGAAGCCAGGTTATACACTGCTATATGCAAGAGCTTACAGGTAACAAGAATCTAAAAATGTCCTAGGGTTCAATAGTCCTCTCTGAATCATTGTAGTAGCATTGTGTTTTTAGTTTCACAGTGGGATGGATTTTAAGCAAATGAAGGTAGAGAGTCAAAGATAAAAAGAATTGACATAAAAACTAACGGAATTGCTTAATTTGTGAATTTAACCCTGTATCATGATTCTTCATTAGGGATATTTGCTATACTGATTCAGTTCCAAGCACAGGGGGCAAATGGGACAGAAAGGGCACTAACTATTTTGAAGATGACACTAGAAATTTGGAGGGCTCTTAATAATTAGGCACTTAAGCTCACCTAGAGAACTGATTAGTGTGCAGAAGTGGATATGTGGCTTCGGGGACACAGATGTATTAGAATGGAACAAAATGTCCAGCTTGCAACAATTCTGAGCCACTGCAGCCTACACTGGGATGTAAAAACACTGTATGTGTCGCTTAGTGGGCCTTCCCCAAGAGCCACTTTGGTCCTCATATATGTGATCACTCTAGATGTTACCTGACCATGAACTCATGACCATGTCTCCTTTGTTACTAACATTCAGTTTCTCTCAAATCACATTCCACTACTTATGGACAAAATGCCTTCCTACCAATACTAATAATATTTATAACATATTATTTAAGATCTTGTTTGCAAGAAAAAGAAGATGAGCATTTATAACATAGGAGACATGGCAATCACATGATAGGGTCTCATTAGGGTCTATGTAAACAAAGATGGCTGACTCAATGTGCAGATGAGCTCCTAATCTTAGTAGGGCATTAGGAACTAGATGGGTGGGTATAGTCTAAGAAAGAGATGCTTAACTATATAAGGGTAAGCAAAGATCAGTGATGTAGCATGGTGAGAAGAACCTTAGAAGGGGAGTTTGTTCTGGCCTTGCAGATGACAGTAAAATGAGTGCCCATGAACCTGTTTCAGTGTCTACACAAAGGATGCTTCTTATACCATAGCACATACTGAAAGTCAAATAAGCACTGTGTTCATGGAAGTGCTTCAGAAACTCCACAGTGCTTTATAAAATTGAACATTATTACCTCTGTATCACCAAAAAATGCTGGAAAATCCACCTCATTAACTGGGTGATTCAAACCAAAATTCATTTCACTAAAATATGCAAGACACTGTGGAACTAAAATGCTGATGCTTAAATTGTATGAATAATGCCTCTGACCAAAATTTTGTCATAAGAATTGATACGTTCTGGCTATGGACTAGCAGAATAATTGCAACTTTCCAAAATTACAATCTTCTGAAGCTAACAGAAAGAAACTTAAAATTGGAAAGAGCCTGGACACTTGTACATTAAGAGCTGACAGAATGAAAAAGGAGGATTGTGCCTTTCCAAATGTCAAAATTTAAAATGCTAATAAAATCCAATAAACAGGGTATTTACCATGACTATGGCAACTAGCAAAGGTTAACTTGGCCATGGAAAAGAAAGCGTTAAAGGTACAGAGGGACAGCGTAGTAGAAGACACTCAGCACAGGATAAGACTCCATCTCTGGCATGTGCTCAAGTCATGAGGCAGCTTCTTTGAGACTGCACTGACTGTAATTATTGTTTAGAGGAGATTT
This sequence comes from Rhabdomys pumilio, assembly GCA_030674055.1. Classification (NCBI taxonomy): domain Eukaryota; kingdom Metazoa; phylum Chordata; class Mammalia; order Rodentia; family Muridae; genus Rhabdomys; species Rhabdomys pumilio. The sequence goes on from JANHMN010000011.1 coordinate 27,867,648, forward strand.
ACTTAACGCACATATTATTTCATAACTGTGCCTTTTGTGCATAGCAGACGTTACTTTTGACTCAAAGTGAGAAAATTGTTCTTAGGTTTAAGCAAGAGTACCAGTTTGAAAAAGATGACAGAATGCTCAAATACAAGCAGGACCTGTCTCTACACATCTATGACAGAAAGCAGAATATTCAAACATGTGTATCTTGCACTTAATTTAAACTGCGTGGTTGGTTACCTATCTCTCTGGCAATTCAGTATAAAGTTTTATTACTGTGAAATAGAATAGGGTAGGGATTTATGTCACACAAAAATGAATTTCCATGGATGGGAACACACATGAAATAATTTAAGTAAGCAGTATGTCAAATGAAAATTTAAGATGTTAGAGCTGGTGGTACATAGGGAAGAAGCAGAAGAGGAGGTTTGTGTAATAGATGATAAATATATCACAGTTGGAATAGAAGAAGGGACCACGGTTGCTACAGTAGGTTATTACTAATGTTGAAGAATTGTGGAAAACACTGCAGAGTAAATTGTAAGGCCTAGAAAATAGGGAAGTCTCATTTGTACATCAAAGAAAAAAATATTACTTAAGTGTGAGCCCATAGTTCCAAAATGTTCCATTTTGTTCCAAAATGAGCAACACCCACAAACCTGAAATTTCATGAGGTATACCCAAGAGAGACATCTTTTTAAACTCTGATTCACAAACCTTACTAAAGGACCATGAGTGAGCACAGCTCCTTTTGCCTTACAAAACTCCTTCCTTGTCATTGATTGCTTTGGTTTCAGATAGTGAGAACTAGGGTGTAGAACATGTGTTTCAAATATGAAAGATTGATCTAAGAGCAGCCCACGATGTTATGGTTCTGTTCAGGCTTTACTGGAACACTGGCATTATTAAAGGGTATGAAAAACTTTTTCATTATATTCTGTACTTCTGGCCTTTAAAAAAACCATAAGTCTGCAAGAAATTCAGAATAGTAGATATTTGACATAGGGTTTAAGAATCCTATTTTTAATTTGTCTCCCACTTCCCTAATCCTTAAGCTTAGACTAAACATCTCAAAAACACTATAAAACTAGGGTTTTATGGCTGGTTTCAGTAAGAGACACAGCAGAGGAAAGACAAACTGTAACTGTCCTACCATGCGTTCTATCACTGTGATAGCACACCGTAACCAAACATGTCCTGATCACAGTACATCATTGAAAGAAACCATGGGGGGGAACGCAAGCAGAGCATGAAGGAGTGCTGCTTACTGGTTTGTTATCCACGGCTCACTCACCTTACTTTTCTATATAACCCCAGACCACCACCCCAGAAGTAGACCATCCACAGTCAACTGGGCCTCCCACATCAAACATTAAGCAAGAAAATGTTCCACAGACTCACCTACATCCCAGTCTGATGAGCATTTATCAGTTGAGGCTCCCTTTTTCCAGATGACCCTAACTTGTATCTAGCACAGTACTGTGCTTCCAAGTAATACTTCTATGTGGATGTCATCCTCGGGGGAAAAACGGAGGAAGGAAGAAGAGATGTGCTCCAGAAGGGCAGAAATTGTATTGCTATGAGACTTGCCCTTAAGGTGACTGTCAGATGCTGAGGATGTCCCGAACTACCCAGGACACCACAGGTCTGGCAGAGCCCAAGCTCTACAGCAAGGTCTTGGACAGAGATGGAGAGTCAGTAGTTGCCTTTGACCACATGATAAGTCCTGCTAGTGGACAAGCTGACCCAAGGAGAAGCTTAAAGGAAAAATTCCAGGGAATAGAACTAGAACATTTCAATACTTGCAAAGCAGAGAGGATAGAAGAGCCAAAGAAAAGAAGAGAAAGGATCCAAGAGAGAAGGTAAGAAAATCAGCCACTATTAATAAGGAACCAAAGGTTAACTGTCTCAGGCACAGCACTGGTAAGCTTGAATCAAACTGAAACTAGAAATACCCAGCTTGGGCTTAGAGAAACCTACGCTGACACAGTATGCCCAAAGTGCAGCTGTAATCTCATAGGTAGTAGAAGCCTGTGTTATTAAAAAAAACTTGTTAATTTTTCTTTATATGTTTAATTAAGGGTGTGTGTGTGTGTGTGTGTGTGTGTGTGTGTGTGTGTGTGTGTGTACACACATTTGGGTACAGGTGCCCGAGGGATCCAAAAGCCTTGCATTTGCCTGGAGCTGGAGTTACAGAAGGTTACGTGTGGGTGCTGGATACCAATTTTGGGTCTTCTGCAATAGCAGCAAGTGCTAGTAACTGCTATGACACTTCTTCAGCCCTAAAAGCACCCCCTTTTTAGTGTATACTCCTAGTTCTTATCTTTTTCAATTAATGTTTTTTTCACTTGATATTGTCCTAATTTTTAGAAATAATTCAGCGTATACTTTAAAGATTAGTTGTTAGGAAACAGTATATAAAATATATTAAAGAGCTTTAGTGACCACAGTGTATTTCCAAACCAAAAATAAGTGTAAAAGTAATATTATCCTCTACCTATATAGATAAAAAGCTACGACAGTCTTTAATCAAAACTATTTCTATTACCCTTTGTAATTTCTGAACTAGTTATGTTCTGTTTTGAAATCACTGACTAGAGTTTGGAGAGAATGAATAAAATGCATTTATTACACACAAAGCTCTTGCATATAAGTAAAAAAAATGAACACATGATAGAAATCATTGTGAGACATAAATGGTCTCTTGGAAGAGAACCAAGGTGTCTGGTTTAGGAGAGCTCTCACTTCAGGTAACATTAGATTCTCTAATACATAAACCTGCAAGGCTCAGTGGATTAACCTAGTAGAAGTTTCTGTTTTGCTCATGTAAAACTTATCATGGATTCAGTTTGGCAGAGACTCCATCATCTCTTGTACATGGATTTTAGAGTAACCTTGAGTATTACATCCAGACAAAAGACTAGAGAAAACTAAAACAACAGAAAAAACTTCTTCTGAGCCAGACTCAGAGCAATATGTATCATTCCACCAGAACTCCATTGGTTAGAATGTAGTCATGAGCCTCTAACTGTTGTCACTGAAGCCTGGGGAAAGGAGGTTAGCTGCATGCTCAACAGAAAGGGAAAAGGTCTGGAATAGTCAACAATTGACTAAGGACCAGAACTGGCATCTTGGGTAGGATTTCAGATTGCAGACTATTAAGTACATAAGGCTGTTACAGAATGAGAAGGGAGAGAAGGAGAAGTCCATTCCAGCCCCACCCCCTTTTGTAGACAGAAAGTTACAGGAGCTAGAGTCATATAAGCTCCATAACAGCAGTGTTCTCTCTCTCTCTTATCTGAGAGTACCACACAGTCTCAGAGATAAAGAAATCTGCTATGCATGGCAGTTTGCTTAACTGGATATTATGTTTATTAAAGCAGAAAAGAATCATAGGTTTTCACCTTAAAACACTCTCATTTCAGAGGTGAGGAACCCAGGGAAGTCATGGCCTCTGGATTTCACACAGTGAGTCACTGTCAAAACTAGAACAAACCCAGGCCTCTCAGCTCTACTCTTTCTGTATTCAAAGTACGAGGTTGGCATTTTTTAACCACAATTTTGCAGAAATAACCATGGAATTTCATCATAAATTAGTTTGATCTTATTTTAATTCCTACCTTCAAACTAAAAGAAATCATTGGTACTAGTATGAAATTTCTGCTAAGGGTATAAATAAATATAAGACATACTTATTCGAAGAGGGGATACATTTTATATTCTATTCGGAACACCAGTATATATTATGTTCTCTCTCTCTCTCTAGCTCTCTCTCTCTCTCTCTCTCTCTCTCTCTCTCTCTCTCTCTCTCTC